>WOXC01011858.1:0-234178 GCA_011680675.1 Gymnobelideus leadbeateri | reverse complement strand
AATACACATTTGTAACCTGACTAATGTCTAATGTGAACGTATTTTTTTTCTTTTTTTAAAAATTAATTTATTAGTTTAGTTTCAGTTAACAAGATTTAGTTCCATAGTTCCTTGATTTTTAAATTTCCTTTCCTTCCCTCCCCCTCCCCCCACAACAGCCAGTATAAGATCTGCAAATGCATTCATATTAGACATTATTCCAATTACAAAGGCGTATTGTACTAGGTGGGATGAAAGATGGTAAGGAAGAAAAAAAAAAACAAACAACAAAAAGAAAAAGATCATTTAGTTTGCTTCCATCAGGATTCAGGCTCAGTTCTTTCTAGTTATATCTCCGGATGGCACTTTTCTCACTTTCTTGAGTCCTTCGGGATTGACTTATATCACTGCATTGCTAAAAAGAGTCCAGTCTGTCATAGTTGGTCATCGCAGATATGGTATGTCTGTGATGGTATACAAATTTCGTCTGATTCTACTCTTCTCGCTCAGCATCAGTTTGTATAAGTCTCTCCAGATAACTGTGAAATCCATCACCTCCTCGTTTCTTATAGCACAATAATATTCCATTACATTCATATACCACAACTTGTTTAGCCATTCCCCAATTGATGGACACCCCTTTAGTTTCCAATTCTTTGCAACCATAAAAAGGGCTGCTAAAAATATTTTTGTACATATGTGTCTTCCTCCCACTACTATGATCTCTTTGGGATATAACCCTAGAAGTGGTATGGCTGGGTCAAAGGGTATGAAATTATTTATAGTCCTTTGGGCATAATTCCAGATTGCTCTCCAGAATGGTTGGATAAGTTCACAACTCCACCAGCAATGTATTAGTGTTCCAATTTGTCCACATCCTCTCCAGCATTTGTCACTTTCTTGTTTTGTCATCTTAGCCAATCTGACTGGAGGGATGTGGTATCTCAGAGTTGTTTTGATTTGCATTTCTCTAATTAATAGTGATTTAGAGCATTTCTTCATATGCTTATAGATATCTTTAATTTCTTTCTCTGAAAACTGCCTGTTCATATCCTTTGACCATTTATCAATTGGGGAGTGACTTGTATTCATATAGATTTGGTTCAATTCTCTATAAATTTTAGAAATGAGTCCTTTATCAGTGACATAAGTTGTAAAAATTCTTTCCCAGAGTTTCGAGGGGCAGAGCCAAGATGGCGGAGTAGAAACAGCTCCTCCAAGCCTCTCTGCCCCCAGATTCTCCACAAACTATGTGAAAAAGGACTCTGAAAAACTTCTGGAGCCCCAGCACCCACAGAACGACACAGAGAAGCTAACCTCCCGCTGAGGACAGCCCAGCACCCTGCAGGAAGGACCAGCGCAGTGGTCTGGGAGCCGGCAGCACGCAGAGCGCAGGAGCCAAGCCGAGCCCAGGTCCACGTGAGCCGAGGTTTTAGCCCCAGGGCGGCAGGGCCAGCAGCCGGCTGGAGGAACCCCAGAACACCAGGAACTGTGGAGATTCCAGAATTATCAACATAGACATGCCTAGGACAAAGTAAGAGGTTAGTGTCCTATGGACTTTGGGACCTGTATTTGGGGAATGCATCAGCTCCCTCCCCTGGGGGCTAGAAGCCACTGAGGAGACACGCCATTTTGTAGTTTTCAGAGGCATTTACTCCCAGCCTACAAATATGAGAGATCCAGCGATCAGTCTTGGGGGGTAATCGCTCTTGCTTTAACCTCCCTGGATCTGGATTGTGATCTAGGGTGGAAGTTGTGGGTGGGTTTACAGCTTGCCAGAAACGGAAGTTGCCCCCCACACGTTCGGGACGAAAATTCCTCTATCTGGCCTTAAAGCCATAGTGTGGCAACAAGCCCAAAAGTCAAGCAATTAAGTGGCAACATGCCAAGGCAAAGGAAACAGAAAAATGCAACCCTAGACTCCTATTTTGGGGGCATAGAGCAGGAAAAGGACTGTGAGGTCAGAAGTCCTGCTCCAAAAGCCCCAGGGGAAAACATGAGCGGGTTGCAGGCCATAGAGGACCTTAAGAAGGACTTTAAAAATCAAATAAGAGAAGTGGAGGAAAAATTGGAAAGAGAAATGAGAAGGATGCAGGAAAAGTATGAAATGAGGGTCAACAGCCTGACTGAGGAAAACAACACCTTAAAAAATAGACTAGTACCAAATGGCAAAGGAGGCCCAAAAGGGCAATGAGGAGAAGAATGCCTTAAAAAGTCGAATTTGCCAGATGGAAAAAAATCTCAAAAGTTCACTGAGGAGATTCATTCCTTCAGAGTTAGACTGGAGCAAATGGAAGCTAGTGACTTTATGAGAAATCAAGATGCTGTTAAGCAGATCCAAACAAATGAAAGATTAGAAGGCAATGTGAAATATCTCATGGGAAAAACCACTGACCTGGAAAATAGATCCAGGAGAGACAATTTAAAAATTATTGGACTACCTGAAAGCCATGATCAAAGAAAGAACCTAGAAATCACCCTTCAAGAAATTCTCAAGGAAAACTGCCCTGATGTTTTAGATCCAGAGGGCAAAATAGAGGTTGAAAGAATCCACCGATCACCTCCTGAAAAAGATCCCAAAAAGAAAACTCCCAGGAATATTATAGCCAGGTTCCAGAATCCCCAGATCAAGGAGAAAATACTACAAGCAGCCAGGAAGAAACAATTTCAATATTGTGGAAACACAATCAGAATAGCCCAGGACCTGGCAGCTTCTACACTGAGGGATCGAAGGGCATGGAATATGATATTCCAGAGGGCAAAAGAACTGGGAATGAACCCAAGGGTCACCTACCCAGCAAAACTGAGTATTTTGTTTCAGGGGAAAATATGGTCATTCAGTGGAATAGAGGACTTTCAAGCATTCTTGAGGAAAAAACCAGAATTGAATAGAAAATTTGACATCCAGACACAAGAAGGAAGAGATGCCTGAGAAGGTAATCAGGGAAAAGAAATCAAAAGGAACTTATCAAAGTTGAACTATTTACATTCCTATATGGAAAAGCAATAACTGTGACTGATGATATCTTTCTCACTATGAAAATAATGGAAGAAGGGGGTGTGGTCATATGAATACATATGTGAATGTGTGTGTATATGGTTACAGTTATATATGGATAGAGGGCATAGGTTGAATTTGTTGGGAAGGGAGAATACTCAAGGGATGAAATTATGAGGTGAGAGAGGAAAGTGGCAAGAGGAGATGGGGAGAGACAGGGTAGGGTAAACTATCCCATGTAAGGGAAGTGGTTGCAAAGGAGGGATAAGGAAGGCTAAAAAGGCAAATAACATTCACATTGAATTTGGTTCAGGGGAGAAATGACATACACACTAAATGGGATATCTCAACCTGCAGCAGGATAGGGGGAAGGGGGATGAGAGGAGGGATGATGGATGGGAGGGCATCCTTGGGGTGAGGGGAGGTTGGAAGTACCCACTATAGAAGAGGGACAGGATCATGTAGGGAATGGACCAGGTGGGGGGTGGGATGAGTGGGAGGGAATTATAAGCAGCCTTGTACAATATATCTACTATGATAATGTTTTGCATAGCTAGACATGTACAACATATACTGAATTACTTATATCCCAAGAAGGAATGGGTGACAAGGGAGGAAGGAAATGGATCTGAAATTCAAGGTCGTAACATTAAATGTTTCAAATATATATATAAATACTATTATTAATACTCTTTTGCCTATAATTGGGAGATAAGATGTGCAGGCATTGGGACACAAAGATTCATCTTCCTCTAATGGAAAAGTCGATGGGGGCATGGGAGAAGGTATGGGAGAGAGCAGATTGGAGGAAGCGATATCTTGTGGGACTGCTATTCTGGGAGGGTGGGTAGGGGAATAATGGGGGGAAAATGATTGTAACTCAAAATCTGGCAGAAATGAATGATGTAAAACAGAAGTTAATAAAGTATTTGTTTAAAAAAAATAAAAAATAAAAATATACTTTTCAATCAAAAAAAAAAATTCTTTCCCAATTTCCCACCTCCCTCTTAATCTTGGTTACATTGGCTTTGTTTGTACAGAAGCTTTTCAATTTAATGTAATCAAAATTATTCATTTTGCATTTTATAATGCACTCTAATTCTTGTTTGGTCCTAAAATCTTCCCCTCTCCACAAGTCTGTCAGGTAAACGATTCCTTGCTTTCCTAAATTGCTTACAGTATCATCCTTTACACCTAGATCATGCACCCATTTAGACTTGATTTTGGTATATGATGTTAGAAAATGTTCTATGCCCAGTTTCTGCCATACTGTATTCCAGTCTTCCCAGCAGTTTTTGTCAAACAGTGCATTCTTATCCCAAAAACTGGGTTCTTTGGGTTTATCGAACAATAAATTACTATATTCATTAACTGTTGGGTCTCCTGCACCTAATCTATTCCATTGAACCACTACTCTACACCTCTGCCAGTACAAAGCAGTTTTGATGACTGCTGCTATATAATACAGATTAAGATCTGGGATAGCTAGTCCACCTTCCCTAGCGTTTCTTTTCATTAATTCCCTTGATATTCTAGACCGTTTGTTTTACCAAATAAATTTTGTTGTTATTTTGTCTAACTCTACAAAGTAGTTTTTTTTTGGTAAACTGATTGGTATGGCACTAAATATATAGCTTAGTTTGGGTAAAATTGTCATTTTTATTATATAAGCTCGACCCAGCCATGAGCAATTGATATTTTTCCAACTATTTAGATCTGATTTTATTTGTGTGAGAAGTGTTTTGTAGTTGGGATCATATAGATCCTGGGTTTGTTTTGGGAAGTAGATTCCCAAATATTTTATAATGTCTACAGTGACGTTAAATGGCATTTCTCTTTCTATGTCTTGTTATTGAGTCTCATTAGAGATGTACAGGAATGCTGAGGATTTATGAGGGTTTATTTTATATCCTGCAACTTTGCCAAATTTATTTATTGTCTCAAGTAGTTTTTTACTTGATTCTCTAGGATTCTCTAAGTATATCATCATATCATCTGCAAAGAGTGATAGCTTGGTCACTTCTTTGCCTAATTTGATTCCTTTGATTTCTTTTCCTTCTCTAATTGCTACTGCTAGTGTTTCTAGTACCAGATTGAATAAGAGGGGTGATAGTGGACACCCTTGTTTCACTCCTGATCTTATTGGAAAGACTTCTAGTTTATTCACATTGCATATAATACTTGCTGATGGTTTTAAATAGATGCTATCAACTATTTTAAGGAAGGCTCCAGTTATTCCTATACTTTCTACTGTTTTTAATAGGAATGCATGTTGTACTTTGTCAAAAGCCTTTTCTGTGTCTATTGAGATGATCATGTGGTTTCTGCTAGTTTTATTGTTGATATGCTCAATTATACTGATGGTTTTCCTAAAATTAAACCATCCTTGAATTCCTGGAATGAATCCTACCCGATCAAAGTGTATTATTTTTGTGATAAGTTGTTGGAGTCTTTTGGCTAATATTTTATTTAGAATTTTTGCGTCTAAATTCATGAGAGAAATTGGTCTATACTTTTATTTCTCTGTCTTATCTCTTCCTGATTTAGGAATCAGTACCATATTTGTGTCATAGAAAGAATTTGGTAGGACTCCTTCTTCACTAATTTTCCCAGTTTGCAAAGTACTGGAATCAATTGTTCTTTATATGTTTGATAGAATTCACTAATGAACCCATCTGACCCTGGAGATTTTTTCCTAAGGCGTTCATTGATGGCTTGTTGGATTTCTTTTTCTGAGATGGGATTATTTAGGTAATTTACTTCCTCTTCAGTTAATCTAGGCAACTTGTGATTTTGTAAATATTCATCCATTTCACTAAGACTGTCATATTTATATGCATACAATTGGGAAAAATAATTCCTCATTATTTTTTTGATTTCCTCTTCATTAGAGGTAGATTCACCCTTTTTATTTTTGATACTCAAAATTTGGTTTTCTTCTTTCTTTTTTTTTATCATATTGACTAAGGGACTATCAATTTTGTTGATTTTTTCATAAAACCAGCTCTTAGTTTTATTTATTAATTCAATAGTTTTCTTAATTTCAATTTTATTAATCTCTCCTTTGGTTTTCAATATTTCTAATTTAGTACTAAATTGGGGATTTTCAATTTGTTCTTTTTCTAGCTTTTCAATTGCATGTCCAATTCATTGACCTCCCTTCTCTCTAATTTATTCATGTATGCCCTCAGGGATATAAAACATCCCCTGAGAACTGCCTTTAGTGTATCCCACAAATTTTGGTATGTTCTCTCATTATTATCATTCTCTTGAATGAAATTGTTTATTTCTATGATTTCTTCTTTGACCCATCCATTCTTTAGGATTAAATTGTTTAATTTCCAATTAGTTTTTAGTCTATCTTTCCCTGGCCCTTTATTGCATATAATTTTATTGCATCATGATCTGAGAATGATGCATTTAATATTTCTGCCTTTCTGCACTGCATTGTCAGGTTTTTATGCCCTAGTACATGGTCTATTTTTGAGTATGTACCATGCACTGCTGAAAAGAAAGTAAATTCCTTTTTACCCCCATTCAGTTTTCTCCAGAGATCCATCATATCTAGTCTCTCTAAGATTCTATTCACCTCCTTAACTTCTTTCTTGTTTATTTTGAGATTAGATTTATCGAGTTCAGAGAGGGGGAGATTTAGGTCCCCAACTAATATAGTTTTGCTATCTATTTCTTCCTCTAATTCCTTTAACTTCTCCTCTAGGAATTTGGATGCTATACCACTTGGTACATATATATTAAATAGTGATATTGCTTCATTCTCAATGGTGCCTTTTAATAGGATATAGTTTCCTTCCTTATCTCTTTTAATTAGATCTATCTCCCCTTACTACTATTTCCCTCCCTTCTAATCCCCCCTTTAGTCTCCTCCTTTTCACCCCCCTCTTACCCTTCCACTATCTATAGGACACAATAAATTTTTATACTTATCAGAGTAAATTACTCCCTGTTTGATTCCAAACCAATGAGAGTAAATTTCAAACAGTGCTCCTCTCCCTCCCTCCTTTTCCTCTATTTAATGAATTTATGTGTCTATTCACATTAGAATCTTAAACTTCACTGATTAATTTGATCCCTCTTTGGACCAGAGCCAGTGAGAATAGTGTTTAAATGATGTTCTTCTCCCTCTTTCTTTCCCCTCTTCTATAGTGTGTTTTGATGCCTCTTCAGATGGCATATTTTACATTTTCCTAGCTCATCCTTTCCTTTTTCCCATTATAGTCTCTTTGATCCCCTTAATAGTCTTTTTTTGTTTGTTTTTTTTAGACTTCATGTTAGTACATTCATACCCACACCCTCTATCTAAGTATAACCCTTTAGAAGATCATGATAATCATAAATATTTCAAATATTGCTAGTTATTAGCTCCACATAGAGGAATGTGAACATTTTGCTCTTGTTGCATCCCAAGTAATGAGTGTTTGTGTGCACTTATGCATGTGTGAGTCTGTGTTTCCCTTGTTTACCTTTTTATATTTTTCTGGAGTCTTGTAATTGGAGATCAAATTTTCCATCGAGCTCTGGCTTTTTCATCAGGAAAGTCTGGAAGTCTCTTATTTCATTAAACGTCCATCTCCTTGCCTGAAAGATTATGCTCAGTTTTGCCGGGTAGTTAATCCTTGGTTGTAGTCCTAGCTCTCTTGCCCTACGAAATATCAAATTCCAGTCCCTCCGCTCTTTTAATGTCGAAGCTGCTAGGTCCTGTGTGATCCAAACTGTAGTTCCTCGATATTTGAATTGTTTCTTTTTGGCTGCTTGTAGAATTTTTTCTTTAATCTTGAATTCTGGAATTTAGCTACTATATTTCTTGGAGTTTTCAGTTTGGGATCTCTTTCAGGAGGAGTCTGGTGAATTCTATCAATAGCAAATATTTTATCTTCTGATTCCAGGACCTCAGGACAGTTTTCTTTGACAGTCTCTTGGAGGATGTTGTCTAGACTGCTTTTTTCATCATGGCTTTCTGGTAGACCAATAATTCTTAACTTGTCTCTCCTGGATTTGTTCTCTAGGTCAGTTATTTTTCCAGTGAGATATTTTACATTTTCTTCCAATTTTTCAATCGTTTTGGTTTTGGTTTTTTGTTTTGTTTTTTTTTTATTGACTCCTGCTGCATCATAGAGTTCTGAGTTTCAGTTTGATTGTATCTAATTTTTAGGGAATTATGGTCTTCAGTTAGTTTTTGAAGTTCCTTTTTTGGGGAGGTATTTTCTCCAATTACTTGACTAATTTTACTTTTTAAGAATTTGTTTTCTTCACTGAGACTTTTTTCCAAGTTGGTCACTACATCCCTGATTTGGTCTTTAAATTTTTTCTTTTTCTTTTTTTTTTGAGAGTTTATATTCTTTTTTTTTCTAAACAAATGCTTTATTAACTTCTGTTTTACATCATTCATTTCTGCCAGATTTTGAGTTACAATCATTTTCCCCCCATTATTCCCATACCCAACCTCCCAGAATAGCAGTCCCACAAGATATCGCTTCCTCCAATCTGCTCTCTCCCATACCTTCTCCCATACCCCCATCGACTTTTCCATTAGAGGAAGGTGAATCTTTGTGTCCCAATGCCTGCACATCTTATCTCCCAATTATAAGCAAAAGAGTATTAATAATAGTATTTATACATATTTGAAACATTTAATGTTAAGACCTCGAATTTCAGATCCATTTCCTTCCTCCCTTGTCACCCATTCCCTCTGGGGAGATAAGTAATTCAGTATATGTTGTACATGTCTAGCTATGCAAAACATTATCATAGTAGATATATTGTACAAGGCTGGTTATAATTCCCTCCCACTCATCCCACCCCCCACCTGGTCCATTCCCTACATGATCCTGTCCCTCTTCTATAGTGGGTACTTCCAACCTCCCCTCACCCCAAGGATGCCCTCCCATCCATCATCCCTCCTCTCATCCCCCTTCCCCCTATCCTGCTGCAGGTTGAGACATCCCATTTAGTATGTATGTCATTTTCTCCCTGAACCAAATTCAATGTGAATGTGGTTTTGCCTTTTTAGCCTTCCTTATTCTCCCCCTCCTTTGCACCCACTTCCCCTACATGAGATAGTTTACCCTACCATGTCTCTCCCCATCTCCTCTTGCCACTTTCTTCTCTTACCTCATAATTTCATCCCTTGAGTACTCTCCCTTCCCAACAAAATCAACCTATGCCCTCTATCCATATATAACTGTAACCATATATACACACATTCACATATGTATTCATATGACCACACACCTTTCTTCCATTATTTTCATAGTGAGAAAGATTTCATCAGTCACAGTTATTGTTTTTCCATATAGGAATGTAAATAGTTCAACTTTGATAAGTTCCTTTTGATTTCTTTTCCCTGATTACCTTCTCAGGCATCTCTTACTTCTTGTGTCTGGATGTCAAATTTTCCATTCAACTCTGGTTTTTTCCTCAAGAATGCTTGAAAGTCCTCTATTCCACTGAATGACCATATTTTCCCTGAAACAAAATACTCAGTTTTGCTGGGTAGGTGACCCTTGGGTTCATTCCCAGTTCTTTTGCCCTCTGGAATATTATATTCCATGCCCTTCGATCCCTCAGTGTAGAAGCTGCCAGGTCCTGGGCTATTCGGATTGTGTTTCCACAATATTGAAATTGTTTCTTCCTGGCTGCTTGTAGTATTTTCTCTTGATCTGGGGATTCTGGAACCTGGCTATAATATTTCTGGGAGTTTTCTTTTTGGGATCTTTTTCAGGAGGTGATTGGTGGATTCTTTCAACCTCTACTTTGCCCTCTGGATCTAAAACATCAGGGCAGTTTTCCTTGAGAATTTCTTGAAGGGTGATTTCTAGGTTCTTTCTTTGATCATGGCTTTCAGGTAGTCCAATAATTTTTAAATTGTTTCTCCTGGATCTATTTTCCAGGTCAGTGGTTTTTCTCATGAGAGATTTCACATTGCATTCTATTCTTTCATTTGTTTGGATCTGCTTAACAGCATCTTGATTTCTCATCAAGTCATTAGCTTCCATTTGCTCCAGTCTAA
Organism: Gymnobelideus leadbeateri; assembly: GCA_011680675.1. Classification (NCBI taxonomy): domain Eukaryota; kingdom Metazoa; phylum Chordata; class Mammalia; order Diprotodontia; family Petauridae; genus Gymnobelideus; species Gymnobelideus leadbeateri. The sequence continues at coordinate 224,174 of WOXC01011858.1, read as the reverse complement.
CTCTGAAGGAATGAATCTCCTCAGTGAGCTTTTGAGATTCTTTTCCATCTGGCAAATTCGACTTTTTAAGGCATTCTTCTCCTCATTGCCCTTTTGGGCCTCCTTTGCCATTTGAGTTAGTCTATTTTTTAAGGTGTTGTTTTCCTCAGTCAGGCTGTTGACCTCATTTCATACTTTTCCTGCATCCTTCTCATTTCTCTTTCCAATTTTTCCTCCACTTCTCTTATTTGATTTTTAAAGTCCTTCTTAAGGTCCTCTATGGCCTGCAACCCACTCATGTTTTCCCCTGGGGCTTTTGGAGCAGGACTTCTGACCTTACAGTCCTTTTCCCACTCTATGCCCCCAAAATAGGAGTCTAGGGTTGCATTTTTCTGTTGCCTTTGCCTTGGCATGTTGCCACTTAATTGCTTGACTTTTGGGCTTGGTGCCACACTATGGCTTTAAGGCCAGCTAGAGGAATTTTCGTCCCGAACGTGTGGGGGGCAACTTCCGTTTCTGGCAAGCTGTAAACCCACCCACAACTTCCATCCTAGATCACAATCCAGATCCAGGGAGGTTAAAGCAAGAGCGATTACCCCCCAAGACTGATCGCTGGATCTCCCCACGATTTGAAGGCTGGGAGCCAGAGCTGCCTCTGAAAACTACAAAATGGCGTGTCTCCTCAGCGGCTTCTAGCCCCCAGGGGAGGGAGCTGACGCATTCCCCAAATACAGGCCCCAAAGTCCATAGGACACTAACCTCTTACTTTGTCCTAGGCATGTCTATGTTGATAATTCTGGAGTCGCCACAGCTCTTGGTGTTCTGGGGTTCCTCCAGCTGGCTGCTGGCCCTGCCGCCCTGGGGCTAAAACCTCGGCTCACGCGGACCTGGGCTCGGCTCAGCTCGGCTCCTGCGCTCTTCGCTCTGCGCGCTGCCAGGTCCCAGACCTCTGCATTGGTCCTTCCTGCAGGGCTGCTGGGCTGTCCTCAGCAGGAGGTTAGCTTCTCTGTGTCGTTCTGTGGCTGCTGGGGCTCCAGAAGTTGTTCAGTGTCCTTTTTTACATAGTTTGTGGGGAATCTGGGGGCAGAGAGGCTTGGAGGAGCTGTTTCTACTCCGCCATCTTGGCTCCGCCTAAAATTTTTCTTAAGCTCCTCCAGGAATGCTATCTGGGCTTGAGACCAGATCATGTTTCCTTCTGTGGTCTCAGGTGTGGGTAGAGAGTCTATATTGTCCTGTGTAGTTAGTTATTCTTCCCCTACATAGTAGGCTCAGATAGACTTTCTTGCCTTCCCCTTCTCCTTTTCAGCTTCCTTCCTTCCCATTGTGACTTCCTGTTTCTTAGTTTCTCAGGCTATGAGTTTAGGGCCTGATCCTTGACTTTGAATACCTCTGGGTGGCTAGTTTATGGCTAAGTCAGGGATATCAGTGAGGGATGTAGATGTGTAGGTTGGGGGTGAGTCTGACCACTTCAGATTTCTGCCTCTATACCCCTGGGCTATAAGTAGGCTTTTGTTGGTGAGGTGAGGTGGGGCTTGTTGGGACCCCTCCCTCTCTTCTCTTCAGACTCCTGTCTATCTCAGTTATACCCCTTCTTGGAGACTCTCAAGCCTGGGGCTATTTCCATTAACTTGGGATTTTAATGTGGGTGGGAGACTTATCTTTGGGTTTTCTGCTTCATGAAGGAGGGATGGGAGGATCTGAGCAGCTAGAATTTACTTTGCAATTCCAGCCCCTGTATTATACAGGCAGGCAGTTTCCAAATTTCCAGGTTGGGGTCTGAATGCACCTGGAGAAGCCACTCTCTCCACTGGGGGCCCGACTCTCCTACCTGGCTCCAATAATCCTTTCCCTCTGTGAGATGACTGTGATTCATCCTCGGTAAGTCTGCAGGCTGGGGCTTTTGCTCTCTCTGGTGTAGTCTGCTTGTCTGCTCTTAGGTCTGAGCTGTGTAGACCCCACACGCTCTGTGCTCGTCCTGTCCGGGCACACTGGGCAATCTCCTGGGCTGGACTCTGCCACTCTCTGTCTTCCAGTGGGCTCCGTCACTCCTGAATCCGCTCAGATTCACCCTTTGAGACTTAGTGACCGAGGAGCTCAGCTAGGTTACTGCTTCCTTTCTGCCATCTTGGCTCCGCGGATAATTGTAGATCCAATACTGGACTATATGCTGTCATGGGGGTAAGGGGAGGGGGGAAAGGGAAATTTAAAACTCAAGGAACTATGGAATTGAATCCTGTAAAATAAACAAACAAATTAAAAAAAAAGAATTTATATCCTCTTCATGCAACAATTGCTTCCTCCTTCTAGGCAGCTTGGAGGCATCTCCAATCTGTAAGACCTGAGTTAAAATTCCGAGTCAGGCATCTACCAGTTGTGTAACCCTAGACAAATGTGTTTACCTCCCTCAACTACAGTTTTCTTGGCTATAAAATAAGGATGACAATAGTCCCTACCTCAAAGAGTTGTTGTTAGGCTCAAATGAGACATTTAAAGCTCTTTGCAACCTGTAAAGTACTATATAAATATTGGCTACTTTCATTATTATTATTATTAATTATTACTACTAAGTCCTCTGCTATATTTTTTGCATTCTTATTTTCTTGCCAGATATGTTGGTCATCCATTTCATTTTATGAGTATTATCTTATTTTACGGAACACAAGGGTTTAGCAGATAGTCACCTGTTCAAACCATTGACAAAACTCATCCATGCCTTCATTTCTCAGACCCATTTTTCAGCCAGGAGTTGAGCAGAGATAGAAAGTATCATTAAACCTCCTTAGAGATAGTTAGAAAAGAACATGGTATCAATTAATAATTGTGAAATCAAGAAAATACAAACAATCTAGAATTCCCATTCAAGGTGGGGGATAGGCATAGTAATTAATCACAATATTCTTTAAGTAAGATTTCCAAGATAGGAAGGCAATGGTGATATGAAACTGATCCTCATAATTGTGTATGTATTCTCTGTGCTTGTGAAGGGAACTTACTTTTGCTTGGCAGACTTTTTTAGGGAACATTTATTGTTGTTGTCCCTATATATATCCTACTGTATCCCCTGAGGGAAATGGTTTCCAGAGCACCTCTCATCTTGTCTATCTAGGGCTGTACAAAATCAAGTAACATAGTGCTTTGGGCAATCCATCACTTATATACTGCCTTGAGTTGTCCTTATTTGAGTTATTGTCTTATTTAATCCAACAGACTGTGTGCTCCTTTGGGCAGACACTGTAGCTTTAACATCTTTGTATTCCCACTGAATATTCTAGGTAGCATATATTTAATAAATAGCTACTGAATTAATTATTTGGGGGCTATTTTAGGCAATTTTCTTCCTTCATTTGGATCATGGTTTTACAACAAAAGGCATTTTTGAAAATTTTTAATATATATATATATAACTTAGGATAGACATGCAGTACATTGTAAAAAGAATATGCAGTGTGGTTACAGCCAGAAGACCTGGGTTCAATTGCTGTTATATTGTTGGCTGAGTGACCAGGTGCAATACATTTAATCTCTCTGAATCTTTGTTTATTAATCTGCAACATGGAGAGAATAACATTTGCACTACCATAATAACTTGGGCTTGAAGATTTACAAAACACTTTACAGATATTATCTCATTTTATCCTGTCAGCAACTCTGGGGGAAATAGGTACTAATATTCCAATTTTGCAGATAAAAAAAATTGAGACAGCTAGATATTAAGTGACTTGCCCAGGGTCACACGGCTAATAGGTTTCTGAAGTCATATTTGAACTCAGGTCTTTCTGACTCCAAGTCCAACTCTCTGTCCACTGAGCTACCTTGTACTCAGTAAATTGTCAAGTACTATCTAAATATAAACTATGATTACTGTTACCATGCTATTTCCGGGTAAAAACCATAGAGTTCTCTACACTTTTTAAAGGAATATTTCTTTTTCCCCCACTTAATAGTAGTTTTTTTTTTCCTGATTATATGTAAAGATAGTTTTTATCATTCACTTTTATAAGATTTTAAGTTCCAAATTTTTCCTCCCTCCCTATTTTCATCTCCCCCTTCCACAGGAGGACAAGTAATTTGATATAGGCTATACATGTACAATTATATTAAACATATTTCCACATTACTCATGTTATGAAAGAAGCAGCAGAAACAAAGGGAAAAACTATGAGAAAGGAAAAAAAAACAGACAATCAAACAAAAAGGGAGGAAAGCATGCTTTGATCTGCATTCAGACTCCATAGTTCTTTCTCTGGATGTGGATAGAATTTTCCATCATGAGTCTTTTGAAACTGTCTTAGATCAATGTATTGTTGAGGAAAGCTAAATCTATCAAAGTTGGTTATCACACAATGTTGCTAATACTGTGTACAGTGTTCTGCTCACTTCACTCAGCATCAGTTCATGCAAGTCTTTTCAGTTTTTTCTGAAATTATCCTGCTCATCATTTCTTATGGAGCAATAGTATTCCATTACATTCATATACCACAACTTATTCCCAATTGATGGGCATCCCCTCAACTTCCTCTTTGCCACTACAAAAAGAGTTGCTATAGGGGCAGCTAGGTGGAGCAGTAAATAGAGCACCAGCCTTGGAGTCAGGAGGACCTGAGTTCAAATATGTCCTCATACACTTAGTAGCTGTGTGATCTTGGGCAAGTCACTTAACCCTAATTGCCTTGCCAAAAATTTTTTTTTTTAAAGAACTGCTATGAGTACTTTTCTTTTATGTGTGGGTATTTTTCCTGTTTTTATGATCTCTTTAGGATACAGACCTAGAAGTGGTATTGCTGGGATCAAAGGGTATGCACAGTTTTATAGCTTTGGACATAGTTCCAAATTGCTCGCCATAATGGTTGGATCAGTTCACAACTCTATCAACAATGCATTAGGTTCAAATTTTCCCACATCTTTTCCCACATTTATCATTTTTCTTTTCTGTCATATTAGTCAATCTGATAGGCATAAGATGGTACCTCAGAGGTGTTTTAATTTGCATTTCTCTAATAAGTAGTGATTTAGAACATTTTTATATGACTATAGATAGCTTTGATTTCATCTGAAAACTGTCCACTGACATACTTTGACCATTTATCAACTGGGGAATGATGTGTATTCTTCTAAATTTGTTTAAATTCTCCATATATTTTAGAAATGAGGCCTTTATCAGAAACAGTGGCAGTAAAAATTACTTCAAAATTTTCTCCTTTCCTTCTAATCTTGATGGTATTGTCTTTATTTGTGAAATCCCTTTCTAATTTAATATAATCAAAATTATTCATTTTGCTTTCATAATAGTCTATATCTCTTGTTTGGTCATAAATTCTTCCCCTCTCCATAGATCTGACAGATAAATTTTCTTTGCTCTCCAAATTTGCTTATGGTTTCACCATTTATATCTAAATCATGTGTCCATTTTACCTTTATCTTGGCATAAGGTGTAAGATGATCTATGCCTAGTTCCTGCCATACTATTTTCCAGTTTTCCCAACAGTTTAAGTCAAACAATGAGTCCTTATCTCAGAAGCAGAAATCTTTGAGTTTATCAAGCAATACATTACTATAGTCATTGATTTCTGTCTTATTGATTTCTGTCTTACCTAACCCATTCCAGTGATACACCACTCTATTTCTAAGCCAGTACCAAACAGTTTTGATGATTGCCCCTTTATGGTATAGTTTTAGATCTGGCACAGCTAGGCCGTTTTCCTTTGTGTTTTTGTTTCCACTAATTCCCTTGATATTCTGGACCTTTTGTTCTCCCTGATGAGTTTTGTTATTATTTTTTCTAGCTCTATAATTTTTTGGTAGTTTGATTGGTATAGCACAGAATAAGTAAATTAATTTAGGTAGAATTGGCATTTTTATTATACTAGCTCAGCCTACCTGTATGAAAATGATATTTTTCTTTTTTGTTGTTTTTGTTTTTGCTTTGTGGAGGGCAATTGGTGTTAAGTGACTTGCTCAAAGTCACATGGCTAGTTTTTTTGTGTGTGTTAAGTGTCTGAGGCCGAATTTGAACTCGGGTCCTCCTGACTCCAAGGCCAGTGCTATGTTTATTGCTCCACCTAGCTGCCCTAAAAGAGATATTTTTCTAATTATTTAGATCTGACTTTATTTGTTTGAAAAGTGTTTTGTAATTATGTTCATATAATTCCTGAATTTCTCTTGGAAGGTAGACTTCCAAATATTTTGTATTATCTACAGTAATTTTATTTTATTTTATCTATTTATTTATTCATTTATTTATTTTTGCCTTCTGGAGGGCAATTGGGGTTAAGTAACTTGCCCATGGTTACATGGCTAGGTATTTTTGTTTGTTTGTGTTAAGTGTCTGAGGCTGGATCTGAACTCAGGTCCTTCTGACTCCAAGGCCAGTGCTCTACTCACTGCGCCACCTAGCCGCCCCCGTCTACAGTAATTTTAAATGGAATTTCTCTATGTCTTGCTATGGGGTTTGTTGGTAATATGTAGAAATGCCTATGATTTATGTGGGTTTATTTTATATCCTTCAACTTTGCTAAAAGTGTTAAGCGTTTCAAATATGTTTTTAGTTGAATCTCTAGGATTCTCTAAGTATATCATCATATCATCTGCAAAGTGATCAATTTGTTTCCTCATTGCCTATTTTAATTCCTTCAATTTCTTCTTCTCCTCTTATTGCTAAAGCTAAAATTTCCAGTATTAACAGTATATTTCTTTCTTTAAAATATTTGTTAATTGTTTTTATCACGTCACAGTCATTTCTTAATAAACTTATCTTCAAATCCCCTATTTAGTCTTCTCTTGTGATATTAAAGTATACAAATGGATCTGTGATCTTGCAGATTTTGATACTTCCTATCATAATACCACTTGCTACCCATATAGTACCTGCCCATCTAGTGAAACTTTTGTCTGGCCCTTCCAAAAGTTCACCACAATGATTCTTTCCATTTTGTTGGTAGTCTATTGTAAAGCTAATCATGAGTAAGGTCTCCTGAGGACTGCTGCTATGAGTAACTTTAAGGTTCTGATACCATACTTTAGTGAACTCTCTATTTATTCTGCAGTGAACTAAAGCAAAACATTCCCAACAATATAACCTAGCAATTTATTACTAAAGTGGCCATATAGACTTAAACAAAATATAGCATTCAGTAAGTCACAATCTCATCAGTTAGTAGTGAGTACAAAAGTGAAGTCTCATTTCATCCTTAAGTAGAGGCTGGCTTACAATTATCCTTAAGCTAATCATCCTTAAGTCAATCATGCTTAAGGGGTAGTGGAAAGTAGAAAGGCCATCCACCCCTTAAGATCTTCCCCAAAATCCTACTCTAGACAGTCCCTAAATTCAGATACAATCACTCTGTATATAAGATCCATTTTGCCTCCATGATGGAGCTGAGAATTCAATCTAGCACAGACTCACTCAGATTATTCTGGCCCACTTGTCTGATATAAGCATCACAGATACTTAGGCTCCTTAAGAATCTACCCATTATGGTGAATCTTTAATAAACTTTGCTTTACTTTGCCTGAGAGAAGACTTGAGTCCAATTCATTTGGCAGGTCTCAGGATTTTGATATTTTGGGGTCTCAAGCACCCCTAAAACCCTAAACCTCAACACAAAGAGCTAAATACAAGGAGAAAAATACCACTTTGCTTGCCATTACACCTATCTCTCTCTTGGTATCAAGAATCTATCAGTGGTAGGCAGAGCCAAGATGGCAGAGTAGAAACAGCTCATCCAAGCCACTCTGCCCCCAGATACCCCCCAAACTATGTAAAAGGGGACTCTGAACAACTTCTGGAGCCCCAGCACCCACAGAATGCCACAGAGAAGCTAACCTCCTGCTGAGGACAGCCCAGCAGCCCTGCAGGAAGGACCAGCACAGTGGTCTGGGAGCCGGCAGCACGCAGAATACGGGGAGCCAAGCCGAGGGGAGCCCAGGTCCCCTTGACCTGAGATTTTAGCCCCAGGGTGGCAGGGCCAGCAGCCGGCTGGAGAGACCACAGAACACCAGCAGCTGTGGCAACTCCAGAATTATCAACATAGACATGCCTAGGACAAAGTAAGAGGTTAGTGCCCTATGGACTTTGGGACCAGTATTTGGGGAATGCGTCAGCTTCCTCCCCTGGGGGCTAGAAGCAGCTGAGGAGACACGCCATTTTATAGTTTTCAGAGGCAGCTCCAGCTCCTGGCCTGCAGACTGTGGGGAGATCCAGCAATCAGTCTTGGGGGGGGGGGGTAATCACTCTTGCTTTAACCTCCCTGGATCTGGATTGTGATCTGGGGTGGAAGTCGTGGGTGGGTTTACAGCTTGCCAGAAACAGAAGTTGCCCTCCCACACGTTCTGAACGAAAATTCCTCTATCTGGCCTTAAAGCCATAGTGTGGCAACAAGCCCAAAAGTCAAGCAATTAAGTGGCAACATGCCAAGGCAAAGGAAACAGAAAAATGCAACCCTAGACTCCTATTTTGGGGGCATAGAGCAGGAAAAGGACAGTGAGGTCAGAAGTCCTGCTCCAAAAGCCCCAGGGGAAAACATGAGCAGGTTGCAGGCCATAGAGGACCTTAAGAAGGACTTTAAAAATCAAATAAGAGAAGTGGAGGAAAAATTGGAAAGAGAAATGAGAAGGATGCAGGAAAAGTATGAAATGAGGGTCAACAGCCTGACTGAGGAAAACAACACCTTAAAAAATAGACTAACTCAAATGGCAAAGGAGGCCCAAAAGGGCAATGAGGAGAAGAATGCCTTAAAAAGTCGAATTTGCCAGATGGAAAAGAATCTCAAAAGTTCACTGAGGAGATTCATTCCTTCAGAGTTAGACTGGAGGAAATGGAAGCTAATGACTTTATGAGAAATCAAGATGCTGTTAAGCAGATCCAAACAAATGAAAGATTAGAAGGCAATGTGAAATATCTCATGGGAAAAACCACTGACCTGGAAAATAGATCCAGGAGAGACAATTTAAAAATTATTGGACTACCTGAAAGCCATGATGAAAGAAAGAACCTAGAAATCACCCTTCAAGAAATTCTCAAGGAAAACTGCCCTGATGTTTTAGATCCAGAGGGCAAAATAGAGGTTGAAAGAATCCACCGATCACCTCCTGAAAAAGATCCCAAAAGAAAACTCCCAGGAATATTATAGCCAGGTTCCAGAATCCCCAGATCAAGGAGAAAATACTCCAAGCAGCCAGGAAGAAACAATTTCAATATTGTGGAAACACAATCAGAATAGCCCAGGACCTGGCAGCTTCTACACTGAGGGATCGAAGGGCATGGAATATGATATTCCAGAGGGCAGAAGAGCTGGGAATGAACCCAGGGGTCACCTACCCAGAAAAACTGAGTATTTTCTTTCAGGGGAAAATATGGTCATTCAGTGGAATAGAGGACTTTCAAGCATTCTTGAGAAAAAAATTAGAATTGAATAGAAAATTTGACATCCAGACACAAGAAGCAAGAGATGCCTGAGAAGGTAATCAGGGAAAAGAAATCAAAAGGAACTTATCAAAGTTGAACTATTTACATTCCTATATGGAAAAACAATAACTGTGACTGATGAAATCTTTCTCAGTATGAAAATAATGGAAGAAGGGTGTGTGATCATATGAATACATATGTGAATCTGTGTGTACATGGTTACAGTTATATATGGATAGAGGGCATAGGTTGAATTTGTAGGGAAGGGAGAATATTCAAGGGATGAAATTATGAGGTGAGAGAGGAAAGTGGAAAGAGGAGATGGGGAAAGACAGGGTAGGGTAAACTATCTCGTGTAGAAGAAGCAAGGGGAAGTGGTTGCAAGGGAGGGGGAGAATAGGAAGGCTAAAAAGGCAAAACCACATTCTCATTGAATTTGGTTCAGGGAGAGAATGACATACATACTAAATGGGATATCTCAACCTGCAGCAGAATAGGGGGAAGGGGGATGAGAGGAGGGATGATGGATGGGAGGGCATCCTTGGTGGGAGGGGAGGTTGGAAGTACCCACTATAGAAGAGGGACAGGATCATGTAGGGAATGGACCAGGAGTTGGGATGAGTGGGAGGGAATCATACACAGCCTTGTACAATATATCTACTATGATAATGTTTTGCATAGCTAGACATGTACAACATATACTGAATTACTTCTCTTCCCAGAGAGAATGGGTGACAAGGGAGGAAGGAAATGGATCTGAAATTCAAGGTCTTAACATTAAATGTTTCAAATATATATAAATACTATTATTAATTCTCTTTGGATTGCAATTGGGAGATAAGATGTGCAGGCATTGGGACACAAAGATTCACCTTCCTCAAATGGAAAAGTCGAAGGGGGTATGGGAGAAGGTATGGGAGAGAGCAGATTGGAGGAAGCGATATCTTGTGGGACTGCTATTCTCAGAGGGTGGGTAGGGGAAAAACAGGTGGGGGGGATGATTGTAACTCAAAATCTGGTGGAAATGAATGATGTAAAACAGAAGTTAATAAAGCATTAGTTTAAAAAAAAAAGAATCTATCAGTGGAGTACTTGGCTGTTCACATATTGATAAACACTAATCCTCTTCCTGTAAACAACCCGTCTTCCTTCTTGATAATTTCTTTCCCTGACATTTTTTGTTTCAGATTTTCTTTAAAGTTCCTGGCCTATGCCTCTCTCTGTCTCTCTCTGTCTCTCTGTCTCTTTCTGTCTCTCTGTCTCTCTGTGTCTCTCTCTGTCTCTGTCTTTCTGTCTCTCTCTCTCTCTCTTATGTGTGTGTGTGTGTGTGTGTGTGTATACACACATCTATTTATATGTATGTACACACACATATATAAAATACACGTTTTCAGTTCTTTGGAGACTGCTGTGTTTCATGTCATTGAGGAAACTACCTCCTCCCCATTCCTGCCTTGTATCAAAGAAATAGGAAAGTAATAACCTCAGCTAATAAGGTGTATATGACTTTCTATTTTCATAACCCTGACCTTTCCCCTAGGATGAGGGAGGCACACAAATATAATGTTTCTAAGATTGTGTGGTGCTGTTTTAGTCTATAAAATCATTCAAATTATTTTTCAATTTTAAAAGAACAAAATGTTTTTGAGCTGGAATAAGTTCTGAAACAACTTTCATAGGAAATGTGGAATCATTTAAAAATGATTTACTTCAGGTCTCACATATAGCAAATAGTAGATCCAGTATATAAACCAAGGAATAGGTTTTGTCCTCTCACAATTCTAATTATACAACATTCAATTTTGTGAGGTTTTTGTGGCAGTTGTTCATGTTGTTCTTTCCATTTATATTGCTATAGATATTTTGCATACTGTTTTCCTGGTTCTTCTTACTTCACTTTGGTTCATTCTATATACCTGTCCATGCATGTACATAACTGTATTTTCATATCCATCATTTCTTAAGGCAAAAAAATTCTCTTATATTCACATACCAATATTTATTTAGATATTCTTCAATCAATAAATATCTACTTTGCAACTCTTTGCTATTACAAAAAAAATCTTAGCATAAATATTTTGGAAACTCCGGAGCCTTTCTTTCTAACTCTGACTTCCTTGGAGCATATGTCCAGGAGCACGAGCTCTAGATTAAAGGGTAAAAACAACATAAGTCATTTTTTAGTGAAATTCAAGATTGCTTTCTGGAATGATTGGAAAATCTGCATCTCCACCAATAGTAGATTAGTGTGCCTGTCTTTTCACAACCTCTACAACATTAATCATTCCCATGTTTTTATAATTTTTGGTATTCTTCTGAGTGTGAGGTATAATCTCAGAATCTTTTTGCTTTGCATTTCTCTTATTATTAGTGATTTGAAGTGTGACTGTGAATTTTGTTTCTTCTTTTGAAAACTGTTTATAATATCTTTTGATCATTTTTCCACTGAAGAATTTTTTCTGGTATTCTATACTTGCATTAGATCTTCATATCAAATAAGTTTTCAGTGTGGAAAAAATCTTCAATTTGGGAAAAGGAGAGTTAAAATGTTAAAAAAAAAAGTCTAAAGCAATTGCGAAGGAAAAAATCTACATAAGAAACCCTAAGAGTGTCCTAGTTCTCTAATGTTTCATCTGTGTGGGCAGACACTGTAGGAGAGAGAACTATATGTCCAAATATATATGAGAAGGAGAGGGACTACACAGAATAAACATGGGCTTGATTCTTCAGGTCAGCAGCTTGGCTGAAGGAGGATGGGGGCTGACCCTTTCTTTGCAACAGATCATATGCTCTTATTCCATTTTGAGAAAATGTGAGCATGCCAATGAGAAAAGGCTTAAATCTCCCTCACCTCCCACTAGGACAAACCATCCACATGGGCAGGAGGCTGTACTTAGAGATACTGGAAGCCTAGACTGTTTTGAAATATTTCCCTCTTTGGCCAACCCAGGGTCTGAAATTCCATCATCAGAAAGCCATCCTGTCATCTTAAGATGCAAGGATCTTCTATTTAAAGGAAGTATAGGGGAAGGCTAACCCCCTAAATCATGGTTAAACCTCTCAGTGAGGAGAAAGAGTAACACCTTGCCAGAGAAGGGAACTGATACAGTATGTGGGATAACACCAATACTGTTAACTATACAATTTCATCCAAGGTCAGATTCCTGACCTAGGTACCTTGATAGGCAGACCTGCTATTCTTTCTTTCTTCATGGTTTTCTTTCTTTGTGGCTCATTGTTACAGATACATAACCCAAGAAAGTTACTAAATGTTCCAAGACTTTAAGTTTTAAGATGACAGGAGTATCTTGTTTTCCTTTACCATTATTAATTCATATGCTGTAAAATTGCAACCAGTTCTGTAAAGCAAAGCACAAATGATAAAAAGTCAAATCCTAAAGGGGATAGGAGAAATTTGATTATCCGATCTGACAGGGATTGTTTCAGATATCTGATTTGTTAAGGTAACAAAGCCAAAAAAATCAAGTGTTACATTTCAATTCTCTTCAAAAGAAATGATTTTATTCATTAGTAAAATGCTATAATTAATACCATACAAACATACCTTTTGTTAACTCAATTAGATCTTCCACTGAGCAAAATAAAATGCAACATTGTACATTGCTTTAAAATACAAATAAAAATAATAAAAGAGAAAATTAAGAAAGTAAGGCCAGTTAACATAAGCATCATTTGATATTGTCTCTTCCAAGTCCCTCACTTTACAGATAAAGAAACAGAGTCCTATTGAAGGGAATCGGTTTATCCAGTCCACAAGTAGTTAGCAGCCAAACCAGGATTCAAATCCATCTTTTCCAACTCAAAAAACATTGCTTCCTCTATTACATCACCCTGAATTCCATTTTCAGACAACTCTAATTTTACTCTTGCAATAGATAAATGCACTTTTTATCCTATAATTTTTCTTTTTCATATCAATGACAGGCTCCTGGGAGTGAGAATTCTGGCAGTAATCAACCAGGATATTAGCATTCCATTGTAACTAACACATGGTTCACTAATTAAAAGTGACATTTCACCCTGCTTATTTGAATGTGTGCTTCTGCTTTTCTTTTTTAAGCCCACTGCCTTGTAAGTTTATATTTCATATGTGTAGTTACCAAATTAATCATATATATTCACATTGTCAAAACTGATGTGAGAGATGCTTGATAAGTATCTAATATTTCTTAAGAAAACAAGGAAGGCACAATATCTGGGGTAGAATCTCAGTCCTATTTCTGGCCAAACCATCAGAGCCATATTCTGGGGAAGAAACTCCTATGGAGAAGGCCATCCACCCCATTGCCAACTAACTGCTACCCACAGAGACTGCAAGACAGCATAGCTAAAGCACCTTGAGGGAAAGAGAGGAATAGCAAATGCCAGGCCAGTCAGACCATCTTGACTGTCTGGAACACCATCTCTTTAAACTTCAATGGAAACAACTCAAGATATTCAACCCAAGAGCCTTGGGACTATTAATGCTTCTATTTTAGTCTCTGTAACCATTATTCTGGGAAGAAACCCCTTTAGAGATTGTACCTGGTAACTTCTGCAGGTGCTACACTGACAGCTCAGAAAACCCAGAAAAAAAAAAAACACCTCAGAAAAGAACATTTTTGCCACCAAAGATTTTGGCATGGTCAAATGGTTCAATATCTGAAATTTATATGATTTTATCATGTGAATGACATTAAACAAAAGGCAGACTTTACCATTTATTTTGCCACTGTACCTTAAGGATTATGGGATCTTTCTATATGACTTGCGGCTGAAATTTCCCAATATATATTGTCCCCACCCATTGGAATGTGACTTCTTGAGAGCAAGGACTGTTTCACTTTATTGTTTGTATCCCAGGTACTTAGCACAGGGCTTTGCATATAGTAAATACTTACCAAATTTCATTTGATTCCTTCATGAGTAATGACTAAAAGAGAGGGCATCTTGAGTCTTCAACTCAGGAAAGACAGGAATTTCTTAAGAATGAAAACAAATGAGGAATAAAGTAAGGAGAGAGATGTCTAAAGAGACTGATGGTGGCTAGGCAAGGAGGCCATAAGGCTACTCAGATTGTAAAAGGATAAAGGAAAGATATCTACCAAAGTAATTATCTGAGGATGATGCAAATAAATAGCAATATTCTGTACGAATGTGTTAAGAAAACTAACAGTAAAAACTGAGACTTGGAATATATGGGGAAAAAGACCAAAAAGGGCTGTTTTAAAGCTATATTAAAAAACAGGGAAGAGTAAAGGTAGACATAAGACCATTTTTATCTTGATGAGACAATGTCATTGAGGAGGAAGTAGAACTGGGAATCTCCCATATTGCATCTATGTTCTCTACTAACGAGAATGATATTCATACTAGGAAGGACAGAACAAAAATGGTTTACAAAGAGTCGAAAATTGGGGTAAATTAGGAGATAGAAAGAAAAACAAAATCTAGATACCTTCATTGAGTTTAAGTTATCTTGAACGAATTAAGAGTAGTAATGGACTTGTGTATGTGATTACTAAACACAACCACTGCTCTTTCTGCATTACTAGTTATAGACACAAATATCCAACTTATAAAAAGGTGAAGAAAATAGATTATCTGTACTATAGATCAACTCTTGGTCTATGTGGAGCTTTTAAATTTCTGGGAAATTCTTAGAAACAATTATGAAAGGATCATTTTGTGTGTATTTAGAGAGGCAATTAATTATCTCCAAGAGTGAGCTTGAGTTTGTTAAAAGAAAATTATGCCAACCTAATAACATTTCCTTTGTTAATAGGGTTACTAAATTGATAGAACATGGAAATGCCACAAACATGGTTAACTTGGATTAAGTATTTTATTGAAAATTAGAAAAGCATTTTTAAAAGACTCTAATGTTATCACTGTGGATAACATAGTGAAAGTTTAGAAGACAACGTAAGAGATTAACTTCAATAGATTAATAATAATTGGTTATTAAATGATGTCCATAGTGATGAATAAAATGGATCAACATCAAGCTGGAAGAAGGTTGCAGCAACTCTTTGTGCAGCTTTATTCTTTTCAATACTACTAATAATTATTTTAACTAAAACTCAGATAATTTGCATATCAAATCTGTAGATGTCATAAACCTGTGATGACAATAAAATCCCAAAAAGTCTTGATAAGATGGAATGATGATGCAAAATTAATAAGGTCACATTTAATAAGAATAAGTATAAAGTACAGCACTTGGGTTCAAATAATAAATTATGTAAGTGTGAGATGAGGGAATAAATAACCAGAAATCAGTTCATGAGAAAAAAGAAATGACATTGGATCTTAGTTGACTTCCAGCTTGAAATGAATTGGCAGTACAATTTTGCAGCCAAAAAAGAATTCTACTATGATATCAAATTATATTAATTTGGTTGTTTTACTGTAATTTGTTCTGTTTTGTCAACATCTGGAGTGTTGTGTCTAAGTCTAAACACCACACTCTCAGAAGAATGTTGAAAAATTAGAGCCTATCTAAAGGAAGGTGATTAGGTTGGTGTATTAACTCAAAACTATGTCATGACAGAACGAGTTGGAGAGATTAAAGATGTTTAGCTGTAAGAAGGGAATCCTTAGTCAATATCGTTGTCTCCAAATATTTCAGTGGTTGTCATGAGAGGAAAAAGACTGATTTTGCTTTGCTTGAAAAGATAGAATATGGATCAATGAATGGAAATTACAAGAAAGAAAATTTTGGTTTAATATAAGGAAAATATTTCCAATAAGTAGAGTTATTGAAAATTTAATAGACTGCCTCAGGCAGCAGTGAGTACCAGCATGGGAGGTCTTCATTCAGACAAAGATTGAATGGTCTTTTACTTGGAGATATTATAGAAGGGATTCGTGCTTCAAATGGGGATTGAAATAAATATCATTTCAGGTTCCTTCTTAGATCCAAAGATTCTATAAGTCTATAAATAAAACTTCCTAACCCTTAGAGTTGTCAGAAAATATTCCGAGTTACTTTGTGAGGTCAAGAGTATCCCATCACTCAAAATACATAAGAACTTTTTCATTTGAGTATTTAGGATATGGGACTCATTCATATGCCAGTCAGTTAGTAAGGCAGTCAAAAATGATGGTTTCTAAAAACCTTTTGGGGACTTACATGCCATGATTTTGTGATTTCATTTGATGTTCAAGGTGTAGGCAGAGAAGGGAGAAATCAACCAAACTCTTCAAAACTGAATCTCCCATATTCACAGTACATATTTCCGTCACTAACCACCCACATGACTTTCCTTTTCTCAGTATTATTCACATCTCTGGGTCTGTCATAGAACATACTGTCCAATGTGCTCAGTGACTATTATAAAATGTAGTCTTTTTGGTTTTCTTAGAAATAATACAGAAGACAGTGAGCAAAATGACTTTATAGATCATTTCAGGCTTGGTTTCTATCTATTCTAAGTAGGACATGATATTGTGATAAAAGATGAAGACCTATTAAGATTCATTAAATTTAATTAATTAACGAGCTAGTATAGTGAATTCCAACTCTGTGCCTAATACTGTGCTTAGACTAATAATAATGATAGTGCATGTGCATATAGCTCTTAGTCTCGGTGCATCCTTCTGACACGCATAAGATAGATGCTATTTTTATCTTCATTTTAAAAACATGGAAACAGATACTTAGAGGAATTAAGTGACTTTTACATAGTTATGAAACTAGTTAATTTGCCAGGTAGAATTTTACCACAGCTCTTCCTGATTCCAAATGAAGTGTTCTATCCACTCTGTCACTGTTTGAAAGAAGGTACAGTCTTGGGATGGAGACCAGATATAGTAATATGAAACTATTAAGGGATTAAATATAATAAAAAACACCTAATTATTGGGGAAATATTATTATTAATAATAATAATAAGTAGTAGTAGTAGTAGAAGAAGAAGAGGAAGAAGGAGAAGGAGAAGGAGAAGGAGAAGGAGAAGGAGAAGGAGAAGGAGAAGGAGAAGGAGAAGGAGAAGGAGGAGAAGGAGAAGGAGAAGGAGAAGGAGAAGGAGAAGGAGAAGGAGAAGGAGAAGGAGAAGAAGAAGAAGAAGAAGAAGAAGAAGAAGAAAGAAGAAGAAGAAGAAGAAGAAGAAGAAGAAGAAGAAGAAGAAGTACTATTTACTTATTACTTGGGTAACTTGGGCTGTCATTTAATCAAATGCCTTTTGTGTGAAAGGCACAAACTGCTAAAGATTGCAATTGAATCAACTACCTCTAATTAGCTATGTGACCTGTTAAGTTCCCTTACCTCCCTGAACCAATTTCCTTTGTACTAGGAGACTGACTTAGTCACCTCTAAAGTCCCTTCCAGATCTAAATTACAATCATGTGACTAAGATGGATGCAAAAATAAAGCAGGATTTGCATTTCTATTAATCTGTATTTAATCTGAAGTAAATGGTCATTATTGTCACTTTTGGGGATTGGAATTTAAAAGGAAAGTTCCCACTTTGATCCAAAAACACTCCTGGTTCTCTGGGGACAAGAAAAGAAGGTGAACCAACACAATAAAGTAGGTTAATCTGTGAGTTGTGCATCCCAGGGAATCCCAGGCATCCATGCATACCAGAGGCTGACTGGAAGAGGACAATTTCTAATGGTTTGAGGCTCTCACTGGGCAATTAGGTGTCACAGTATATAGAATGCCAGTCTGGGAGCTAGCGAGACTCATCTTCCTGAGCTCAAATCTGGCCTCAGACACTTGCTATTTGCATGACCCTGGGTAAGTCTCTCCCTGTTTGCCTCGTCTTCATCTGCAAAGTGAGATGGAGAAGGAAATGGCAAGCCACTTCAGTATCTCTTGTCAAGAAAATTCCAAATGAGCTTACAAAGAGTCAGATATGACTGAAACACCTGAACAACAACAGCAAGACTCTCACTTGGTTAAACAAGATCAAACCAACGGTTCTGGTAAAGTTCACACTAACTCTGTCCATAGGGCTGTTTCCTTTTTCACCCTCAATTCCCTATAGACAACACCTGGTGACTAAGTGATAGAACTGAAGAGAAATCCTAGGCTTTCTGCCTGTCTGTTCCATAAATTTGCCAGGCAACATTTGAATGTCCTTGTTTATGTTGGAATGGGAGGAACTCAGCATATATGACTCATAATCATAATCTAGGGGTTTGGTTTTGAAACCTGTTCATTCATTTTTAATAGTTTCTAGGAACTTTCTTGCTTTAAAAAAAATCTGCCTAGTTAATCTATTTATTTTCAAAGAGTCTATAAAATTCCATTTCTGGTATGGGGTTGAATTTATAAGCTAAGCTCATGATAATAGAATTACATTTCCTAGGTGTCTTGTAGTTTTTGATAGCTAATTTGCAATCTTTGGATCATTTAGCCATGCCAAATTGCAAGAGCACCTCCTTGTAACTTCTAATTAATATTTCATTAACCACACTGCAGGCTTTTGTTTATGATTTACAAGATGAAGGCTACAGGGTCAATGGAAGCTTACAAATAAAATGTGTTATGAGCAGAAATACTGGGTTAAAAAGAAATAATAAACATGTATTGTGAATTTCTTGCTATTTAGAACACTAGAGCAAAATCTAATTAAAAAAACAAGAAGACAGTCCAACAAGTCATAAAAATTTAGTAACAACTCCATCAAGTACAGAAGACCAGAGTCATTTGGATACTTGGAGAAATGTGCAGTTTTGTAGGTGAGGGTGCCCCATCCACTGAAGCACATCTGAGCCCCTCCTCCCTTCAAATCCTGGGAAATGAAATTCCCATCTTCATCTTTCCATAAATCCTCCCAAAGATTCCACCTCTCTCTTTCATTTTATCTTCTGGAAATTGGGGTTATCTCCAAGTTGCTTAGTATGACTAATCTGCTCCTCTTTCAGGACAAAAAACATTCATGATAGAGAACTGGATTTGGAATCAGTAAGACCTATGTTCAAATCCTGTCTCAGCCACTTACTAGCTGTGTGATTCTGGGAATTCATTTGACCTCTCTATGCCTCAGTTTCCTTATCTGTAAAATGAGGGCATTGGATTCAACGGACTCTAATGTCCATTCCAGCTCTAAGTCTATGTTTTAGTTGTAAAGGTGGGATTCTATTTAAGAATGATTGAGTTAATCAATCAATGACTTCACCCCAATTAAACTGACAAGATGTTACTCCATTATACTTTTGTCAAATAAGAAAAATCAATCAACCAGAGTTGTAAATTAGATGTGAGTAGGGCTTAGACATCTCTAATGAATCCATCTATCAATCATAGACTTTATACCAACTTCAAAACTTCTCTATCTATTTAGAAATCCTTGAAAGTCACTGGATAAAATGTTGTGAAGTTGCCCAAGAAGCATTTAGTATTGACTGAGAGACTCCATCACCTTCTAGAGGTCATTAATAAAATAATAAGCCAGTTCAGATCAAATGGATGCAAGGATCAAGCAGGTTAATGGAATCCTTCAGCCAAGCCCTTGAGAAGATATCACCTGAGTTGGGGGAGAAGGAGAGAAGAGCCCCAGCCCTTGCCTTGGTCTCAGTTTTAGTATCAATTTCTTCTCCTTTCCTCTTGACCAGAGGAAGACCTTGTGAACTTCAGGTGGTCAAAGTAGTTGGACTTTTCATTGGTGTCCTAGAAATATTCCAGAGATAATAGCTGTTGGTTTCAATTTCTCTATTAGGAGCCAAGGCCAAACTAGATATACTGAGAAAAATTTAGGTTTGTTGCTTTAAAAAGAGCCCAACAAAGAAGCCATATATTTAAAGAAACTGAAGAGGTTACCCATAAAGAGGGTTAGGGTTGCTTTGGAGACCCCAAAATACCAACACAATAGGTCCTGCCGAATGAATTCGACTTAAGTCTTCTCTCAGCCAAAGAAAAGTAAAGTTTATTAAAAGTTCGCTTGTATTGGACACAGAGTAAATATTTGCTACATCATTCTATGGTGCTCTCACTATTCTATGGTGCTGTCACTATTCTATGGTGTTCTCACACGTGGAGGGAAGATGGGGTCTTATATAAAGAAGGTAGTGGGAGGAATCTAGGGGTGGTCTAGGGGAGGAGTTCGGGAAGGGACTTCAGGAGGAGTTAATGAGGTCAATGAGTGATTAAGGGTGGGAAGCCACTGGAGGCCACCTGGAGACTACAGACAATGGTGGGCTAGGTCAGTTCAAGGGTGGATCAACAGTTTGATAGGCTCAAGGGTGGGAAGTCTAGTAACAGAGGGTGGGAAGTCTAGTAACAGAGGCTTGGGCTCAGCCACAAAGTTAGGCTGACTGCCTCATCAAATGAGATGATTTAATCAAAGTTCAAGAGCCTGTACCTCAAGGACTCAAGGAGAACTTGAGGGGGCTCCCAGAGCCTATACCACATCAGAAACTCCATGAGTATTGCTACAAAGGGGAGAAAAGTCTTCCAGCAATGAAGAACTGGGAGTTACTTCTTTAACATATGTCCTCTCTAAGCTTGAGCTATATTCCACTAGACTTTGTACATTACTCATGGTAGAAAGTGACACAGGGGGACTTAAGCAGGAACTTATCTGAGGTCCTCAGTGAATTCCATCACTAATCTCTAAAAAAGTGAAACTGAATGGATTTTAGAGTGACAGAATCCATGGCGGGACTGAACATGGCAGATTCCCAGTCCAGGAAAGTGCTTACATAGGACTGGGCAAGGGGAGCATAGAGCACACAGTGGCTGCACCAGCATGGACCCGAGAGGAGACCACAGCAGTGTGAGAGTGATCCCTAGCCAGCAGATTCACCCACCACAAGGGCTATTTGCAGACATCTCACTGTGGGATGGAGGATGGGTAGGAGCTGGCTAAGAGCAAGTGCAGGGCCTACTGCAGTGACAGCAGCTTCCCCTGGGGCTATCAGCCCATAGCCTGGATATCTAAAAATCATCTACATGAACTTTGGAGCCAAGATGGCAGAGTAAACCTTAGTTTCTCTAATCCCCCTCCCTGACCCTGAAAACCCAGAGATGATTGCCCAACCCAGTGTAAAATCCTGAAATAGTGGAAGCAGTGGCAGGTTTGGGAGGCTTGGAGGTCTTAGAGGAAGGATGTGAGAGAAGCTATGCTGAGCCTGAAGGGAAGGGTGGGAGGTATCCCAACAAGCCCTATCTCAGCTGACCAGGGGGAGATCCTGTAAGCCCAGGGGAGTGGAGCCAGCAAGCACTAACAACAGAAGCCAAAGTGTGCCTTAGCACAATCAAGGAAATCTTCAGATGCCAGCATGGCAGGCCACCAGCTGCTGATCCTGCCTGATCTGTAACCCTGGAGCACAGAGGCAGAAGCCTGAAGTGGCCAGACGACCCCTCCCCTACACGTTACTCTGTGAGCCTCAGGGTAACCAAGGGGAAACACTGAGAGTCCTGGCCTTGTGCTCAATCTAGACACCCAGAGGCTACAGCACACAAAGACAACAACCAGGCCCCTAGCTCCCAGCTTGAGAAGCATGGGTCAGAGCCCTCTGTACCCCAGAAACAGAAATACACTTTAAAAGTCAGGAAATAGGCAATCACAATAGGCAAGAAGGAAGCTGGGAAATCAAGAACAAAAATGATTCAATCCTATTATAGCTAGCAAGAACAACCAAATTCAGAGGACAAAAATGACTCTATAGTCACACCTGAGACCAAAGAAGGAAATATGACCTGGTCTCAAGCCCCAAAAGCTCAAGAAAGATTTTAGGGGCAGAGCCAAGATGGTGGAGTAGAAACAGCACATCCAAGGCTCTCTCCCCCCAGATTACCTCCAAACTATGTAAAAGGGGACTCCGAACAACTTCTGGGGCCCCAGCACCCAAAGAACAACACAGAGAAGCTAACCTCCCACTGAGGACAACCCAGCAGCCCTGCAGAAAGGGCCCACGCAGTGCTCTGGGAGCCAGCAGCGCAGCATTCAGAGAGCCGAGCCCAGGCCCGCATGAGCCATGGTTTTAGCGCCAGAGTGGCTAGGCCAGCAGCCTGCTGGAGGGACCCCAGAACACCAGCAGCTGTGGCGATTCCAGAATGGTCAACACAGACATGCCTAGGACAAAGTGAGAGGTTAGTGCCCTATGGACTTTGGGACCAGTATTTGGGGAACATGTCGGCTTCCTTCCCCGGGGGGCTAGAAGCTGCTAAGTAGACATGCTATTTTGCAGTTTTCAGTGGCAGCTCCAGCTCCTGGCCTGCAAAGTGTAGGGAGATCCAGAGATCAGTCCTGGAGTGGGGGGGTGTAATCGCTCTTGCTTTAACCTCCCTGGATCTGGATTATGGTCTGGGGGGAGGTTGTGGGGCAGGTTTCAGGTTGCCAGAAATGGAAGTTGTCCCCCCCACACGTTTGGGATGAAGCTCCCCTGTCTGGTGGCAGAGTTCTACTGTGGCAAAAAGCCCAAAAGTCAAGTAATTAAGTGGCAACATGCCAAGGCAAAGGAAACAAAATAAACAGAAAAATGAAACATTAGACTCCTATTTTGGGGGCAAAGACAATCGAGGCATGGAATACTCAGAGGACTGTGAGGTCAGAAATCCTGCTCCAAAAGCCCCAAAGGAAAATATGAGCGGGTTACAGGCCATAGAGGACCTTAAGAATGACTTTAAAATCCAATAAGAGAAGTGGAGGAAAAATTGGGAAGAGAAATGAGAAGGATGCAGGAAAAGTATGAATTGAGGGTCAACAGCCTGATTGAGGAAAACAACACCTTAAAAAATAGACTAACTCAAATGGCAAAGGAGGCCCAAAAGGGTAATGAGGAGAAGAATGCCTTAAAAAGCCAAATTTGCCAGATGGAAAAAGAATCTCGAAAGCTCACTGAGGAGATTCATTGCTTCAGAGTTAGACTGGAGGAAATGGAAGCTAATGACTTTATGAGAAATCAAGATGCTGTTAAGCAGATCCAAACAAATGAAAGATTAGAAGGCAATGTGAAATATCTCATGGGAAAAACCACTGACCTGGAAAATAGATTCAGGAGAGACAATTTAAAAATTATTGGACTACCTGAAAGCCATGGTCAAAGAAAGAACCTAGAAATCACCCTTCAAGAAATTCTAAAGGAAAATTGCCCTGATGTTTTAGATCCAGAGGGCAAAATAGAGGTTGAAGGAATCCACCGCTCACCTCCTGAAAAAGATCCCAAAAAGAAAACTCCCAGGAATATTATAGCCAGGTTCCAGAATCCCCAGATCAAGGAGAAAATACTACAAGCAGCCAGGAAGAAACAATTTCAATATTGTGGAAACACAATCAGAATAGCACAGGACCTGGCAGCTTCTACACTGAGGGATCAAAGGGCATGGAATATGATATTCCAGAGGGCAAAAGAGCTGGGAATGAACCCAAGGGTCACCTACCCAGCAAAACTGAGTATTTTGTTTCAGGGGAAAATATGGTCATTCAGTGGAATAGAGGACTTTCAAGCATTCTTGAGGAAAAAACCAGAATTGAATAGAAAATTTGACATCCAAACACAAGAAGCAAGAGAAGCCTGAGAAGGTAATCAGGGAAAAGAAATCAAAAGGAACTTATCAAATTTACCTATTTACATTCCTACATGGAAAAACAATAACTGTGACTGATGAAACCCCTCTCAGTATGAAAATAATGGAAGAAGGGTGTATGGTCATTTGAATACATATGTGTATGGGTGTATATATGTTTAAAGTTATACATGGATAGAGGGCCTAGGTTGAATTTGTTGGGAAGGGATGATACTTAAGGGGTGAAATTATGAGGTGAGAGAGGAAAGTGGCAGGGGGAGATGGGGAGAGACAGGGTAGGGTAAACTATAGCAAGGGGTAGTGGCTGCAGAGGCGGGGAAGAACAGGAAGGCAAAAAGGCAAAACCACATTCTCATTGAATTTGGTTCAGGGAGAGAATGACATACATACTAAATGGGATATCTCAACCTGCAGCAGAATAGGGGGAAGCGGGATGAGAGGAGGGATGGTGGATGGGAAGGCATTCTTAGTGGGAGGGGATGTTGGAAGTACCCACTATAGAAGAGGGACAGGATCAAGTAGGGAATGGACCAGGGGGGGGGTGGGATGGGTGGGAGGGAATTATAAGCAGCCTTGTACAATATATCTACTATGGTAATATTTTGCATGGCTATACATTTACAGCACATACTGAATTACTTATCTTCCCAGAGGGAATGGGTGACAAGGGAGGATGGGAATGGATCTGAAATTCGAGGTCTTAAAATTAAATGTTTCAAATATATATAAATACTATTATTAAAAAAGAAAGAATTTAAAAGCCAAATTATAGAGTTAGAAGATCAATTGACCGATTCTTTTAAAATCACGTTGATCAAAATGAAAAAAAAAATCTCACTGAAGAAAACAAATCCTTAAAAAGTAAAATTTGTGTACTGGGACAGGAGGTTCAAAATCTAAATGGAGAAAATACCTCCCCAAAATGAAATCTGAACATATGGAAAAGGAGCTTGAAAAACTAACTGAGGAAAATAAATCAATAAAAATTAGAATCAGTCAAATAAAAGCTAATGACTCTATGATGGATTGAGAATCAGTCAAACAAAACATAAATATTGAAAAATTAGAAGTATCAAATATCTCATTGGAAAAACAACTTACCTGGAGAACATATCCAGGAGAGATAACCTAAGAATCATTGGTCTACTAGAAAGCCATCATGAAAAAACAGCCTGGACAACATCCTCCAAGAGAATGTCAAAGAAAACTGTCCTGAGGTCCTAGAATCAGAGGGTATAATAGTTATTGAAAGAATTCACCAGACTCCTGGTGAAAGAGATCCCAAATTGAAAACTCTAAGAAATATAGTAGCCAAATTCCAGAATTGAAAGGCCAAGGAGAAAATGCTGAAAGCAGTCAGAAAGAAACAATTCAAATATTGTGGAATATAGTCATGATCACATAGGACCTAGCAACTTCTACATTAAAAGATTGGAGGGATTGGAATTTGATATTTTGTAAGGCAAAAGAGCTTGGACTGCAACCAAGGCCCAACTACCCAACAAAACAGCATAATCTTTCAGGCATGAAGATGGTCATTCAATGAAATGAAGGACTTCCAGACTTTCCTGATGAAAAAAGCAGAGCTCAATGGAAAATTTGATCTCCAAATGCAAGACACAAGAGAGAAATAAAAAGGTAAACAAGGAAAACATATACATACACACACACACAATTTGTGATTCATTAAGAGCAATCTGTTCACATCTCTATATGGGAAGCTGATACCTGTCAATATTGAGATTTATATAATTATTGCAACATTTAAAAGGGATATACATAGACGGTGTGGGTATTAATGAACTAATCTGATGATAAAAAATAAACTTATTAAAGGGTACAAAGGGACTGTAATGGGAGAAAAGGAAAGGAGGGGGCAGAAAAGGATAAATTATGCCACATGAAGAGGCATAAAAACATACTATCGTATAGGGAAAGAAGGAAAAGAGATGAACTTCATATGAACTTTATTCTCATTGATTCTGGTTCAAGGAGGGACCAACATAATCAGTTAAGTTTAAGATTCTAACATGAAAAGACACAAAGTCAAGAACAAAAGCTCATTATAGTAAAGGGAAAGGAGGGAAGGAGAAGAGCACTGTATGAAATTTACTCTCATTGGTTTGCTTTCAAGGAAGGAATAACATATTCCATTAAATATAAAAATCTATTGTGCCCTATAGGCAGTAGGAAGGGCAAGGGGTTAAAAAGGGGTGGGGAGGAGTGGTTAGAAGGGAGGGAGATAGTAGTAAGGGGGAAGGTAGGTAAAGGGAGGGAGATGCATAGGAAGGAAATACTGAGGGAGGCAGCGGTCAAAAGGAAAACTCTTTAGGGAGGGGAAGGGAACCTTCTTTACAACCTGACTAATGTTTAATGTGAAGGTATTTGTAGATCCTATATTTGATTGCATGCCACAATGGGGGTAGGGTGAAGAGAGGGAAGGGGAGAAAATTTGAAACTCAAGGGACTGTGGAACTGAATGTTGTAAATTAAAAGCAAACAAATTATATCTATATCTATCTATCTATCTATCTATCTATCTATATATATATATATATTTTTTTTTTTTAAGTGACGCAGAATTTTCAAAAGATGCTTTGTTCCAAGTATTGTTGTTTTTATCCTTCATTTCTGAAGACCAGTGATATCATGGGTGACATCTTGACTTGCATGTGAATTGGATTTTAAGTGTGGCAGGGTTGCAGAAAGTCATCAGCCTCACTCTCTTTTTGAGTCATCAAAGTCCAGTGGGAGAACAAAAGTGAAGACAACTGATGGATGATGTCCCAGGATGCAGTAGATGACCTTGGTGTTTCAGCTGCCTTCATGACCATTGGAACAAATGGCTCTTAGCTTCCCATTCTACCAGGGAAAGTCTTCAGACGCTTAGGGAAGACATTCCCCTAATTTACAGACAAAAGTCTCCACCTCTTGGTTAACCTCAACCTGGTTTAGTCAGTTTGCCAGGACAACTTATCAAGGTGTGGCCACTGCGCATACTATAGCATCTTGGAGCCACAAGTGAGAGTTAGATGAAACAGGAGGACACCAAAGGTAGATAAACAGCCCTGAAAAAGGCTCAGAAAGCCCTCATAACACAAGTGCTGTACCCCATGTACCCCTGAACCAACTATAACAATTTCTAAAAGTCACTTTACTACCCACTATACTGATTTCTGAAAGCTAATGTAGTCTAGCTGACTAATTGAATCAGCTGATAATCAGTTAGAAACATAGTGGTGGGGGCTTATGAACTACAGCATTAGATAAATGAAGAAGCTGCCTTCTGAGGACCTGACTTTCTAGTTCAAGTAAGTTGGGACAGTAGCTCCAGAGCAAGTACTACACTATCATCCTATGTTTTACACCCCTCCTCACATCAAACTCATCTTTACTAATATGCCATGGGTGCTACTTGCATCCATCAGTCACCTTTCCATTGCCCCTAGGTTTTTTGGACACATTTATGGGAGATCATCATACCAAAATTCCAATTGCTACAGCTACCACTCACTCCATAGTAAGTGATTTCTATGGTAATAAATTATTATTACAATTACAAATTATATATATATATTATACATGTATATTATATCATATATTATATATACATATTATACATATATACAATTATAAATAAATTACAATTACAATTTTCCTCTACCCAATAAACTCCAGTGATCATTATAATCTCTGGGATTAAATACAGATTCCTCTAGCATTTAAAGCCCTTAACAACTTTGCTCCAACCTAATTTTTTAGCATTATACACATATATATGATCTAGCCAAACCAGTATTCTCACCGTTCTTCACATGCCACACTTCAGCTTCCTTTCTCAGGATCTTCCCACATTGGCTGTCTCTTATGCCTAGAATTCAGTACCTCCTCAGTCTCATGACTTAGATTGCACAATTTCTTTCTAAGATCAGGTTAAACAGTAGCTTCTATGTAAGGCATTTATGTACCTCCCTTTCACTAGATATTAATTCCTTCCACCAAAAAATTATCTTGAATTTATTTTGTGTATACATATACATATTATCTCCTAAGACAGAATCCAAACTCTCTGAGAATGGACTTACATTTTTTCCTTATATCTTCAGTGCTTGGAAAAGTACCTGGCACATAGTAGTTGCTAAATAATATTTGTTCATAAGCTGGGACTATAGACACCCATAAACAGATATTAGGAAGTCCACAAATTAATTTTCTAATATTATTTCAATATAATTTATTTCTTTTGTAATCCTTTGTGTAATTTTATGTATTTAAATACATTAATCTGAGAGGGGATGTATATATTTGCCACAATGCCTACAAGGTTCATAACGCAAGTGTCAGGAAACCCTGAACAAGGGACACTGCTTATAGTTTTAAATACTATTCCATAGGAGAATCAGACCAATGACCTGACACTATACTCAGAGATCCAACAGGAAAATGAATGATGAACAAGATGAAGCACTTTCCTTCAGTCTGCTATACCAATAATGCTACTACCTCACCTCCCCTTCATCCAGTACCTCTTCAGAGCATCCCTTCTGGCACTGGTGCTATTGATGCATATACCTTTTGACAGTTCTATGATAGCTAGATATTAAATGGCAGAGGAAGAGATGTAGGGCAGGGATCTGAGTAGTGGAGGCATGAATGACTTTTACATTCATCATCTCAGCCTTCTTCTTACCTTTGCTTCCATCTTGGTTTTTAAAAATTCTTTCTCTGCCACATTAAGGAATTTTCTAGACTCGAGCCTCTTGAATGTCAATGGACAGGTTTTCATCCTGTCTTATTTTTAAAGTATTTTCTAGACCAACAAAAGAGAGGTAACATGAGTTTGAAAGAGTTTTGTTTAGCTAGGAAGAGGGCTAAGTCTGAAATGAAGAGACATGGTCACAGCTAGTTGGTACAATAGAGTATTGGACCTGGAGGCAGTTAGACTTGAGTTTAAATCCTGCCTCAGACACTTACTAGCTGTGTAATCCTGGGTAAGTCACTTAAACTCATGATTCCTCAGTTTCCTCATCTGTAAGATGGTTATAATAATACTAACACCTACTATATGGAACCATCATGAGGATCAAATGAGATAACACATGTAAAGGGCTTTGCAAACCTTCAAACACTATATAGATTCTATTATTATTATTGTGGCTAGAGAAAGGGGCACACCTTCCTAATTTATTTTCATTCAATCTGAATGGTGTGGTCTCTGACAGACTCAGTATCACTTTGCTCTGACACTCAGGAACTAATGCACTGTAACATCAAGGTACACAGAAGTTTCAAGAGCGGTATTAAGAAAAATTGTTTTAAATAGAGGGAAGAAAGTAAGTCAATCAATAAATATTTATTACCTACCATGTAACAGGTACTGTGCTTTAAAAAAAAAAGCAATGATGAATCAATAAGTAACTCTTAACCACCTTAACATTCTAGGTACTGTGCTAGGTTATAAGAAGACATAAATGACACAATTTCTGCCCTCAAGCAGTTGACATACTACAAACAGTTGTTGCATTAACTACCAGTGATGCTTACACAGTATTTGTTTGCAGTGGGATAGACAAGGAAATCAGATGATTAAACCATTAGCATGTTATGTGCCCAGCATTCCTCTAAGCAATGGCAATGCAGAGACAACAATAATAAATCTCTACCCTTGTCTTACTTTGGGGTAGGCGCTCTTAGCTTTTTTTTTAACCATGGAATCCTTTTGTCAGTCTGATAGAGTCAACGAATCCCTTGTCCAAATAATGTTTTATATGCATAAAATACCTAGGATTATAAAGGGAACCATTTGTATTGAAATACATTTCATAATGTTTCAAAGTTCATAGACCCCAGCAAGACCCTTTTAATTGTTTAGTCCTTTTCAGTCATATTCCATTTTTTATGATGCCTTTGGTGATTTTCTTGGCAAAGATAATGTCGTGCTTTGCCATTCCCTTCTCCATCTCATTTTACAGATGAAGAACTGAGGCAAATGTTTAAGTGGACTTGCCTAGAATCACAGAGATAGTAAGTTTCTGAAGCTGGATTTTTAACTCAAGTCTTCCTGACACCAGGCTCAGCTGCCCCTAAAAACTCCTATTTTGGATTCAGTTCCTTTCTTGTACTCCCTTGGTTTTCACAATTTTCACAATGATAGTAATGAAGACAATGGTTGTGATGGCGATGACACAATACACAATATTCCCTTCTTTTAAGGAAGTTATTTGGTCCGGGCCAGTACCTTAAACCTATATCAATTCTGAACTCTTTGAAGTTTTTTCAATCCTATTTTTCAGTTATTTGCCTATTTCCTCTATGTATAACAGCATTCCATCCCTTAAGTACTCTGTATCTCTTCTTCATTTCCCCTTTGTTAAACTTAAACTGAAAAGTGTCTTAAATTAGGGGTAAATCACAAATGCCTGATAATAGCTTGAAGGGTCATTTCACTCAAGGGTTAATTGTATTTTTTTTTTGCTTTTTTTGGAGGGGGGAAGGCAGGGTAATTGGGGCTAAGTGACTTACTTGCTCAAGGTCACTCAGCTAACAAGTGTTAAGTGTCTGAGGCCACATTTGAACTCAGGTCATCCTGACTCCAAGGTCGATCCTCTATTTAATGTGCTACCTAGATGCCCCAGTTAATTGTATTTTAATGTGGACCAAACTTTTAATCTAAGGGGTTAAGATGGAATGATGAAATTTCAGACACCCTCTCTGAGGAATGTGCTGTTTGGGGATACAAAGTTCTTCCTGGTACCGTGAAGTCACATCAAATAATTATCCTATTTGGTTCCCTATCTATTGGTCTTATATATATGAGACCAATGCCATATTTGATATGCACTGAATAAGATCCTACTAGGAAAATCAGTTATTTCATTTGAGTAATTAGGTAGTTTGAGATATATCTGAACTCTATATAGCTATTATAGCATTATACTTTGACTTTAGTATATAACAGTAAGACCCTAAAAAGACATTGCACCTCCCACACTGACTAGTTTGCATCCTAGGTCAGCTCAAATATTCAGCAGATGCTAAATTTGTTTGTACTCCATAAAAATGTACTTTGGAATAAATCCAGAAAAGAATATTAGAGCAAGGTAGTGATAATTGAATCATTAATAAATAGAAATAATCATCAGGCTGCTGGAAACTGTTTTTTGGTTGGAAAGAATAGATGCATCATCCCTAGTAGTCCAAGCCACAATCTCCTCTTGCTCTTCAGTGAAAACTCAGAGAAAAGTGTACATTTCCTTACTTCTCAAGTACCCCTTCACAAATAATTCTGGTTTTCCCTGGCATTGGCCATTGCAATGAATTAGAACTGAAAATAATTTAACTCAATGCCACAGATACTCAAGTAAATCATTTAACTTTCACTCTTCCAATACAAATCCTTTACTGACAATTCTTACCCATACATCATACATTAACTGCTGTCACATGGGGTTAGCCTTCATTCCTTCTAAAAGACAATGATTTCCTTTTAAATAGCCCCATTTTTAAAAAAAAAGAAAAAGAAAAAAAAACAGTTCAATACCAGTCATAAATGAATATCCTTCAAATTCCTCTATTCCATGAGGGTTTTTGAGTAATTGTATTCTTATGAATAAGAAAAATTTATATTCATAGTGAAAAATATTAGGATTTCCAATTCCAAGATTTAGTGATATCCACAATGTATTTGTATCGTGAAAAGACCTGTCAGATTAAAGTTTAAGTATTCACAGTACAAGAATCTTCTGTCCCCTTAACTATATAAGCTTTTCCTAACTGGCTAATTCTTATTCTTATCAATTTATACCCATGATTCACGATTTTACCATTCTTGCTTCAAGGAGAAGAAAAATTTCCAGAATGTTGCAACATTTAGGTGACCACTCAGTACAAACTTATGATGCATAAACTCAGTTATGCCATTCCTGTTGTTTGGCCATCCTGGTGTACATTCTCTCTCATTTCCCCCAGTGAATATTCCAAAATATTTTCTGATTCTTCCTGACAAATGCACCTCCAAAATCATAGCAAATCATAATACCTACTTCACTAAGGTATCTCAATCTATCCAAGGAGACATTGCTTTACACCGTTCCTTCAACAATCTCTCAAAATCATCACCAATTTTTCTCTTTTCCTTTAGTCACAAAGAAAAAATCATTCCTCAATAAAGTTAATCCTTCCCTTTGTTCCCTTGATTTATTCTCATTCTACTTTCTTCAGGAGTCTCCTTTAGCAATTGTCCCCTGTTCATCATCTTTAATCTCTCCTTTTGATTTGCTTGGATTCTATACTTTCCATTTGTCTGAAATATGCTTATGCAATCATATACAAACTCTCCTTTGACTTTCATAGGGAATAAGTATTTATCAGGCATCTATTTTGTGCCAGGTACTATGCTAAGTGCTTTATAAACATTTCATTTAATCCTCACAATGACCCTGAGAGGGAGGTGCTATTATTTTCCCTTTATAGAGATAAGGAAACTAAAGCATAAGCAGGTTATGCCCAGGATCATACAATTAATGTGTCTGAGGCTGGATTTGAACTCAGGTAATGACTTTGACAGTATGTAGCTGTCTTATATCCTACTCCTACTGAAGCTGCTTTCTCTAAAGGCATTACTGATTTTCTGTTCACCAAATCCAATAGCATTTTTCTAGTCCTTGTCATTCTTTACCTCTCCATAGCATTTTAATCTGGGACAGTTAGGTAGCACAGTGTATAGAGTTCTGTACCTGAAGTCAGGAAGATGTCTTCCTGAATCAAATCTGGCCTCAGACACTTGGTAGCTATGTGACCTTAGGTGAGTTATTTAATCCTATTTATCTCAGTTTCCTCATCTGTAAAATGAGTTTGAGAAGGAAATGGTAAACCTCTCCAATATCTTTGCCAAGAAAACCCCATTTGGGATCACAAAGACTTGGGCATGATTGAAACACCTGACCAGCAGCAAAAGCATTTGACTCTGCTGAAAAAGGTTCTTCTTATGTGATATCTCTTGACTTCATAGACACCACATTCTCCTGCTTGTTTCTGTACTTTTCCAATTAATTGCTCCTGTCTCTGTTTCCTTCTCTTGTTCCTCATCCTTCTCCAGAACAGGTGAAGTGTATGTTCTCTAAGACTCTATTCTTGGCCCTCTTATCTTTAACCTATTTGTAATTCTACTAATTCCCCATAGCTTCACCTAGTACCCTATTGTAGATGGCTCCCGATTTTATATTTTCCATCCTGACATTTCTCGTGAGCTCAGTATCTATTTATTCTTCTATCTACAAGATAGCTCTGCCTAATTTTTCATCTGTTCCCCAAACTTGACATGTTCAAAACTGAATTTATACACTCTTTTCCTAAAATTACTATTCCTGTTTATAATTTCAGTGGTTCCACCATCATCTTGTTTGAAAACTTGCTGTTATTTTGAATTCTACCTTCTTCCTTCCCCATCCATAATTGGTGTGACTGAGTACTATCGATCACCCCTGGACATCTAGAATCTAATTCTTGCTCTCTATTCCAACCATGATATCCAGGCTTACCACCCATCTGAACTATTGGAATAATCACCTAAAAACAAATTTCCTTCTTCCATTCCCCCCACTCCCATCCATTCTTCACAATGCCAACAAGCTCCTTTTCTTGGTATTTAAAGACTTTCACAATTTGACCCTTCCTTTCCCTTCCAGCCCTGTCTTGTAGTCTACAGTCTATCCAAATATACTGCTTTCCATCCACTTGTGAATGCCCTGAATTCTTCCTTTGCATCTGTGTTCACTCAATTCACTCTGCTTAGAATATCCTCCTTTGGATTAGAGGTAGAAGAAAAAAACTTCATCAGGATAGGGAGTAGGGAAGGGGAAGGAGAAGGTTATTGCTAACTGGAAAAATCAAGGAAATTTTCATGGAAGAGGAAACAGTTGAGTTGGAATTTCAAAAAAAAAAAGGATAGATCAATTATACTTCTTGCAATTCCAACTCAAATACTACCTCTTCAATAAGGCTCTCCTTATTTCTCTTTCTCTCTCTCTCTCTCTCTCTCTCTCTCTCTCTCTCTCTCTCTCTCTCTCTCTCTCTCTCTCTTTCTCTCTCTCTCTTCATCTTGGACCTCATGTGTCTCTTTGCTTATACTTTTCATCTACTTATTTCATATAGAGACAATGATAGGGAGTGGACCTGTGTGATTTCATGGGTATAAGGAATTCTCATGTGAAGAAACTTCTTTGACTAATGTAGGTTGGTATCTTCTCTGCAACTTATCATCAAGCACTCTAATTATAAGTGCCTATCTATGGCACAGAGAGGTTAATCAACTTGCCCAGAGTCAGATGGTTAGTACAAAAAGAAGGTAAGGCTTAAATACAGGTCTTTCTGGCTTAGAGGCCAGATCTATCTATTTTATACATTTTATTTATATTATAATTTACTCCTTCTAGATTGTAAACTCCATCTTAATGTAGACTTTATTTCTTCCCCATTGCTTATCAAGTATGGTAGTCTGTATACAGTAGGCACTTAATACATG
This sequence comes from Gymnobelideus leadbeateri, assembly GCA_011680675.1. Taxonomy (NCBI): domain Eukaryota; kingdom Metazoa; phylum Chordata; class Mammalia; order Diprotodontia; family Petauridae; genus Gymnobelideus; species Gymnobelideus leadbeateri. The sequence goes on along the minus strand of WOXC01011858.1, from coordinate 189,788 downwards.
TTTGTTTAATTGAATTACATATTTTAAAGTTGTCTCACGTATTTCAGTGGTTTTTAAATTGTCATAAGAAGAAAAAAAAGTAATACTGTTCTTATTTTCAATTTAATTTCCCCTGTTTTGTTTGAGAGCTGAAGAAATTTGGAAAGTGCCACTTGAGTTCCATAATGGCCCAGATTTAATGAGACTCAGTGCTATAACTGAATTGCCTAGTCTAAACTGTAACTCCTAGGGCTCTTGCCTATTTTGTTATGAGGTTCTTCATTCAGTTTCAATGAGCTGTCTGGATCTGCTACTGAGGAATAACACGGGAATTAGAACTAGACTCTCCAGCATTAGACATCATGTCTCAGGCACTTCTTTCCAGAGGGCCTCCTGTCATTTACTGAGGTGTCTATCATCCTTCTTTCCTGTTCTATCTGGTTGTTATTGCTGCTTAGTTGTTTTAATCACGTCAGACTCTTGGAGACCCCATTTGGAATTTTCTTGGCAAAGATACTGGAGTGATTTGCATTCCCATTTCCAACTTATTTGATAATTGAGGAAACTGAGGCAAACAGAGTTAGGTGACTTGCCCAGGGTCACACAACTAGTAACACTTGCCCAGGGTCACACAGTTGGTCTCTGTTTAAGGTCGTATTTTAACTCAGTAAGATAAGTCTTTCTGATTCCAAACCCAGTATTCTATCCCCTGTACCATCTAGCTGCCCATCTATCTGGTTAGACTCAGCAAAATAGTAGTTTCTTAGGGGAAGTTCAACTTAATGTGGGAGACTCAGTGTGTAGCTAATGACAGTGGCATGAGGTCACTGGGGAAATCTCTGACATTTATTGTTTTTAGGTTTGTCAAGTACACTACTGTCTTGGCCTGAAAAGTGCCAAATCAAACAATCCTTTCCGGGACAGGCTGCAGAAGTTTGCCAGCCACCTGGCTCTTCTCCAAGTCAGCATACTTGGGAATGAGGCTGCTTGAGTACAAACAAGCCATCTGAAGTGTATGCCACTAGAAGGAAAACACGTCCTGCTCTAAGGGAATGTGCCTATGAGGCCTTATGGAGCTCTTCACTTCTCAATTACTAATAATCTGTATCTCACACATCTTTTGAAACAGCTCAAGATGACTCTGCCCTTTTTCCATCTTGGGAAGGGGTGACTCCAAGACTGAGAGTGGAGTCACGCATCAGTCACAAAGCTAGATTCAGCATACAGTCTATTAGTCACTTAACAATTCCTAAGTGTCCACTGGACACCTGGTCCTGTGCAATGTTCTCTGAGATGTTTATGAAATTTACTGAGAAAACATGCAACCCACTCTTCCCTTGAAAAATGGGGATATAAGTAAAAGTCTTTTCATTATCAGTCTTGAACCTAGATCTGAGTGCTATTGATTAGCAGGTGTCCCCAAACTGCATCCATTCCAATGTTTGGGAAAGGCTCAAGTTTTAAAATAAATTTTATATATGCTATTTTCAAACATTTCAATGGAAGAATCAACTTCCAACCATAGAAGTACATTATAGAATTGAGCAAAAAACTTAGAAAAAAAAAAAACGTTCTTCTCTCACTATATCCCAGTATACCTCAATTATCTGGACCTAATTATTCAGTAACTTAAGTTATCAAAGACTCAACCACCAACTGTGAATTAAGCAATAAATGTGGCTTCTAAGTCAGAAGTTATTAACATTTTTGTTCGTAGTGTGCCCTTTTGGCAGTCGAGTGAGGTCTATCAACCAAGCCTCATAAAATATATTTAAAATGTATAATTGAAGAAAATGCCAAATTTCATTTAGAGGTTAGTGAAAATAAAGATGTAATTTTTTTCCCATCAAAGTTCATGGATGCCTGTAAATATATATCTTCTGACTCCTTGAAGATTCATGGACTTCAGGTAAAGAACCTTTGCTAAACCATTAATACAATTAATACAATACATAAACAGCATTAATACAATTAATACAATACATAAACAGCAGAGTTCCTTTATCCCTTACTCAAAATCTATTTCCCCTTAATTTACACATAAATTTAATAAGTCTAGTTAATTACCAAACTTATCCAAAGTAGAAGGGGCAGGGCTGCTGCTAATACAGGCAGGTGGTATTTATTCAGAAGTGAGTCTCTAAGATTCTCAGTTATAACCTATTTATATATGATATTATGAAAAAGATTGAGACAAGGAGTTTGGATTTTTATATAGAGTCCTAAGATCTTAGTTCAAATGCCAGTTTGGTCACTTGCTACCTGTGTGACCTGAGCAAGACAACTCTATCTCTTGATCATCTGTTTTTGCTTTTTGTTTGTTTGTTTGTTTTTATCTGAAAAATGAGTTTCAAGTAGGAATTAGTTTAATTTAGTTCTGAAGTACCTGCTGCCTATGAAATATAAATAACTTTTAGTCCTAAAAGGGACATTTTTAATTTTTAAGCACAGATCCTGGCCCATAGTAGGTGCTTAATAAATGTCTCTTTATTGAGTTTCACATTAGGTCAGTAGAGTGTTGTGGGGAAATAAGTCTCAATAAGATGCAAGTTATTGAATCCTTAAATATACATATAATGAGTTATGGAATGAACAAGTTCATAGTTCAAGAAATTTTTGACAACACAAATTCAATCTCTTTAAAATAGTTGTTAAGTCATTTCAGTCATGTCTGACTTTTAATAACTCCATTTGGGGTTTTCTTGGCAAAGACAATAGAGTGGTTTGCCATTTCCATTGCCAGTTCATTTTACCGATGAGGAAACTGAAGCAAAAGGGTTAAGTGACTTGCCCATAGCTATCAAGTTTCTGAGGCCAGATTTAAACAGACAAATACGAGTCTTCCTGATTCTAGGCCCAGCCCTCTACCTACTGTGTCACCTAACTTTCTATGAACTGACAATGTAATTTCCCAAATAAAAAAGGATTAGATTATAAATCAATAGCTCTTCTAATTCCCATTTGGGCCAAACTGACCATGTGGTCCAAAAGTTTTAACTCATCACATGTTCAATGTCACTAAGAATGAGAGAACTTAGTTTGATTTTGTAACGCCAAGTAGAAAAGAAATGAAGAAAAAGATTGTGCTCTGCTATTTTTAAGGAAGAAAAGAGTGAAGCAGAAGGACACTGATGCTTAGCTTGGAGGCCTTGGGAAAGATGAAAATGGACATATGGAGCCTGCTTTAGTCATAGTCTGACTAAAAGGTGCAGATCAAGGAGTAGTGTGCTTTAATTAATGATATATGTGAGGTCTAGGCTAAAAGGGGATTAGAAAAAGATGGGGAAACAAGAGAGGGGAGAAAGACAGACAGGTAGGTATGAAGGTAGCCTCAGGCAGGAAACCCTGCTTCCCCATGTGAAGTCACACACAGTAAAATTATCCCTATATTTTTTCCCAATTACTTGAAGGTCACATTCTTAATAGTCAAATACAAATAAAATTCCCTCCCTCTCTCTATAAGCTGCTCCTCAGCTCCCTGCAGTCTTGGAACAAAGTATCACTTTCTGTTTACTCTGCTTCCTGCTAGGTCTGAAAATGGTCATAGGATCAACAATTTAGACCTGGAAGAGACCGCAGAAATCCAGCCCCTCATTTTATAGAGAAGAAAACTAAGATCTGAGAAGGTTCAGTGACTTTCCAGGACCACAAAGACGTAAAGTGACAGAGCTGGGGTTAGAACCCACATTCTTTGGCTCTATATCTAGTCCTCTGGCTTTTGTATCTGAGAACTCATTACATCTAAATCTCTCACTTTTCAGATAATGAAAATCAGGGAAAGGAGGTGATGGAACAATAAAGGCTATCAATAACATTTAAAAGGGAATTAAAAGAGAGAACATGAAATCTTTTTGGCTCATTATATAATGACCTCCTTAACTTACTGTTTAAAAATGAGACATAAACAGAGGTGGGGAGGAGGGAAAGACAGAGGAAAGTGACATAGAGAAGACAGAGACAGAGAGACAGAGAGAGGAGACAGAAGGACAAAGAGAAGATATACACACAGAGAGAGGAGGGACAGAAGAAAGACAGAGACAGACAAAAGAGGGGGGAGAGAGACAAGAGAGAGAGAGAGAGAGAGAGAGAGAGAGAGAGAGAGAGAGAGAGAGAGAGAGAGAGCATTAGATCTAGGTTCCACTCTTGCCTACACTCCTAACTAGCCAGGAAAATCAGAGCAATGGCTACTTGAATTGTAGCGTGTACTTGACTATTTCCTTTGGTGATAATTAGACTGATGTTTCTTTGGGACTATGATTTTTTTTTTTTTTTGCTTTTTGGAGGGTAATTGGGGTTAAGAACTTGCCCAAGGTCACACGGCTAGGTTTTTGTTTGTGTATGTTAAAGTGTCCGAGGCCAGATCCGAACTCAGGTCCTTCTGACTCCAGGGCCGATGCTCTACTCACTGAGCCACCTAGCCGCTCCTAAGGACTATGATATTCTTGTAGTTCTTTTAAATTTTTGGAAAATTATACATATTGAGAAAGGAAGCCTAAGGTTATTGCCCAGACCCCATCTGGCTTGCTCAATTGCTGAAACAGCTTGCATGAGGTGGGAGTCACCAATTCTAACTATTCCTGTGAGATGGAGAAACACTAGACCTTACCATTTGCCTTGTCATTCCATTCTAACTTCTTCCAGTTTGTACCATCTCACCTACCTCTGCACCCTCCAGATCTCCAGAAACTGTCATCTGGCTTATTGACAAACCCATTGGTATTCCAAGTCTTTCAATGTCCTCTACAGATAAACTTTTTTTTTTTGCTTTTTTTTGGAGGGCAATTGGGGTTGACTTGCCCAAAGTCACACAGCTAGTAAGTGTGTCAAGTGTCTGAGAATGGATTTGAACTCAGGTCCTCCTGACTCAACGGTCAGTGCTCTATTCACTGTGCCACCTAGTAACCCCCAGATAAACTATATTTAATATGTTTTTTTCCTCCAATTAGAGCATGAAATTCTTGAGAGTAGAGGAGCTTTTCTCTTTTCTATTTTTCCCCACTTTTTAATTTATTTCCCTTTTCTATTTGTATTCCTTCTGCTTAGTACAATGCTCAGATCATAATAAGCACTTGCTAATTTTTCCATTCATTTATTCATTCATTCTATACTGGTTTCAGGAGTTTGGGGTTTCCATTTTGAGTGAGGCACTTTGAAAGTTACCCTAGATTATACAAATGTCAGGCTATTTCCAAAGATGCATTCATTGAATAAGTAACTGAGGACCAGCCATACATGTATATGATTCTTTGGAGCTGGAACGGATATAAAGTACCCTGAAGAGTACTGTATTGAGAAGACTATAGCCACTGAAGGTTTTGATAGTCACAGTGAGTTTGATGATGGACATAACTCAAGCTAGGAGGGAAAAATTACTAGTGTCTTCCCAGAGAATGTCAATGATGGGAAATGTCTGTGGGGATGTTAGCCTTTTAACTGATGCTGACTATGTAGTACTAGGGATAACTGTATGGGAGTGAATAGCTATATCTGCTCTCTCTTTTCTCTATCTCTATCTCTACCTCTGTCTAGGTACCTGTCTGTATGCTTGTCTCTGTCTCTCTGTCTACTTTTCTGTCTTCATTTCTCTCTCTCTCTCTCTCTCTCTCTCTCTCTCTCTCTCTCTCTCCCTCCCTCCCTCTTTCTCTCTCTTTCCCTGTCTCTACTTTTAAACAGGAATTTATGGAGGTTATTATGTATTGAACTCATGAGATTTCATGAAGTCTTATTACTCTTTTAATGTTGTTACCTTTTGTTTTCCTATCATCTCCATTTCCCCATCTCTCTCTCCCTTTTACTTTTTCCCCATCCAGAGAATTAATGAGAAAGGACCAAAAAAAGCAATTCAGGTAAAGTAACCAACATTTCAACCAGTCCATTAATCCCTCATTTTTGAAAAGAAGGAAAAGAGGTATATTCTCATTTCTTCTTTGGGATAAAACTTGATCATTACAATACATGGCATTGTATCCATTCTGTTGGGTTTTCTGTTGTGCTTTCATCTCCTAAACAAGTCAATCACTCCCAACAGTGTAAAAGATTTTCCTCCAGTTGCCTGATAGTCTCTTATATACCTGCTTTCATCATGAATGTTTCCTTGGTTGACTGGCTTATAAGCTCCAAGTAGACAGTAATTATGACTTTTTAATATCCAGGTTCAAAGACCAAATGATGTCCTCTGGTGACAATAAAGCACTTGAGGACCTTTAAAGTTGAAGATTATTGAAATATCCAATATTACTCATCATACACTCTGGGTCCTTTCTATTTTCGAGAGTTGGACTCTATGGCCAAGCTAGGTATGAAGCTTCTCTGGAGTGCTCATTCTAAGGGTGGTACTGCTTCAAAGCATCACAAGGGTCACAGAGTATGCAAAGTCAGAAAAGACACACCAAAGCTTGTCAGAACTTCCTCAAACTCTTTAAAAACTTTGATTTAAGGGCACACACATAGACACCCTCCCCCCCCCACACACACACTTCAATTCACTTTGAAAAGGGGAGAATAACTTGAGACTTTTCTTTGTCTATATGGGTTTGTTCATCCCACAGTTAGTGCATTATATTGATCAGGAAAACTTGCACCCACTCCACCTTAGAATCTTTCTTATGGGACTTGTGGTGTTGTTTCATAAACATATTATTTTCTTTGCTTCTAGAATCTGCCAAGGAGCATCTGACCATTGATCTGTTTATTACACTTTCTGGCCCCTGACAATTACTTATTTGGGAGATAATTTTTTTTTCTCTTTAGGAGTTATAGGGCAGGTGGCAGGGCGAAGGAGAAAAGGATTTGCCCTTGACTCTTGAAAACCTATAGTGTTGTGGTTTATAGGACTTTTTGCTAGTCTCTTACAGTAGAGAATTTTACTGACCATATTATTTCAAAGTCTTTTAATAAATCAGTCAATTGACAACCATTTATTAAATGCCAAGTTGTGCCAAGGCACTGGGGATGCAAAACAAAAATGAAACAATCCCAATCCTTAAAGAGTTTACAAGACAGCAGAAGAATAATTTGTACATATATAAGGATATCCAGAATATCTTAAAAATAAATGTAGAAGGTAGTTTTAGGAGGACGGTCATATTTCCTTTTATTCCTGTGAGATATTGTGCCCTTAGATTTTTTTGCAGTTATAACTTTACATGACAACAGCCTTCCATCAGTCAGTAAACATGGAGGAAGCCCCTGCTAAGTATGAGGCACCCTTAAAGGCAGTGATGATAAAAAGACCAAAGTGAAACACTCCCTACCTTCAAGGAGCTTCTAGGCTAGAATGGGAATCAATATGAACATATGCAGTTATTGGAATAATGATGATAAACTAATGTTTACAGGGACCTTTAAGATGTGCAAAGTACTTTACATAGATTATTTCATCTTATCTTCACAAATACCTGGTGAATTTCTATGCCAATTTTTCAGATGAGGAAACAGACATATTGGCATTACATGATTTGCCCTGGGTCACATAGCTACTAAATGTCTGAGACAAGATATGATCTCAGATTTTTTTGACAGTATTCTATGACTGCATCCACCATGCCACCAAAATATGTGCTATAGAGATACAAAATAGATTCCAGGTAACATGGAGGGTAGGTGTTAGTAGCAGAGATCAGGTGACTCTTCATTTAGAAAGTGGTGTTTGAACTGACCCTAGTGAAATTAGGGGTTCTGAGAGATGGAGGGAGATGAAAATGTTTCTTAGACATGGGAGAGAGACACTATAAAGATATAAAGGGGAGATACAGAGTTTCAGGTGTGAGGGATAGTAATAAAGTTAATTTGGCTGGGTCACACATGCAGGGAGGGAAATAATGTGTAATAAAGACGGAAAAACATATTTGGGTCTAAGTTGTGGACTTTACATGCCAAGCAGGAGAGTTTATGTTTGAATCTAGAGGTAATAAGGAACTACCAGAATGCATTTAGTAGGAGAGAGACATAGTTGGACTTTTAATTCAGGAAAATGATTTTGGTAGGTATGTGGAGGATGGGTTAGGGTACAAGGAGACCAAATAAGAGTCTGTTGTGAAGGTCTAGTCTAGAGATGATGATGTCTTGAACCAGGGCTGTGACTGTTTAAGTAAAGAGAAAGGGAGAAGGGCAAGACATGTTATGGAAGTAGAAATGACAATATGGGGCAACTGAGTTTGTGTGGAGCTTGAGAGTGAGGAAGAAGGGACAAAACTAATATTGTGAACTAAGTAACTGTACTGTAATGAAGTTTCAAATAAGGGCATGTAGGGAAAGGGTGTTAAAGTGAAAGGAAATTAGTTCTATTTTTGAATGTGTTGAGTCCGACGTGTGTGTGCGTTATCTTGTTTGAAATGTCTAAGTGGCAGTTGTTGATGTGGGATTAGAATGCAGGAAAGGGAGCAAGGTTAGATATATGGATCTGAGAATCATCTGTAGAGATATAATAATTGAATCCTTGGGAGTTGATGAGATCACTAAGTGAAAGTGTACAGAGAGATAAGACAAAAGTACCCAGGATTGAGTGTAGGGAACATTTATAGTTAAGGGGCATGAGATGAATGATGAGTCAGTAGAGGAGACTGAGGAATCAGACAGTCAAGAGAGAAGGAGAATTAAAAGAAGAGTATCACTAAAATCCAGAGAGAAGAGTGGTCAGCAGTGTCACATGCTACAGGGAAGTAAAAAAAAAAAAGAATGAGAAATGGGAAAAGGCTATTCATTTCACAATTCAGAAATCATTGATAGCTTTGGAAATAACAATTTTAGTTTAGTGATGAGATCAGAAACCAGACTCCAAAGAATAGAGGAGTGAGAAGATAGGAAATAGAATCAATGAATACAGACAGGAGTCTATACTCCTGAACAAGAATGTAGTTTTTCTAGGAGTTTAGCTGAGAAAGGCACAAAAGATATAAGATAATAGCTTGAACTGGTGGTAGAGTTTAATGAAAGTTATTTTTTAAGGATGGGGAAACTAAAGTATGTTTTAGGCAATAGAGAAGGAGTCAATAAATAGGAAGAAATAGAAGATTAGAGAGATGGTGGATGATTGAGGGATCAATCTGTTGGAAAGTTGGAAGAGTATTGAATCAAGATTACGTTTAGAAAAGAGTTATCCTTAGTGAGAAGAAACATTACCTTCCTACCCAGAGACTAGGGTTAAAGATAGAAAGAATGGGGAATGATGTCAAGTAGTTGTGAGATTAAGAAAAGGGCAAAGCATAGAGTTCATGATGAATAACTTCAATTTCTTTAGTCAAACATGAGGCAAGGTCATCACTTGGATAGACCAGGAAGGATAGAATAGGAAACTTAAGGAGAAGAGGTCTGAAAAAAATCACTCACTGTGGTCAATGGGATATAAATCAATTATGGGGGATTAAAAGGATTTTAATGCTGAAATTACTTGCTAAAATTACAGATTGAGAAATTACAGCATGCTGAAGAAAAGAAAAGAAAAAACAACAACCAGAGAGTCTGAAGTTCTAGGTTCTAGTCTAGCACTGAGGCAGCTAGGTGGCTTAGAAGATAGAGTGCTAGCTGGAAATCAGGAAAACACAAATTCAAATCTAGCCATAGACAATTACTAGTTATTTGACCCTGTAAAGGTCATCACTGTGCCTCAATTTCCTCATCTTTAAAATGGGAATAATAAAAGCACTTAGCTCACAAGATCATTGTGTGGAACAAATGAGATAGCGTATGCAAAGTACTTTGCAAATTTTAAAGCACCATAAAAATGGTCGCTATCATTACTTAATCTCTCTGTGCCTCAGTTTCCACATCTAGAAATTGTGCATAATCAAAGCACCCACTCAAGGTTGTTGTAAAGATCATATTAAAATGCTATACATAAAGAGCTTTGCAAAGCCTTCAAATTCTATATAAATGTGAACTGTTTGTTATTATTATTATCTACTTAGGACCCTTGTGTAAAGTTTCTGTAATATAATTAACTGGAAACTATTGTGCAAATTCCTTATCACACTATATAAAATCTTATCCTGCCTCTGACATGTACTGGCTGTGTTACCCTGGGTAAGTCATTTAACCTCTCATTGTCTCAGACAATTCTTTAAGACTATGCATTACAGACCAGTGATGTTCTGTAATAGTAAAGAATGTTACCACACTCTTATGTGATATAGTTTCCCTATACTAATGTCAGGACAGTAACAGTCCAAAACTAATCAAACAAAAATTAATGCTAAAAACCCTGTAATATTCCTGGCAAGGTGAATTGCTTGGCTTTGGCTTCTGTCCTGAATTGAGCATCCTGGGATCTCTAGGAGTGACAGCAATGTAACTGATCTTGCACATGTTAAAAACTTGTATCATTTGTTTCACTGAATAATTCATCTCATTGAAACTCTCCTGACAGTGATTACCTTTACTTGATTCCCAAAGCCTCAGGCAATTCAAATAGACTAACACGTTTTTATTTCATATATTATACATTTTAGAGCCAGAAAGGGCTTTAGAGATAGAGAATCATATAACTCTCTCATTTTTTCAAGATGAATTATGAGCCTATGGATCTATGAAGATTATACTATGGCAATAAGTACAAGCAATCAGAAAAGGCCTGAAAGAAAAAACTAAACATTAGGTAGGAAAAGAATGTAATCTTCAGAATACCAAGTAAATGCTGGTTCACTCACTACAGAGCCACCCACCAATCCATTTTGCCTTGAATTTCTTAGAACACTTGGTTCAATGAATATAATGGAATACGATTGTGATGCAAAAAATATGAAAAGGATGGTTTCAGAAGAAGCTCTACCACCACAAGTTCTCAGGAAATTCTGGCTCAGTTCTCCATTCTTCTGTAGCTGCTCTGCCACCAGATGCTGGTCCCAAGAAATTCTGACTGTGCCTCTCTGGGGCTTTTCCTTAGCATTAGCTTCCTGTTTCATCCAACCCCTTCCTGTTATGTCAGTAACAGGAGACAGGAGTTCATACCTTCTGTTTCCCCAACAGAGGCTTGATCAGTTACCAAGTGCTAAGTACCTTCTACTTTTACCAACACAAAAAAATTCAAAATTACATTACCATTACACAACATTATAAATTCCCTCAACTTGTTCCCATTAAAAAAAATTGAAAACTAAAACCAACCAAACAAAAAAGAAACTATTTGTTGCCAGGTTATCAGAGGCAAAAGAGGATGAGTCACAGTTCTAACTTCTCATTAGTTTAATGAGAAGAGAGAGAGATAGGAATAGAGGGAACTTGTTTGGGTAATTTTCTCACTGTTACAAACGAAAAGGAAATTAAAACAAGAAATAATCACTGCCATGTCTCTGCAGTGGTAAATTCAAGGACTCTGGCCTAGAACAATATAACCTCTATGTGAAAAGGAGAAAAAAGAGAATGATAGCAGTTTTCATTACAAAGGGAAAAACAGAAATTTGATCAAAAGCCAAATGCATTCAACAACTGAAAGTGAAGTAGGTATATTATAGTACACTCTTATCAATGAGGTTCAGAGAATTCAAGGGACAATGATTCAGTCACACTCACATATCTTAAGCTACCTACAAGGTTAATTGAAAAAATAAAAATCACTAAACCTGAGAGGCAGCTATGTTAGAATTGAGGGGTGGGGTGTCCTCTTTCTAATTCACTGGGGTGTCCTTTCTGTAATTCATTGCTTTCCCTGAGACCTTTTTGGTCCTGGTCAAGGATAGTAAAGCAGCATCCATGTGCCATTAGATTCCAGAAACTGAGCTTATTTGAGTCCTTGACTGATTCTAAATGGCTGCATATATTAGGGAACCCTGCAGCTTTATAATGGGGTAGAAAAAGAAGTTGGAGCCCATGAATAGTACCAATCTTAAGAAAAGCAGATAAGATTAAGCACAGAGGTTTGAAGGATTTGGGGGGAGTCAAGATTTAAACTCATGAATATTCATCAATGATACTGTTTCTATTAACATGAGCAAAACAGCCTAGTCTAAGCAATCAGCACCTTTGTTCTATATTATTTTTTGAGCATTTCTCATATGTTACATAGAACATACACACATTACATGATACCTGTCCTAAAAGATTCTAGATGACTATGTTCTAAAGCAATGTAATACATACATGTATTTTGGGAGAAGAGGTATGCAGGAGAAAAGCACAGGATTGAGATGTATCCTTTCATCAGTATGGGAACTCTCAATGAGGAATGCAGATTAGTAACTACTCAGTTAATTATATATTATTAGTTTCCCAGGGAGAATTTAGAAACAAACAACTCTCTAAGACATCTGTCATTATCAGTGAATAGCTATTGGAAACCTCTTTGGGTTAATTTTTTAAATTTTATTACTTTTATTTTATTTCATTTTTATTAGCTTTTTAAAAAAAACTTTTAAAAACAGAATAAAATGGTTATCATAAGGAAGTAATTCACTAGATTGAGTTTGAGGGAAACTTGAGCAATTTTTCTAATTTTTCATAAAGCAGACTTTAGGACAGGCCCCAGGTGGTATAATTTCTACTTTAAAATCACCTAAGAGAAAGAATGTGCCTAAAGGTAGAACAGTATAAGAATCCCAGAGCTGCCTAAGAGAGAAAACTTGGCTTGTAAGGTAGGTTCTGAGTCCAAACAGGGACATAAAAAACTAGTTTCATCAATTAATTTTTCATATGGCAAAACCAAAGGTAAGATGAGCTGAAGGAATCTCCCAAGTTCCCACTGTGACAGTATGAGTAATAGAGTTCAATCTCCTCGGTTCCTTGAGGACACAGAATGTTCTTTGTTTTGTTTTACTTGTTCTTTTTGTCATTAAGTCAGTAAACATTTATTAAGCTCCCCTTAAACACCTGCTTGGGTCTGCTAGGTGGGACAATAGATAGAATACTGAGCCTGGAGTCAAGAAGACTCATCTTCCTGAGTTCAAATCTGGCCTAGCTATGTGACCCTGGGCAAGTCACTTAACCCTGTTTGCTTCAGTTCCTCATCTGTAAAATGAGCTGTAGAAGGAAATGGCAAACTACTCCAGTGTCTTTGCCAAGAAAACTTCAAGTGAGATCACAAAGAGTCGGAAGTGACTGAAAGGATTGAACAACAAACCCCAAGCACTGTGCTAAGTTCTGGGAATATACAAAGAGGCAAAAGACTGTCTTGGCATTTTTCCTTCTATCTCCGGGGGTCAGGACAGTGCCTGGGACATGGTAGGTAGTTCATAAATACTTGTTGACTTGACTTAGATGAATGTCCTATATGTTGGCTGAATTGAATATATTGACTATGATCCTTAAACACAGGCCTAAGATATCACTATCAGAACAGGCAATCCCAGCTGTACCGGTGACTCTTCCCATAGAATTATCATGAGGTGACACAGTGGCTGATGCCAGGCCTGGAGTCAGGAAGAACTGAGTTCAGATCTGACCTCAAACACTTACTAACTGTGTAATCTTGGGCAAGTCACTTAACCCTTTTGTTTCCTCATCTGTAATATTAAGCTGAAGCAGAAAATGCCAATCTGCTTTGATATCTTTGCCAAGAAAATCTCAAATGGAATCAGGAAAAGTCAGACACAACTGAAAAATGACTAAATATTTCCTTCAGTCTATCTATTCAGTCTATTTAACTTATTATTTAGATAAGCAGGCAGAATACTCCCAAATCTAGCATACAGACAGGAGACTTCTTGATTGGCTGTGAATGAGGGTGAGATTGTAGAACTGACCAATGAATTCAACACAGAATACCCAGGCAAGAAAATGCCAAATCAGCTTGGTTGTCTCCATCCATAGAAGATACAGTTCTCTTGGGGGCCCATTGGAGAGTCAGATGCTTTAGGCTTAGAGAGAATTTTAAGCCAAACTAGAGAAGAGAAAACTATAGATAGAAAAAAAAAAAAAACAGCTAAAAGTTTAGCAGGTTTGGGCCTCACCATTTCTAATTACCTAGCACTGGGACATTATTTCTGAATTTGCATTTCTCTATCCTATCTTCCTATATGAATAGATCCTAGACATATATTCATGATCTGGATTGTGTGATAGCAGGAGGATAAGAAGGTTGCTGCCAGATTTGAGCATCTAGTTATAGTGGAAAGAGGGATGAAAGAGATAGCTAATTAGGGATCAATATAAGAAAGAACTGTAGGTTGTGTTCAGAGAAGACTAGTACCTCCAGTACTAGGGCTGCTGAGTCCTTTTCAGGGCTGCCTTCCACCTTTGGTGTCCTGTTCCACCAAGCTCTCACCTGTGGCGAAACTGTAGTATGTGCAGTGGCCACACCCCAGTAAACTGTACTGGCAGATGGGCTAAACCAGTTTGAGAGTAACCAAGGGGTCTCAAACCTATTGGTGAGTTAGTGGGGGTCTACCCCCAAGAATGTGAAGACTTCCCCTGATGGAAGGGGCAGATGAGAATAGTTTGTTCCAATGGCCACAAAGGCAGTTGAAGCAGGAGCTGTGGAGTGCTTAGAGCTTGGTTGGACATCACAGACTCCAAGGTCATCCACTGCATCTGGAGCCATTACCAGTCATCTTGATTCTATCTTGCTACTGACCTGTGATGACATGGAACCATCAGTTACAGTAAATGGGAAAATTTTGAATGCTGTGGATAAGTTCACTTAACTTGGCAGTGTACTTTCCAAGGACGTGCATATTGACGATGAGGTTGGCACATGCATTGCTAGAACTAGCTCAGTGTTGGGAGGCTCTGAAGGAAAGTGTGGGAGAGAAGAGGTATTAGACTGACTACCAAATTGGAAGTCTACAGAGTCGTGGTGCTGTCCTCATTTTTGTATGCCTATGAAACCTGGAGAGTCTACCAGTGCCAGGCCAAGAAACTGAATCAGCCCCATTTGAATTATCTTAGGAAGATTCTGATGATTACCTGGCATGATAAGGTACCCTGAAATCCTTTCTTTTTTTTGGAGGAGGGAAGGCACGGAAATTGGGGTAAAGTGACTTGCCCAAGGTCATACCACTAGTAAGTGTTAAGTGTCTGAGGTCATATTTGAACTCAGCTCCTCCTGACTCCAGGGCATGTGCTCTGTTCACTGCACCACCTAGCTGTCCCAAACTGGAGTCCTTTCTTGAAATAACCTGCCAAGCATTCAAACTCTGCTTCAGTGAGCACAACTCCAATGGGCTGGCCATGTTGTTCAAATTCAAAATGTACACTTGCCAAAAAGACTGCTTTATGGAGAACTCACACAGGTCAAGCATTCCCACGGTAGTCAAAAGAAGCAATACAAAGGCACTCTCAAGGTCTCTCTTGAGAACTTTGGAATTGATTGTGTGACATGGGAGACACACTCAGCATGGCATGCCCAAAACAGAAAGGGTGGTCTATGTGCTATATGAGCAAAGCAGAATTGGAACTGCTCAAAGGAAATTCAGGATGTGCAAGTTTAGAGTATCCACCCCAAATGTTCACACAGACTATTTTGCCCCACCTGTGGTAAAGCATTCCAAGCTAGTATTAGTCTGATCAGCAATAGCTGGACCCATTGAAACTTGACTCTAGCATAGTGATGTCATTTTGGTCCTCTTCAAGAATGAAGGACAACAACCTGAACAACCAACCAACCACTGTATAAGATATCTCAAACCTAGGAAGCCAGGTAGACTCAGAGACCAGAATGACTTGGGAAGCTCAGAGCTGAAAATTGGTGATCAGGAAAGGTTTGAAAAGTAGTAGGATACTTGTGTCCTCCCCCACCCTCTCTCAGCTACAAGCAAGATCTGCATCCCTGAGAAACTGATGTGATCAGTGATGTCACAGGCCTTTACTTACACAGAAGACTTTTTCCTGTGACCTAGCAGATATGTTTAACAGTGATGCAACCTATATTATTGGTAGCCACCTTGATATCAATATCTAAGTGAAGGACCTACACATAAGGTCAGCGGATGGGATTTTAAACCTGGGAAGGAGCTCAGAGGTCATCAACGAAAATGCCCTCATTTTGCAAATGTGGAAATAGTCCCCAAGAGGTTGTGGCTTGCCCAATGTAATACTGCTTATAAGCAGAAGAACTGAAGTCTTTTGACTCTAAACCTAGTGCTCTTTCCACAGTAAGTTCCACACTCTCTGTATCTCTCTGTAATTTATAGTTTTATAGGCATGAACAGTTTAGTTTCATGGTATCAGGCAAAACTCGTGTTTTATAAAACAATGTAGAATTATTATACATGGACATACACGTGCATTTACACATAAAACACCCTGAGATGAAGACTCCAAAACAAATCACCTTTAAACAGATCCATTCCAAAAATATACATATTTCTTTATTTTTACCAATCAGGCAGTTATTCAAATCAGGCAAAAGATAATATGTTCTATTTGAAGTAGAAATATCTGATCAGTTATGACACATGCATTTAACCCAGGAATAACCTAGCATAAGCTATGAGCATTTGTGAATTACTGCCGCCTGTTCCTATAAAGAAACAAAATGAACAATAATTAGAAACTGAATTTTGAAAGAAAAGGTTCAAGTTAATTATGTGTACCCAAGAAGGGAATCTATATGCCCAAAGGAACAATTGATCCCCTCTATTGGTTTTAAGGGATAACCAGTCTAATTTTTAAATACTACCTAGTAGAGTTTCTCCATGGTGGGAGTGGGGGGAAACCTGCCATTTAAGTATGTTTTAAATGGTTTAGAGACCAAAAGAAGACACAGGTGCTTTAAGAAACAGGTCAAAAAATATTACAACATAATGTTGCTCAGTTCTTTCAATTGTGTCTGACTCTTCATGACCCCATTTTTTTTTTTTGTTTTGTTTTCTTGGCAAAAAATCCTGGAGTGATTTGCCATTTCCTCTCCAACTCATTGTACAGATCAGGAAATTGAGGCAAACAGAGCTAAGTGACTTGTCCCAGGTCACACAGCTAGTAAATGTCTGAGAATGAATTTAAACTCAGATTTTCCTGACTCCAGCCAAGGCATTCTATCCATTATCCTACTTATAGATGCAGGAAATTAATGAATAAACTTTCTTTTCTTAGGCAAAGTCATGACAAGGAATGTTCATATGTAGGACAAAAGACAGGTAAGGTACCCTCAGTTCAGGTGAATAGGAGAAACAGAAACAACTGGACATCAGCAAAGGGCAGAGGAGACAGGGAATGGAACTCACTTCTGTATATTTTCTGATAGAAATCCTTTTCAATCCAGCCAGGATTTAATATTGCTTCTACTTTGTGCCAGGCTCTGTGTTGGGGGGTAAGGATATAAGGACAATATAAAAAAAAAAACAGCCTGTCCTCCAGGAGTTTATAGCCTATTTGATGGATTTAGCAAGTAAACAGGGAAGCAGGTGATAATTTGAGTAAAGAGAAGGCATTTACAACTCCGCAGATCAGAAGGTAAGGAAACAGCCCAAGAAATGAGCCTTGAAGTCGAGTAGTACATGAGAGACATATCCCTCAAGGAGATAATAACAACTATGTATTAGCATTGACATAGCACTTGAAACTTTGCAAAATGCTCCATATAAATTTACTTATTTGGTTGTCACAACAACACTGGAAAGTAAATGCTATGATTTTCCCCATTTAAAAATGGGGAGACAGATTCAGAGTGGTTAAGTAACTGGCTCAGGATCACACAATGAGTATGTAAGACAGGATTTGACTCTGGTCCTTCTAACTCCAAGGTTTTTTTTACTATCTCTTAAGTCATATCTACATTGTTTGCTACAAGGGGAGATACAACATGTTCCCAGGTAAATTGTTGTCATTTGTCCTTCATTCTTGAAGAGGACCATGACATCAGGGAGGTGATTCCATGACACGCAAATGAGTTGGATTTAAGCAAGGGAGCTCTGTGTAAAGGCACCAGCCTCATTTTCTTCTCCATGTGCCATCTGAGTACAGTGGCAAGATATAGATTAAAGTTACTGGAGATAGCCCTGGATGCAGTGGAAGACTTTGGTCTTTTTAAGGCAAGGTCTTTGACAGTTCTCAGTTTAACCGAGGCAATGACTATTCATTGATTAAAGTCATATAAGAAATGAGGCAGAAATTTTCCTCTTTACCTAGTTAAAAAGAAAAATCATTCTAGGAGGGGTAGACCCACAGGGTTTCTGGCCAAAGCAGAAAAAATCAGGATCCAAAGAATGACAAAGTGGGGCTTGGCCAATCAATGAGAGCCAGAGTGGTTTGGGTTTACGGAGGGGAAAAAAAAGTTTTGGGGGATCAAAATTTACATTTCTTTGGGGAGAGCACCCATAGGTAAGGGCATGATACTCTATGTGAACAGAGAGAAGGGAAAGAAGGAAAGGAAGGAAGGAAGGAAGGAAGGAAGGAAGGAAGGAAGGAAGGAAGGAAGGAAGGAAGGAAGGAAGGAAGGAAGGAAAGTAAAGAAGAATCTGTGTTGGGATCCCAGTGGGGCAGCAACTATTTTATTCACAGAAGTTGATATTTGTCTTTTTGTTGTCTTTTTTTTTCAAAATGCTTTATTAACTTCTGGTTTACATCATTCATTTCCGTCAGATTTTCAGTTACAATTTTTCCCCTACCCACAACCCCAGAATAGCAGTCCCACAGGATATCCTCTCATCCAATCTGCTCTCTCCCATCTCTTCTCCCATACCCCCTTCAACTTTTCCAATAGGGTGAGGTGAATCCCCACACCCCATTGCCTGCACATCTTATCTCCCAATTATATGCAAAATAGTATTAATCATAGTACTTATATATATTTTTAAAAATTAATTTTAAAAGGAAGATAAGCAACTCAGTATATGCTGTACATGTATAGCTATGAAAACATTACCCTAATAGATATGTTGTAAAAGACTGACTATATTTCCCTCCCTCCCATCCCACCTTCCAACTTGTCCACTCCCCATCTTGATCCTGTCCGTTTTCAAAAGTAGGTGCTTCCAACATCCCTCCCCCCCAGAGCACCGTCCCCTCCACCACCTTCCCCCATCCCCCTCCTCCCCCCACGCTCCTGTACGGTGGGACACCCTATTTAGTATGCATGTCATTCTCTCCCTGGTCCAAATTCAATGAGAATAAGGTTTTGCCTTTTTGCCTTCCTGTTCCTCCCCTCCCCTGCAACCACCTTCCCCTGCCTCCTCTACACAAGACAGTTCACCCCATTGTCTCTCCCCATTCCCCCTCACCACATTACTCTCTCACCTCTTAACCTCACCTTTTAAGTATCATCCCTTCCTATTAAATTTGACCTGTGCCCTCTATCTATGTATACCTGAAAACATATAATGCCCATATACCCTTCTTCAACTATTTTCATACTGAGAAAAGTTTCATCAGTTACAGTTATTGTTTTTCCCTGTAGGAATGTAAATAGTTCAACTTTGATAAGTTCATAGTGATTTCTTTTCCCTGTTTACCTTCTCAAGCATCTCTTGCTTCTTGTGTCTGAATGTCAAATTTTCTATTCAACTCTGGTTTTTTCCTCAAGAATGCCTGAAAGTCCTCTATTCCACTGAATGACCATATTTTCCCCTGAAACAAGATACTCAGTTTTGCTGGGTAGGTGATTCTTGGTTTTAATCCCAGGTCCTTTGCCCTGTGGAATATCATATTCCATGCCCTTCAATCCCTCAGTGTAGAAGCTGCCAGGTCCTGTGCTATTCTGATTGTGTTTCCACAATATTGAAATTGTTTCTTCCTGGCTGCTTGTAGTATTTTCTCCTTGATCTGGGAATTCTGGAACCTGGCTATAATATTCCTGGGAGTTTTCTTTTGGGGATCTTTTTCAGGAGGTGATTGATGGATTCTTTCAACCTCTATTTTGCCCTCTGGTTCTAAAACATCAGGGCAATTTTCCTTGAGAATTTCTTTAAGGATGATTTCTAGGTTCTTTCTTTGATCATGGCTTTCAGGTAGTCCAATAATTTTTAAATTATCTCTCCTGGATCTATTTTCCAGGTCAGTGGTTTTTCCTATGAGATATTTCACATTGCCTTCTATTCTTTCATTTGTTTGGATCTGCTTAACAGCATCTTGATTTCTCATAAAGTCATTGGCTTCCATTTGCTCCAGTCTAACTCTGAAGGAATGAATCTCCTCAATGAGCTTTTGAGATTCTTTTTCCATCTGGCAAAGTCGACTTTTTAAGGCATTCTTCTCCTCACTGCCTTTCTGAGCCTCCTTTGCCATTTGAGTTAGTCTATTTTTTAAGGTGTTATTTTCCTCAGTCAGGCTTTTGACTGTCATTTCATATTTTTCTTGCATCTTTTTCATTTCTCTTCCCAAATTTTCCCCCACTTCTCTTATCTGCTTCTTAAGGTCCTCTATGGCCTGTAGACAGCTCATAGTATCATTTGGGGCTTTTGGCACAGTAGTTCTGACCTCGCAGTCCTCCTCCTGTTCCATGCTTTGATCCTCTTTGCCCCCAAAATAGGAGTCTAATGTTGCATTTTTCTGTTTATTTTGTTTCCTTTGCCTAGGCATGTTGCCACTCAATTACTTGACTTTTGGGGCTTGTTGCCACAGTAGGACTTTGCCACCAGCCAGGGGAACTTCCATCACAAACGTTGGGGTTTTCTCAACTTCCGGAGGTATTAGTTGGGTGGCCTCTGTGAAGCCTCCACACATTCTGGCAAGCTGGTCACACACCCCAAGACCTCCATCCCAGACCACAATCCAGATCCAAGAAGGGTAAAGCAAGAGTGACTACCCCCAGACTGATCACCCAATCCCACTACAATTTGCAGGCCAGGAGTTGAAGCTGCAATGTGGCAATGTGGCACAAGCTGTGCCGGCTCCTCAGCAGCTTCTCGCCCCCGGGGAAGAAGCTGATGCATTCTCCCAACCAGTCCCAAAGTCCATAGGGCACTAACCTCTCACTTTGTCCTAGGCATCTATGTGTTGATAATTCTGGAAATGCCACAGCTGCTGGTGTTCTGGGGTCCCTCCAGCCAGCTGCTGGTCCTGGCTGCCCTTGGGCTAAAACTGGGACTCACATGGGCCTGGCCAGAATGCTGCACTGGCGGCTCCCAGAGAGCTGTGCTAGCTGCTCCCTGCTGGGCTGTTGGGCTGTCCTCAGTGGAAGGTTAGCTTCTCTGTATCGTTCTGTGGGTTCTGGTGCTCCAGAGGTCATTCAGAGTCCCCCCTTTTACATAATTTTGAAGTGGTGTGGGTTGCAGCTCCTTGGCATTGCTGTTTCTACTCCACCATCTTGACTCCACCTGTCCTTTTGTTCTCAATGAGAACTGTGACATCAGGGAGATGATGCCATGACATGCAAGTGAATTAGACTTAAGTGAAAGATGTGAGTATAAAGTCACCAACTCACTTTCTCCTCTGGAGTCAAATGGGTCCAGTGGTGAGATATAGATCAGGACAGCTGGAGATGGCACTGGTTTCAGTGGGAGACCTTGACCTTTTTAGGTTAAGGTCTATCACAGGCAGAGCTTGAAACCAGGACTTCCTCACTTTGAGGCCAGTTCACTATCCATTACCCCCACATTGCCTATCAGATATAGAATATATACAAAATAAATGCACACTGATTTAGCTGGGTGGGTGGAGGAAGAACTAGATGAATCAGGAAAGATCTCTTGAAGGAGGTACCAGTTGAGCTGAGCCTTGAAGGAAATCCAGTTTTCCAAGAGGTGGAGATGAGGAGGGAAAACATTGCAGACATGGGGGATGGTCATTGCTAAGGCATGGGGGTAGGAGAGAGAATGTGGTGTGTGAGGCACAGCAATCAATCCAGTGTGGCTACAGCATCAAGTGTGTGAGGGGAAGTAAGGAGAAATTAGGCTGGAAAGATAAATAGGAGTCACATTAAGAAAGACGTTAAATGCCAAATAGCAAAGCTGGCATTGTATTCTAAGGACAATGGGAATCCATTGAAGCTTCTATAGGAATGGAGGGACATGCTTAGAACTTCAAGTTAGGAATATCAATTTGGCAGTTGTGATCTAGGAATGTCACATCTGGCATCTGAGTATATGATGAGTCAGAGGTGAGAGAAGTTAAGGGCAAGAAGAACAATGATTATATATACCAAAGGACCAGTTCTATGGTTGTCCATTCAATTAAATATCATAGTCAGGATGATAGGCCTCCTTGTTTTGTCCTGTATGGATGAATAGATCTAACTCTTGAATGATTATAGATGTTATTTAGCTGACTTCACAATGAGAGACAAAAACAGAGACACACAAAGAGACAGAGAGGGACAGAGACAGAGAGGGCCATAGAGACACAGAAAGGAACACAGAAAGAAAGAGACAGAGACAAACAAATAGAGATAGAGACACTCAGAGAGAGAGAGACAGAGGAGAAGAAGATACGGAGAAAAAGAGAAAATGGAGAGAGAGAGAGAAGGAGGAGAAGGATGAAGAAGAGAAAGAGGAGGAGACAGAGAGAGATGGACAGAGTGGGAGGGAGGGAGGGAGACAGAGAGACAGAGGAAGACTGAGATGGAGAGAGAGGGAGAGGACAACACTTATTTTGTGTTGAATGAGACTACACAGAGATGGTGAAAATAGGAAGTGTATAATTAACAGTTCTCAGAGACATATGTTTGCAAATGTCCCAAGAAGGACTGGATATTAACCTCTGGAAGGATTGTGCAAATGAATGACTTTTGTTCTAAGCATTCTATGGTTTTTCACTTCCTTTTTTCTATATGGGGATAAAACTGCCTGCTCCCTACCTGGTTCATGTTTGTATGCTATGTACCTTTTTTACTTTCCCCTCTTGCTAGAAAAAACCTCTTAAACTATGGTCAATAGATTTGTCCTTGGGTAGGGGCAGGAAGCCAGTAACTGTGAGAATAGGGAGCCTAATTCCCCTAAAGAGAGGTCAAGCTTCCTGAAGCAAGCCTGAGGAAGCCAGGAGGGCAGGAAGGGGGCAGGGATGAGCTCAGGTCACCAGTCCCTGTGGCCATAGCCGAGTGGCCAGACACTGTGCTAGCTGTGTGATATATGCTACATGAATACAAAACATGATGTATAAAACATGAACATAAGGTAGTTAGTAGTTATGGAAGGGAAGATATTAGGAGTTGAGATCAAGAAATAATTCATATAGAAAGTCTGCTGTGGTTGAGTCTTAGAGGAAACCAAGACTTCCAAAAGACAAAGGAGGGAGTACATCCTTAGCATGGAGGACAATTAGTCCAAAAGTAGACAGACAGGCAATGTAGCTTTGTGTATATGTGGAACCATGGGTTAACCTCATGCCTCAGTAGCAAAGTGAGTGGAGAGGAGTAAAGTGTAAAAAGGCTGGAACAATATGAAGGAGCCAAGTTGTAAAGAGAATCAAAGACAGGACAGGGTGATTCATATTTGATCCTAAAAGTAATAGACTCTAAAGGTTTTTTTTTTTTTATTGGAGGTTTTAAGAGGTAGTGGTGACAGGATTAGACATGTATTTTAGGAAAATCATTTTGGCATCTCTGTGAATGAGGGATTGATTAGGAGAATGGCTTATGACCAGGAGACCGAATCAGAGGGTTCCATTGTTAGACCTTTAAAAAATTTGGCACATATTTAACATCAGATGGGGATATACCTTACCAGAAGAGATCTTTTAAGAAAGGTTTTTCTTTAGCAAATGTGTATATTAATAGGTAGGCAGGCAACAAGTCTATGATATGCCAGAGACATTGTGCTAAGTGCTGGGGGATACCAACTCAAATATAAAGACAGTCCCTCCCCTCAAGAAACTTATATTTCTAATGAGGGAAGACAACATACTAAAAGGAGGTGAAGATGGGGAGAGGGAGGTTTTTTCCTAGGGCATGTTGCTCCCAGAAGCAGAACAAGGATGGAAATAAATGATGGCCAGTCTGGCTCCCTTCTCAAAATGGAGGCCTCAGGAAAAAGTTCACCAGGGAGAGAAGTAGGGGAAATGTTCCAGGGTGAGGAGGACCCCAAAATCAACAAACATAATGAGCTTTTGAATTCCCTGTAACATTCAGCTAATTTTGTAACTCTAAAGATGTCTCCTTATGAGACAATTTGAAGAAGCCTTCCTATTCCCTTCTCATAAATATCTTCATTAATAATGCCTGTAATACATGTGTAAATTAGTCTCAAAAATGTTTATGGAGGTAGAAAAGAAGGCATATTGGTTATTCATTATAGTTATTTTCTCAATTGCCTTTTCCCCCAGTAATAAAAAAATCTGTTGGTTTTTTCCTATCCATTAGTTATCCTTGAAACTGATTCTTGAGAATAAATCCTTCAACAGCTTCAAAACTATGTCACTTGCAGCACCTGTTAGGTCTGTGTATACCTGATCTAGTCTAGCTGCTCTTAACAAGTTTGTTTTATTTAATACATTTCTAGTTCTTCATTCAGCATATCCAGGACTGTGGTGTTAAATCCAACTTTGGTGTCCGCATTGTTATTAATGGCAAAATGAGTTTAGTACAAAAAAATTTACCAGATCTTTTCCATTATTAGAGTTTTTGCTGTCCTCCAAATTTCACCCTTAAATGCTAATCTAGGGATGGTCTGGATGATGTGTGTCTCTTATCAAGCTTTATCGCAACTTTTTGCCTCTCTCCAGTGCTCCATGTTATTTTATGAAGCAATTCTGATTATATTCTTCCACCATCTCCCTTTGTAAGATTTTGTAAAGAAGTTTATGTTCTAAACTGTTTTGTATTTGACTATCATATCTTCCCTTTAGTAAAGAAACCAATGTTTGCTGCCTATGACAGTTACTAGGCACTACTGGTCTATTTCTTGTGGTGCCTGATTGACAACCAATTACATTTCCTCAGGAAATAGAGATACACCATCTTGATATTAGTTCTTTTGCCAATTTTCTATTTTTATGTGAACTTCCTGCTTTAAATAGTCCAGGTTGGAGCTGCCTTGTTTGCCCATCATGTCATCTCATTTTAGTTCTTCCTTCTAACTTGGTATTGCTATTGGTCTCTGCTGTAAAAAGTTAATGGTCTGAATCTTTAGACAATTGGTCTGGAAATAATTCCCACATCACGAACCAGTCATTTCTTGTTTTTTTTCTTTTGTTTGTTTTGTTTTTTTGATATCATCGATTTCACTTACTTATGAATAATCCGGTTATTGTCATGACCTACACCTTCTAACTCTTCTCTTTAAAAAGTTTTCCTGAAAAATACCCATATAAATAGCCATGAAATATCTTGACAAAATATAGAGCCTGTGGATTCATCTTTCATTTTTACTGTTGAACTATATTTCCCAACATATTTTGCACCATTTTCTCTTACTCCCTAAAGGAAAAACTATTTCACTAAATCATTAATGATTAATGTGTATATTGATTTAATCTGCTGGGCTATTGAATGTTTTATAGAATTTTTCTATTTCCTCATTTGCTGAATAAGGACAGGACACAGGCTGAAATTATCTTCATGATAGTCTTTCTGTAAATACTTAACCATGACCATTGCACTATAAGATGGGAACAAACTGCCCCCACAAAATGATCTCTGAAGGTCACATGAAGCCAACTCCACCAACTCTTTTATTTATTTCATAGGACAATCTATGAGTCATTCTTCAATTATAACCAACTTCCTTTTGCCATTTTATGTTGAAAGTGCTACAAGTCATATGACTCTCTTCCTCTAATACTATGCCAACTTCTTGGTTGCTTAACAAAAATAGGATATTTGGAGTACTAAAAATTAAATTATTGTTAGCATATTATCTAAAATTTTTGACTCTTAGCACCCTCTGCCATCTCTTTTAAACCATTTTATTATAATCACTACAAAAGCAGAAAGATATCACATGGAACTGAGGACCATTTTGCATATTGGTTTTTTGCATAAATTGCTATTGTCAAATAGCCAGCACAGTAGTTGCTTATTGACTTCTTCATATTTAGTTAGATTCATTCTCTTAAAGACATAGTCTGTCTTGGGGTACTCCAAGCCTGCCCACTAGGGTATTACCAGAGCTTGCATCCTACTGGCAAACCACAGAAAATCATAGAATTTTAGAGCTTAAGAGGCCTCTGCAATCATATGACCCAACTACATTAAAGTAATAGCTACTGTAATATTTATATATTTTGTAACTTGTATATATTCATATACAAGAGGTCATCCAGGCTCTGCTTGAAGACCTCCACGAAGGGAAGCTTGTTACCTCTTAAGGCAGCCCATTCCACTTTCAGACAGGCTTAATGGTTAAGAAATTTTCCCTAACATGAAGCCTGAAGTCTTCTCTTCTATCTAGTATGCTTGATTCTGCCTTCTGGGGTCAAACAGAACAAGACTAACCCTTCCTTCACATGAGACCTATTCAAATATTTGAAGATATTTATCTGACCCCCCCGGAGTCTCTTCATCTCCAGGCTAAATATCTGTAATTCTTTCAATGGGTCATCATATGACATGGATTCAAGACCCTTCACCATCCTGGTTGCCATTCTCTGAAAGCTCTCCTGTGTATAAATGTCCTCTAACTGTGGCATACAAAAACCATACTCCAGATGAGGTCTGACAAGGGCAGAGTGCAGTTAGAATTAATCCTGCTTATTCCTGGAAGTGATACTTATCTTAATGCATCTAAAACTTACACTACATTTTTTGGATGCTATATTAAACTGCTGAGTAAAACCCCAGATCTTTTTCAGATAATGTGCTAGGTGTTCCTTCTCCATCTCATTTGTAAAGTTGATTTTTGGTACCCACGTGTAAGACTATATTTTTCCTTACTGAATTTTATCTTCTTAAATTGAGCCAATACCTTTGTAGCCCATCAAAATTTTTTTAGAGCCTGTCTGTCATTTAGCCTGTTCGCTGCTCTTTCAAGTCTGATGAAATCTGCAAATTCTCAAGCGAGAATTCTATGCCATTTTTGGTAACTTATTGATAAAAAATATTAAATGGCATGAAGTGAGACAAATCTCTGGGTTACTCCAATGCCACCTTGACATTGAACCATTAATTACTACTTTTTTTTTTAGTCTGGCCACCCAATCAAGTCTGAAACCAGCTAATTATACTATCATCTAGTCCAAGTCTTCTCCATAAGAATTATATGACATACTTTATCAAAAGCTTTGCTAACATCTAGGCAAACGGAATTCTTGACATTTCCCTTATTTCCCAGTTTAGCAATCTTTTCAAAAATAGAATGAGGTAAGTCAGGCATGTCACATTCTTAATGAAACTTTGGTAACTCTTTGTATCCATCATTTTTTTTCCTGGATGTTCATCGATCATCTATTTAATGCTCTGTTCTAGAATGTTCCCAGAAACAAGTAAAGCTCATTGGCCTAGAGTTTGCAGACTCTCTTCCTCCCCCCTCCTTTTTTTTTTAAGATCAGGGCAACATTTGACCTTCTTTATAGACTCTCTCTCTCAATCTCTCTCTGTCTCTCTCTGTCTCTCTGTCTCTCTGTCTCTCTGTCTCTCTCTGTCTCTCTCTGTCTCTCTGTCTCTGTCTCTCTGTCTCTCTGTCTCTCTCTCTCTTCCTCTGTCTCTCTGTCTGTTTGTCTGTCTGTCTCCCTCATCTTTCAAATATTACTGACAATTTCTCAGCAATCTTTTTTTTTCCTCTCCCAATAGAGTAAAACCGGACAGAAAACTTTTTTCTGCTGTCTTTAGACTCCTCCACCAACTAAGCTCATTTTGAGCTTTAGTACTCCTGATGCAATTATTGATAGGAAGGAAAGAAGGCATTAAAGAAGGGAGGAAGGAAGGAAGGAAAAGGAAGTAAGTATTTACTATGTGTTAGGCACTGTGTTAAGAATTTTACAAATCTTTTCTAATTTGATCTGCACAATGATTCTGGGTGGTAGGTGCTATTATAATATCCATTTTACAAGGTGACACAACTAGTAAGTGTCTGATGCTGGATCTGAATTAAATTCTTCTTGATTCCAGGCCTGGTGTTCTCTCCATTGTGCCAGCAAGATCATTGACCATCATGGTTATGTCATATTCTTATATTTATCCTTTGTTACCGGGCCTTGCTTCCAATTTCTGCACTTTTCTTTGAAAATCTAAATTGATTGGTTGTATCCACACCAATCTCTTTGAAACATGTCCATTTAAAAATATTTCACTGTAATTTTATTCCTGAGCATCTTCTATTCCATCTAGAATGATTTCCCCTATACTAATTTAGTCTATGGGATCCTACTTATCTTTCTTCTGAACCATTTATTTCTTAAAGTAGACTATGTCAGTAAACATAGACTATACCTAGACTTTCTTTTTATCACAAACTCTAGGAGAGTTAGTAATTTCTCCCTCTAGGCTTCCCATAATTTCAACTCCAATAATCAGTTTCTCCCTATTGCAAATAATCAAAATCAAAATACAATTTCCCCTTCTTGATTCCTCCACCTTTTGAAGGATGAAATTTCTAAAGCAAATCAAGAGATATTAGCTTTTCTGTTTGGGGGGGGGCGATAAAAGTCAGAGAGAGACAAAGAGAGAGAGGAGAAAGAGAGGTCCAGTACATGTCTTAGTAATCCATGTCTCCTATCATTGTTATGTCATGTGCCTAATCCAGGCTTATGATCTATTTTCCATATCTTTCTTCATTTTGTATAGGTGTCCTATCTATATTATGCTCCAATGCCTAAAAAAGTATTTCTGTTTTTCCCAGTATTTATCTTCATCCAATTCTCTCAATAATGCCTCTTCACCTCTGGTTCCTGGATTTCCTCACATGAGTACACCTTCCTACAATAAAATGTTACCACTCCTAATACTTTTACTTTATTCTGTTTCTTTTGAATAAAGTATCTGTAAACAGAATTACAGGTTTCATCCCATAGTCTCTATGATCTCCATGAAGTCAAATTTGTTTCCCTGGTAATCTCCCCTGTTTTCTCTTGCTTGATATCTAAATTTCAGCATTTTTATATAGACATGTGAGACAGAGATTTATTGCTGACTCTTTCCTGAGATTCTGTCTTTTAAGATTTTATGACCCCAGGTGCCTCACTTGTTAGTTTTCTTCCTTCCTTATAGCTATATTCTTTACTGTCTAGCAAGGAGGATATACAGCCATACACTTCTTCCTTCCTTGTCCTTGTTAAAAATACTTCTGATTAGTTTGTGGAAAAATCTGATAAGTACATTCTTACCTTATTTGATGCCTGTGCTCCATCTCTACCCAGGAACCTATTACCCCTATATTTTAAACTGTGTTGCAGAAATCCAAATCCTACTCTCAGACATCAGTTTCTCTGTTAGCTGTTCATTTCTCAAATTTAGCTTTCTCTTCTTTACCCAATGTCTTCAATGAGTAACAGAGTGGACAATACAACCTGTATGCTTAAAGTCCTCACTTTCTTGTCCAAGATTTCATTAGTGATGGCAATACTTTTTTAAGTTATTCTGACAGTGTCATCTGTGCTAACATGAACCACTAGAAGTGGATAGTTTTCTCTTGCTTTGATAAGCCTCAGAAGATTTCCTTTTATATCTTAGATATTGTCCCAGGAAGACAATGGACTTCTCTGTTGCTGTTATCAGGTAGAAAAAATTGCTTCTCTCACAAACTTTCTTTGGAAGTGAGAAGCAAAGGATCAATGGCCCCATTGGCACAATGATCAGGCATCAAAATAAGACCATTTGGTTACCTATAACTTTCATATTCACTCCTGACAAATATAAAAATGGGCATGTCTATAGTGATCTGCCTTGTTATATAATATGTGGTCATATTAACTAAAGCCTCTGCAAGAGTTTAACTCTGACTATGAGTATATCATGCTGAGGTATACAGGAATATTGATGTTATGGAGGGACAAATAACCATCTGGCCGGTTTCAGCCCATGGATGCCCAAAAGCAGAATCCTTCAAGAGCCCAGAAATATTTGTCTTTGGGGATTTCTTGGTCTCTAAGGAATGAAGAAAGAAATGGATAAGGCTTGTAGTGTTTGCTGAAAGGATTAAACTATTAACCAATCCCAGTGGTCTCCTTTAAAGTAAAGGTAAATTTAACATTCTATAACTATATGGGTAACAAGCAAGGGAAGGGAACAAGAATTTGTTAAGTACCTACTACATGTTAGGCACTGTGCTTATCACTTTACAAACTTTATCTTAATCTCTAAATAATTCTAGAAGGTAGGTTATATTATTGTAACCCCCATTTTACAGTTGAAAAAGTGAGGCAGACAAATGTTAAGTGACATGTCATAGTTAAAAACTAACAAAAGTATGAGACTAAATTTTTTTCCTTCTCTTTTACAATTTTTAATAAATTAAAAATGTGATTTCCAAAGCCATTCTGCTTATTTGTGCTTACCTTCTGTGCATTTTTTGAAAAATGCTTCAGTGAAACTTAAGAACTCTGAATGAAACATAATTTTTTAAAGTGGGCAATATGGAAATTTATTTTACCTAACTAAGCATATTAGTTAAATGACTTTTTTTTTTCAGTTGAGGGTGGAGTGGGAGAAAAAAAATCAGGTTTATTAATTGAAAAAAATAAAAACACTTTAGTGACCCTTTTTTTTCTTTTCTCAATGTTCTACTTTCTCTTTCCCCACCCACCCGCTATTGGTAGGAAAAAGAAAAAGAGAAAGTCTTGTAACTAAGATCTCCAGTCAAGCAAAACAAATGTCCATATTGGCCATGTCCAAAAATATATGTCTATGTTTTCTGCATCTTTTTTTAATTGTAAAAGGCTGATTATATTTCCATCCCACCCCCCACTTGGTCCATTCCCTACTTTGATCCTGTCCCTCTTCAAAAGTGGGTACTTCCAACCTCCCCTCCCCCCAAGAGTGCCCTCCCCTCCATCATCCCCCCGCTCATCCCCCTTCCCCCTACTCTACTGCAGGGTGAGATATCTCATTTAGTATGTATGTCATTCTCTCCCTGAGCCAAATTGAATGAGAATATGGTTTTGCCTTTTTGCCTTCCTGTTCTTCCCCTCCCCCGCAGCTACTTTCCCTTGCCTCTTCTACATGAGATAGTTTGCCCTACCCTGTCTCTCCCCATCTCCTCTTGCCACTTTCCTCTCTCACCTCTTAACTTCATCCCTTAAGTATCATCCCTTCCCACCAAATTCAACCTGTGCCCTCTATCCATGTATACCTATAAACATATATACACACATTCATATATGTATTCATATGCCCATATACACTTCTTCAATTATTTTCATACTAAAAAAGGTTTCATCAGTCACAGCAAAAGGGCTGGGAATGAACCCAAGGGTCACCTACCCAGCAAAACTGAGTATTTTGTTTCAGGGGAAACTATGGGCATTCAGTGGAATAGAGGACTTTCAAGCATTCTTGAAGAAAAAATCAGAGTTGAATAGAAAATTTGACATCCAGACACAAGAAGCAAGTGATGCCTGAGAAGGTAATCAGGGAAAAGAAATCAAAAGGAACTTATCAAAGTTGACATATTTACATTCCTATATGGAAAAACAATAACTGTGACTGAGGAAATCTTTCTCACTATGAAAATAATGGAAGAAGGGTGTATGGTCATGTGAATACATATATGAATGTGTGTGTATATGGTTACAGTTATATATGGATAGAGGGCATAGGTTGAATTTGTTGGGAAGGGAGGATACTCAAGGGGTGAAGTTGTGAGGTGAGAGAGGAAAGTGGCAGGAGGAGATGGGGAGAGACAGGGTGGGGTAAACTATCTCATATAGAGGAAGCAGGGGGAAGTGGTTGCAGGGGAGGGGAAGAATAGGAAGGCAAAAAGGTGAAACCACATTCTCATTGAAATTGGTTCAGGGAGAGAATGACATACATACTAGGTGGGACATCTCAACCTACAGCAGAATGGGGGGAAGGGGGAGGAGAGGAGGGATGATGGATGGGAGGGCATCCTTGGGGGGAGGGGAGGTTGGAGGTACCCACTATGGAAGAGGGACAGGATCAAGTGGGGAATGGACCAGGTCGGGGGTGGGATGAGGGGAAGGGAATTATAAGCAGCCTTGTACAATATATCTACTATGATAATGTTTTGCATAGCTAGACATGTACAGCATATACTGAATTACTTATCTCCCCAGAGGCAATGGGTGACAAAGGAGGAAAGAAATGGATCTGAAATTCAAGGTCTTAAGATTAAATGTTTCAAATATATATATATATATATATATATATATATATATATATATATATATATATATATATATACATATATATACATATATATATATATATTATACATAATAATAGTATATATATACTATATATATATATAATAATAGTATGTATATATATATACTATTATTAATAAAAAAAAGAAATTAGCTCAGAAAAAAAATGAAACCTACTGCTGAATCTTAGCTCCACACAGCCTATGTGAGGCTAGGCAAGTCTTTCTAGCTCTGTGTGTCTCATTTTCCCAATCTATAAAATACAGGTGGTAATGCTTTCATTGTTGACCTCAAGGCTTCAAAAGCAATTTATAAATTATAAAACACTACAGAAATCTACATAATGATGCAGAAAATTGGGACACCTGGGTTCTAATACCAGCTCTTTTAATAAATTGACCTATGGGGAGGAGCCAACATTGCAAAACTGAGCATAATCTTTCAGGCAAGGAGATGGTCGTTTAATGAAATAAGAGACTTCCAGACTTTCCTGATGAAAAAGCCAGAGCTCAATGGAAAATATGATCTCCAATTACAAGACTCAAGAAAGACATATAAAGGTAAACAAGGGAAACACAGACTCACACATGCCTAAGTGCACACACACACACCCACAAACACACGCTCATTACTTAGAAAGCAACAAGAACAAAATGTTCACATCCCTATATGTGGAACTGATAACTGTCAATATTCGAAATCTTTATGTTTATCATGACCTTCAAAAGGGTTATACTTAGAAAGAAGTTGTAGGTATGAATGCACTAACCTGAAGTCTAAAAAAAAAAAAAAACTATTAAAGGGATCAAAGGGACTGTAATGGGAAAAAGGAAAGGATGAGATAGGAAAAGGTAAAATATGCCATATGAAGAGGCATTAAAACACACTATAGAAGAGGGAAAAGAAAGAGGGAGAGGAAAATCATTCAAACACTATTCTCACTGATTCTGGTTCAAAGAGGGATCAATTTAATCAGTGAAGTTTAAGATTCTAATCTGAATAGACACATAAATTCATTAAATAGAGGAAAAGGAGGGAGGGAGAGGAGCACTGTTTGAAATTTACTCTCATTGGTTTGGAATCAAACGGGGAGTAATTTACTCTCATAAGTATAAAAATTTATTGTGTCCTATAGATAGTGGAAGGGTAAGGGGCGGTGTGTGAAAAGGAGGAGACTAAAGGGGGGTATTAGAAGGGAGAGAAACAGTAGTAAGGGGAGAGGGTAGGTTAAGAAGGGGAATCACTGGGTAGGAACACTGAGGGAGGGGGCAGTCAAAAGGGAAAACTTCAAGGAGGGGAAGGGAGAAAGAAGAAACAAAAACATAAACAGGGGAGGGAATAGGATGGAGGGGGAGAGACAGATAGTCATCATTACTGTGAATGTGAATGGGATGAACTCTTCCATAAAACAGAGGTGGATAGCAGAATGGATTAAAAACCATAATCCTACAATATGCTGTCTACAAGAAACACATTTGAAATAAAGGGATACCCACAGGGTAAAGGTAAAAGGTTGGAGTAAAATTTATTATGCCTCAGCTAAAGTAAAAAAGGCAGGGGTAGCAATACTTGTCTCAGATAAAGGAAAAGCAAAAATAGATCTAAGTAAAAGAGATAAGGAAGGAAACTATATCCTACTAAAAGGCACCACTGAGAATGAAGCAATATCACTACTTAATATATATGCACCAAGTGGTATAGCATCTAAATTCCTAGAGGAGAAGTTAAAGGAATTAGAGGAAGAAATAGATAGCAAAACTATACTAGTGGGGGACCTTAATCTCCCCCTCTCTGAACTCGATAAATCTAACCTCAAAATAAACAAGAAAGAAGTTAAGGAGGTGAATAGAATCTTAGAGAGATTAGATATGATGGATCTCTGGAGAAAACTGAATGGGGATAAAAAGGAATTTACTTTCTTTTCAGCAGTGCATGGTACATACTCAAAAACAGACCATGTACTAGGGCATAAAAACCTGACAATCCAGTGCAGAAAGGCAGAAATAGTAAGCGCATCATTCTCAGATCATGATGCAATAAAAATTATATGCAATAAAGGGCCATGGAAAGATAGAGTAAAAACTAATTGGAAATTAAACAATTTAATCCTAAAAATTGATGGGTCAAACAAGAGATTATAGAAACAATCAATAATTTCATTCAAGAGAATGATAACAATGAGACAACATACCAAAATTTGTGGGATGCACTAAAGGCAGTTCTCAGGGGAAGTTTTATATCCCTGAGTGCATACTTAATTAAAGCAGAGAGAAGGGAGGTCAATGAACTGGACATGCAATTGAAAAAGCTAGAAAAAGACCAAATTGAAAATCCCCAATTTAGTACTAAATTAGAAATATTGAATACCAAAGGTGAGATTAATAAAATTGAAATTAAGAAAAATATTGAATTAATAAATAAAACTAAGACCTGGTTTTATGAAAAAAATCCACAAAACTGATAGAACCTTAGTCAATATGATAAAAGAAAGAAAGAAGAAAACCAAATGATGAGTATCAAAAATAAAAAGGCTGACTCTACCTCCAATGAAGAGGAAATCAAAAAATAATGAGGAATTATTTTTCCCAATTGTATGCACATAAATATGACAATCTTAGTGAAATGGATGAATATTTACAAAATCACAAGTTGCCCAGATTAACTGAAGAGGAAGTGTATTACCTAAATAACCCCATCTCAGAAAAAGAAATCAAACAAGCCATCAATGAATTCCCTAGGAAAAAATCTCCAGGGCCAGATGGGTTTAATAGTGAATTCTATCAAACATCTAAAAAACAATTGATTCCAATACTTTACAAACTATTTGGGAAAATTAGTGAAGAAGGAGTCCTACCAAACTCTTTCTATGACACAAATATGGTACTGATTCCTAAATCAGGAAGAGATAAAACAGAGAAAGAAAATTATAGACCAATTTCCCTCATGAATTTAGACGCAAAAATTCTAAATAAAATATTAGCCAAAAGACTCCAACAACTTATCACAAAAATAATACACTCTGATCAGGTAGGATTCATTCCAGGAATGCAAGGATGGTTTAATATTAGGAAAACCATCAGTATAATTGAGCATATCAACAATATAACTAGCAGAAACCACGTGATCATCTCAATAGATGCAGAAAAGGCTTTTGACAAAGTTCAACATCCATTCCTATTAAAAACAGTAGAAAGTATAGGAATAACTGGAGCCTTCCTTAAAATAGTTGATAGCATCTATTTAAAACCATCAGCAAGTATTATATGCAATGGGGATAAACTAGAAGCCTTTCCAATAAGATCAGGAGTGAAACAAGGTCCACTATCACCCCTCTTATTCAATCTGGTACTAGAAACACTAGCAGTAGCAATTAGAGAAGAAAAAGGAATCAAATTAGGTAAAGAAGTGACCAAGCTATCACTCTTCACAGATGATATGATGATATACTTAGAGAATCCTAGAGAATCAAGTAAAAAACTACTTAAGACAATAAATAAATTTGGCAAAGTTGCAGGATATAAAATAAACCCACATAAATCCTCAGCATTCCTGTACATCTCTAATGAAACTCAACAGCAAGAGATAGAAAGAGAAATCCCATTTAAAGTCACTGTAGACATTATAAAATATTTGGGAATCTACTTCCCAAAACAAACCGAGAATCTATATGATCACAACTACAAAACACTTCTCACACAAATAAAAGCAGATCTAAATAGTTGGAAAAATATCAATTGCTCATGGCTGGGTCGAACTAATATAATAAAAATGACAATTTTACCCAAACTAAATTATATATTTAGTGCCATACCAATCAATTTACCAAAAAACTACTTTCTAGAGTTAGACAAAATAATAACAAAATTTATTTGGAAAAACAAACGGTCTAGAATATCAAGGGAATTAATGAAAGAAATGCTAGGGAAGGTGGACTAGCTATGCCAGATCTTAATCTGTATTATACAGCAGCAGTCATCAAAACTGCTTGGTACTGGCAGAGGTGTAGAGTAGTGGATCAATGGAATAGATTAGGTGCAGGAGACCCAGCAGTTAATGAATATAGTAATCTATTGTTCTATATACCCAAAGACCCCAGTTTTTGGGATGAGAATGCACTATTTGACAAAAACTGCTGAGAAAACTGGAATACAATATGGCAGAAACTGGGTATAGATCACTATCTAACACCATATACTAAAATCAAGTCTAAATGGGTGCATGATCTAGGTGTAAAGGATGATACTGTAAGCAATTTAGGAAAGCAAGGAATAGTTTACGTGACAGACTTGTGGAGAGGGGAAGATTTTAGGACCAAACAAGAATTAGAGTGCATTATAAAATGCAAAATGGATAATTTTGATTACTTTAAATTGAAAAGCTTCTGTACAAACAAATCCAATGTAACCAAGATCAAGAGGGAGGTGGGAAATTGGGAAAGAATTTTTACAACTTGTGTCTCTGATAAAGGACTCATTTCTAAAATTTATAGAGAATTGAGCCAAATCTATATGAATACAAGTCAGTCCCCAATTGATAAATGGTCAAAGGATATGACCAGGCAGTTTTCAGAGAAAGAAATTAAAGATATCTATAAGCATATGAAGAAATCCTCCAAATCACTATTGATTAGAGAAATGCAAATCAAAACAACTCTGAGATACCACATCTCTCCAGTCAGATTGGCTAAGATGACAAAACAAGAAAGTGACAAATGCTGGAGAGGATGTGGACAAATTGGAACACTAATACATTGCTGGTCGAGTTGTGAACTTATCCAACCATTCTGGAGAGCAATCTGGAATTATGCCCAAAGGGCTATAAATTATTTCATACCCTTTGACCCAACAATACCACTTCTAGGGTTATATCCCAAAGAGATCACAGAAGTGGGAGAAAGACCCATATGTACAAAAATATTTATAGCAGCCTTTTTTGTGGTTGCAAAGTATTGGAAACTAAAGGGGTGCCCATCAATTGGGGAATGGTTAAACAAGTTGTGGTATATGAATGTAATGGAATACTATTGTGCTATAAGAAAAGAAGAGGTGACGGATTTCATAATTACCTGGAGAGACTTATACAAACTGATGCTGAGTGAGAAGAGTAGAATCAGAAGAAATTTGTATACAATCACAGACATACCATATCTGTGATGACCAATTATGACAGACTGGACTCTTTTCAGTAATGCAGTGATATAAGTCAATCCCGAAAGACTCAAGAAAGTGAGAAATGGGCCATCCAGTGATATAACTAGAAAGAACTGAGCCTGAATCCTGATGGAAGCAAACTAAATGATCTTTTTCTTTTCATTGTTTGGTTTTATTTCTTCTTTACCATCTTTCATCCCATTTAGTACAATATGCCTTTTTAATTGGAATAATGTCTAATATGAATGTATTTGCAGATCCTATACTGGGCTATATGCTGTTGTGGGAGGAGTGGGGCAGTAAAGGAAATTTAAAAATCAAGGAACTATGGAATTGAATCTTGTTAACTGAAATTAAACTAATAAATTAATTTAAAAAAATAACTTGACCTATAACCATTAGCAAATCATTCAAATTCTCCTTACTTCACTGTCCTTAGTTGTTAAAATAGGACAGCCATTCTCCACCTCCCTGACTCATAGGGATATTATGAGGATTAAAAGGGAGTAATATGTGTGTAAACCCTTTAAAATTTTGAAAAGGCTTATGTAAATATGTAGCGTCATGTAGCCTACAACTCAGCAGAAACTGGGAAGTAAGAAATTCCCTCAGTACTCAGGCTAAACTAATAGGAAAGACCTTGTTCATCAACCCATGGAAGCCAAATAGAGAAACTTGACAGATTCATAGAATAAACTAGCTGTAATCTTTGCCCTAGATGTTACCTCTACATCAAATATTACTAATGTGTTGCAGCATGTAAAAGATCAGACATCAAATTGCCCAGCACTTTATCCACTGCACCACCTTGCTACATAAAATAATAAATAATATTATTGTGAAAGCCCTGGAAATGTCCTAGAAAGAAAACAAAGATGTGAAAGGAAACAATTTTATTTGCATTTTAATAGTAATTTTCATAACATAACCATCACATTTTTAACTTTTAAAATTTTTGACATCTTTTATTTTTAGACATGGATTTGATAGAACATAACACTACCTTAAAGGTTGTCCTCCAACAAAGTAATTTTCATATGTATGTTAAATAATATAGATTTCTTAAAAGATCCAGCAACAAAGATGAGTGCTTAAGTAACCCTCTGATTATTAATGTCAAGTTCTTATTAAATGGGGAGGCACCTCAGGAAGGCATGTTCATTTATCAATATAACTTCATAAATTCCCATACCCCTTTCCATTCCTACCCAGAAAACCATCCTGTGTAAGAAAATAAATGGATAAAACAATTCAGCAAAACTAGACTTTAACCAGTGTTTGCTGTGTCCACTAAAGCAAAAAAGGGGGGGGGAGTACATTTTCATCTCTTCTTCAGGAAAAGTTTGTTCTCTGTAATTACATGGAATTTGACTTTATTTTTTATTATTATTCATCCAATTTATAGTGTAGTCAATGTGTATGTTAATTTCCTTCTGCTTCATTTACTTCACAACTGTTCAAAGAAGTCTTTCTATGTTTCTCTGAATTCTTTATATTTATTTTTTGTCTTATAATTCAGTAATATTGTATTACATTCACCTACCACAATTTGTTTATTCATCCCCCATTAATGGGCATTTTACTTTGTTTCCAGTTCTTGCTATAAAAAAAAAAAGATTTGCTATGAATATTTTGGGAACTTTCTGGGACTCCCTTAATACCAACGAGGTATCTGAGTTAAAGGATAGTCACTTTTTAAATGAATTCCAAATTGTTTCCCAGAATACTGAACCAACTCCTGGAGTGCATTCATATGCCTGTCTTTCAACAGAACCTCCAGAATCACCTATTACCATGTTTTGTTATCTTTGATGATTTGTTGAGGGTGTAACAAGATTGTTTTGACTTGTATTTCAATTATTATTTTTTATTGTAAGCAATCTCTCCTATTATTTTTCATAGTTTCTAGCTCTTTTAAGAATTATGTGTTCATATCTGTTAGTCACTTATCTATTGAGGAATGGCTTTTGATTTTATATATTTGTGTTAGTTTCCTATATATCTTGAATATCAGACCAATAGTTTGATGTTGGATCTATCTACCTCAACTCTCTCCCCACTCCAATACATCTTCCATTTGACCACTAAAATGATTTAACTAAAACACAGATCTGATCATGTCATTCGTCTCCTCAGTAAACTCCAATGGCTTCTTATGGCTTCCAGAGGCAAATACAAAATGCTTTTTGGCATTGAAAGCCTGTCATAACCTATTCCCTACCTACCTGTTCAATTTTCTTACAACATACTCCTTAACATGTATTCTTTGATCCAGTTTCACTGATTTTTTTTTTCACAAGAAGACATTTCACCTCTTGACCCCAAGCATTTTCTCTGTCACTACACTCCTTGACCTTTATCCTTCCTTCAGTTTGACTACTGACCTTCCTAGATTCCCTTAAGTCTAAACTAAAATCCTACTTTCTACAGGAAACCTTCTCCAACACCACTTAGTTCTAGTGCCTTCTCTCACTTAATTATTTCCTATTTCTCCTGTATATAACTTGCTTTGTATATATTAGCTTTCTTATTGCCTCCTTGATTCAAGTAGGGTAGTGCCTCTTTTTGTATTCCTAGCATCTTGTATAGTGTCTGGCACATAGTAGATAATTCATAAAAATTTCTGATTATCAGAGATAGTTTATGCTAGTTTTGTTTTTTTGGGTTTTTTTTTTTTTACCCCTCAAGTGACAGCTTCCTTTCTCATCCTAGTTGTGTTGATTTGGTTGGCAAAAAAAAGGTAGGGGGGTTAAATTTCATAATTGAAATTATCTATTTTTTTTCCTTTTATGATAATGGCTATCTCTTTTCTGATTAAAAACTGCTCCCATAATCCAAGTGCTTTCAAAATTTTTGGTACTTAGAGTTTAATTTCTAGGATATATTCAAGAGAGGGAAATTTTGAAGAGTTAAATTAAAAAAATATGCTCCTTAGCACTCCCCCTCAAACACATAAGACAACTGTGAAG
Source organism: Gymnobelideus leadbeateri (assembly GCA_011680675.1). Classification (NCBI taxonomy): domain Eukaryota; kingdom Metazoa; phylum Chordata; class Mammalia; order Diprotodontia; family Petauridae; genus Gymnobelideus; species Gymnobelideus leadbeateri. The sequence continues at coordinate 149,698 of WOXC01011858.1, read as the reverse complement.
ACAATACAAAGATTCTGATTTAGTCATCTCTATAAAATCTGTATTAAAATGGTCTTGGCATGCATTCAATTTACATTTAATGAAAACATCAGGACCTAGCTTAGAATTTGACCTATGAAGCTTATTACCCATGTAATTTGGGCAAATCACTTAATAGCTTTATGCCTCAATTTTTTCAACTGTATAATGAGAAATTTGGATTAGATGGCCCCATTAGATGGTCCTTACTGTTTTGTTTTTTTTTGCTTTGGTGGGGGGGGGTGCAATTGGGGTTAAGTCACTTGCCCAAGGTCACACAGCTAGTCTTTTGTGTTAAGTTTCTGAGGTTGCATTTGAACTCAGGTCCTCCTGACTCTGGGGTCAGTGCTCTGTTCACTGCACCACCTAACCGCCCCTACAGTTTGTTTGTGGTTTTTTTTAAGTATGCTGGCTGTTAAGCAATGAAATAGATAGAAAGCACTTTTGTGAAGCCAGGAAGGCCAGAGTTCAGATCCTGCTTCAGATACTTAACAACTGTGTGACCCTGGGCAAATCACTTAATCTCACTCAGGTCCAGTGTCTTCATCTGTAAAATGGGCATAATAATAGTGCCTAAATTCCAGAGTTATCATGAGGATCATAATGAGATAATATATGTAAAATTCAATATAAATTGTATGGTACCACAGACATGCTGGCTAATTATTCTGTTTCAGAGCAAAATTCAACCTTAAAGACCTACAGGCATCTTTGCAGTACATTGAATAAAGTGTTGGACCTGGAGTTAGGAGGACCTGAATTCAAATCTAGATTTAGACACTTACTAGCTGTATAACCCTGGGCAAGTGACTTAAATCCTGTCTGCCTCAATTTCCCCAACTATAAAGTGGGGATAATAATAACACCTACCTCCCAGGATTGTTGTGAAGGTCAAATGAGATACTTGTAAAGTACTTAGCACAGTGCCTGATGCATAGTAGGTGCTTAATACATGAATAAATACTTGAGTCCTTGCTTTCTTCCTTCTCCATGTAAAAAACACAACATAATCTCCAGCTATGCATCAAAATCTCAGGAAGTTCAATGAGGAACATGACTATGGAACTTTGAATATGTGACTTGGGGAAGTCATTTAACTTCCCTGGGATTCAGTTTTTTCATCTGTAAAATGTGGAGATAGGATTAGATAGGTTTTGAGCTCCTATCCAGCTCTGGACCTACCCCTATGAACAGTCATACATTTTCAGACAACTTTGTGCTATGGACTAATTCTTTTCAGTCATACTCCTAAGTAGAGAGAATAGTTAGGATGAATAGTAGAGGATAAAAATATCTCTTCTATCTACCTGACTCACAGAGATCTGATAAAAATGGATAATATATATGAATTCTCTATAAATAGCTAGAAATCATATGAACACAATTTATCCCAAAAGAAAATGGAATAAAACAAACATGCCATAACATAATACAATAAAAAGATGATTGTATATGAAAATGCAAATCTACTGTGCACAACATGCTATTTCTTTCAAATATACAACAAAATTTTCATAGTTTAAAACTGCTGCATGACTTTGGGGATACCTAATTTGTGTGCCTACATACAAATATTGGGTCCTACTTTGCATAGTATTTATTGTTTGGTTTGTGGGGGTGGGGCTGTTTACTGGGTCTTCCTATCTCAGTCAAGAAGTACAGAGGCCACTTATGGGTTCATTCCATATACTGATCAGTATGGAAGCTTTAACCTACTCTGTTTTTCCAGCCAAAGATGGTTTACGTTTCTTAGACAATTTGGTGGTCCTCACCACCCATAGGTTCAACTATGTTACTCCATGAAGGACTTTAGCTGTATTGTAGTTCAAAACTCCAAAAGGCAAGCTATGCACCAACCTCAGTATCTCCAGGAAAAAAAAAAAGCCTACACACATGTACCAGGATGTCTGGAGATCCTTTTGTAATTTGAAGACATCCTTCTGTTTGATAGACAAAAATATAGCCTTAAGAGCTTTCTACATAAAAGCAAAAAGCCCACAAGTTGTTCTATAAGTACATCAAAATTATAGGAGCTTCTATAAGTGACATGAATGTGATGATCACTTTGTTTAATAATCTGTTATATATTGAGAGAAGGTGGGTTATAAAACAGAGAAATAAATGTTTTCCAAAGGGGTTAGCCACTATATTAAAAGAAGTCCTAAATAACATACAAATGAAAGAAAGATTCTTCATTGATAGCAAGGTTGACCAAATATTCCCCTTGGCCTCTTTGTTCTATATATGGTATAAATTGTATCCAACAACAGAATATTACAAAAACTTTCTATAGATTCAAGATAAGCATTTTTTCTTTTTCTTTTTAATATGGAATGCTTCACAAATTTGCAAGTCATTCTTGCATAGAGACCATAATTATCTTCTCTGTAGCATTCCAGTTTTTGTATATGTGCAGCTGAAGTGATCACAAGACAAGTATTTATTAAGCACCTACCATATACACCACTCTGTAAGGAAAGGATAAGGAGAGGGACTAGACCTCTGATTTCAGTATCACAAGGAATTCTCTGGTAAGGAAACCCCCCTCTACTAATGCAGGCTGGTACCTTCTCTGCCACTAATAGTCATAAAGAACTCCCTAGACCTAGAGCATTTCAGGTTGAAGTGACTTACACACTGACAAAGAACCATTACACATCATAGGCAGGACTTGAACCCAAGTTTTCCTGACTTTAAGTCAAACTGCAACCACTACACCTCTGTTGTAGATATGCAATAGAGAGAGCACTATGTCTGGAGTCAAGAAGACCTGAATTCCAATATGGCCTCAGACATTTACTAGCTGTGTGACACTGGGCAAGTCAGTTTGCCTCTGTCTACTTCAAATCCCTCATCTATAAAATGAACATAATAATAGCACCTACTTCCAAGAGGTGCTGTGTGTATCAAATAAGATACTTGAAAGGCACTTTGTACCTCATAAAGAGCTATAAAAATGCTATCATTACTGATACTTATTACAAAGATAAAACAAAAATACACACAGATATGAAAATATGTCTAACCATCCATGTAAGATATTTCAGCACTTTATATTTCTATGGTTTATCAATGTCATCTATGTAGACAGCATTTTCCATGCCAATTACAACCCTTCATGCCTTCTACTCTTCTGTGGCTCTTACAATTAATATTCAACAGGGAACAGGGAGAATCCCTATATGGCAGGGACCTTCTTCCTGATTTTGTCACATTGTATGGATACCAAGAGTACAGGAAGGTAGTTTATCACTTTTACTCTTGTAGTAGCAAGCACCCTAGCATACCTAGAATGGCTGCTAGCACAGGTTCTTAGATCTGCTTTTCTAAAGGAAAGCAACTCAAAATGGGTTAACAATCTTACTTTAATCAATGAAATATGTATCATTTACCTAGTTCAGGGGAAAAAGTCAGCACCTTGAACTTCAGAAGATACAAACAGAAATTACAACAGAAAATAATACAATTAAGCAGACAGGGCTTCCAGCTGTCTGACCATTACATCCATACCTACTTAGTTACCACAGAGGGAAGCACCAACATCTAGGTTTTCAAAGCTGGAGGGCTCAATGACTGTTCAGGTTCTCATCTAGCCAAATCACACAACACTTCCCAAAATGAGCCCCAAAGAAAACCTCACATAAGGGTATATATAGCCTTCTCCTCAGTCAGAGAATGTCATAACCCTCTTGACCCACTGCCCAATCACAAAGTAACAAGCTATGGACGTTCCTGAAAAACAATGTTTTTCATGGTGCCATAGGCTCCATGTGACCACATTCAGCCTGTTAAGGGGCAGAGTATATTTTCAAATCAGGAAAGGTTGTCAGAGTCACTTAAACCTATCAAGGGTCCAAGGGGCAGGAAAGATCTTTAGATTCCTATTATCATTACTCCTCTATGAATGGCTCATTCCTCTTTAACAGCCAATCATATAGTTTGCTTTTGATGCCCTTGATTCTAGGTTTCCTGTGGAGTTTTTCATTGATAATATCCAATAACCCTCTCCTATCCACTGTGGCCATCTCCATTGCTCTTTGGGAGATCTACATAGAAGCAAAAATTTAAACCACTAGTTAAACTAGAATTTAAGTTCTCAAAAATATAGTCAAGCTAGATGCTAAGAAATTAAGGTCATAGATTAGATTAAGCTTCATTGCTTACGTGCTTGCAAGATGGTTTAAAAAGAAAAAAAGATAAACAAGACCCAAAAACTGTTTGTTCTAAGAATGCAACAACAAGAAACTAAAACTGTTTAGAAATTTTGCAATGATTAATATCTAACATCTGAGCATCCTTAAGATTGTATGTTATGTCCTATCTTGTTTATACTACAATAGGGCCTTTGAGCTTACTTCCTTGACGTGAACAATTCTATCCTGACTTTCAGTATTTTACATGTAAATGCTAAATTGGAAATAGCAACCTACATAACTCCTAAAAATGCATAAAGCTACTAGACCATGTCTGTTACTCAAAGTTCTCTCTCTCCCTCCCTCCCTCCCCGCCCCCTCTCTCTCTCTCTCCCCTCTCTCTTTCTGAAGGACATTATTAAGTTGATTTGGGAAATCACTGTCCTTGCAATTGCTGATTTATATAATAAACCTTTGGTTCTAATAGATCCTACCATAAACAAAATGCAGAAGCTTTTTCTCCCCTTCAACACCTTGAACTTTAGTTCTTTGGATTCCATGGTACCCTAAAAAGTATAGGCATACAGCAATATCAGAAGAATATTATTACTGAAAAAGATGGGTCTTGGTTTCTGGGGAAAACTTAAAATGATGAAAAAGTCTATAGAAATTCCCTGAAGGTAATCCAGCCCTCTTTTCTATACCGATATAAAACTGGATCTGGGTCATCATCCACCTATTTTTTTCCAATATATATTATTATACTGATGGCCAATTTCAATGAAAAGTCTGTACAATCATATATCATAGTCTGGACCAGGTAGCTTCAAGGAACCTGTGGCTTCAAGGCCACATGTAGCCTTCTAAGTCTTTGTTTGTGGCCTTTTGACTATATCCAAGTTTTACAGAGCACATACTTTTATTAAGTAGATTTATTCTGTGAAGTTTGGATTCAGTCAAAGGGTTCCACCTGAGGACTTAGAGGACCACATGAGGCTTTGAGGCTGCAGGTCCCCCACCCCTAATCTGGACAATGGCAATTCTTAATCTACTTGGATTTTGTTATTTTGTTAGGCCAAATTCTTTGAGGCATTACATTTGTCACAGAGAAGGCTCTGCATTTATGAATCTTGATGAAATTTTCATTTATTGTCAGTAAACATGAATATTTGAAGAACCCCCCAAATTTGGAGAAATTCTCTGTCCTCCATGACAATAGCAAACATCTTTGACAAATGTATGCCTCCATAGTTAATACAAATGCTATATTAAAAGTCAGAGTCATAAGACAAACTTACCATTATTGCTACATATGTGAGATGTACCTTGTTAGAGGTGAACCTTTAAGTAAGTATCATGCCCTACTGAATCAAATGTTTGTTTATAGTCAATCAATAATAAGCATAATGAGATCTTATATTCTCTGAAACTTTCACTCATTTGACTATAAATATGTGATCTGCTGTAGAATATAATTTGAATATTCCTTTCTGTTCCAATCTCATGCATTTATCAATATGTTCTTGATATATGTATATATTATTCTTATAAAAAACTTTAGTCATATAGTAGACATAAGAGCATAGTTACTGACATTTCCTCAATCTACTATTTTTGCTAATAAAAAGGACTATAATTTTCCCAAGTATTTAGAATTCTTCCCTTCTTTCAGATATATTCCCCAATACCCTTCAAACTACGGCACCTCCAGCACATAACTCAGCTATGTTTAATTGGTCTCCTTTAGTCAGAGTCATAACTAGAAATTTTGGAAGCTAGGGCAAGAGATAGGAAAATTTTCCCTGTCAGGGTAGAAAGAAACCTGAGGACACTGGAAAGTGTGAGCACAAAAGTTGACCTTTGTGTATGAGTTCCCAATTCAATTAATCAGCTCCAGTAAAATTTATCAAGTGGTTACTTGGTACCAGGGATACAAAAACAAAATGTAAAACAGGATCTGTGCTCAAGAAACTTATATTCTAGATCTAGAGGTTTAGGCAGTAGGTATTGAGTTTGACTTTCGACATGAGTTTGAGATGCCCACAGTACATTCAGTTGGAGATATCCAATAACCAGTTGGTAATGCTGGACAGGAGTTCAGGAGATTAGATCTGGTGATAGAAGTCTGAGAGTCATCTGCAAAAAGGTAGTAACGGAACCAGATTGATGATGAGACCTTCTAGAGGTGATTCAGAGAGATAAAAGAGTTACCAAGGAAAAAGCCTTGGGGTTAGTGTTGGGATGACAGAAGACATTATATAATTGATAATAAAGCAAGGAAGACTAAGAACGAATGGTTAGACAACCAGAATAGAGCATTATCACAAAATCTGGGAAAGGAGAGAGTATTCAGAAGGAAAGGGTGGCCAAAAGATCCAAAGAGTTCAAGAAAGATAAAGACTGAGAAAAGGAAACTATTTAGATCTTAAGAGACTTTTGATACCATTTAAAAGGCAGTTCCATTTAAATGGTTAGATAGAAAATGAGACTGCCAAAGGCTGAGCCATGAAAGGGAGAGAAAGTGAAGGCAATGACTTGAACTACAATTTTCTGGAGTTTGTAATAAAATACATAGCTTTTCACTTTATCTAGATATTCTTTGTAACCAGGTGCTGCTTCAGCCCTACCTAATGGATGGAAGATGGCACTGAGGAGATCTGACTCTTCTCCTGTATCCTATTCCCCAAATCCAATCAGTTCTCAAATCCCATTGAAACTATTTTATACTTCTCTTGCAACTATGCCCTTATTTCAACTTCCACTGCAAATCACCTTGATTCAGGCCACATAACTCAAGTCTCTCCCTTTTCAATACATTCCTCACACTGCATCGATCTGGTGTCACTCCCTCACGCAAATAATTTTCTGTGATTTCCTTGAAAAAATAAACAAACTAAACATAATACAAACTCTTCAGTCTGTCATCCAAAGTCATAGGACATATAGCATATACAACCTTGAATAACCTACCCTTCCATCTGGTATTCCCCTTCATGCACTTGACTTTCAATTCAATTCGATATTGATTAAATGTCTTTCACAAATAAGGCACTGTGCTAAAAGTTGTAGATGCAAAGAAAAGAAATGAAACATGACACTCACCTGTTCAAGGCCAGATTTAGTGTGGATCACTCTAGTGACTGCGGCTCAGGGTCAGAATACAATGAAATACACATAGATCATAAAATGCAGTTACAATATCTTTACTCCAAATAAATTGAAAACATTCCTTTTGTGCTTAGAATGTACAAAGCACTGCATTAAGCACTGGAAATAAAAACAAAGTTAAAAATACAGTCCCTGCCATCAAGAAACTTGCATTCTAGTTGGGGGAACAACACACATTGAGGAGTAGTGGCTAGGATGGGGCACTTTGGTCCTAAAAATTACAGGGATGGTGAGGGGGACAGTATGGGACACACCTCTTCCAGGAAAAATGGCAGAGCTGATTTGATCATGGTTCTAGAAGTGATAGATGGGTTTGGGAGGAAAGATTATTTCTGTGGTTTTTAAAAAATCATAATATTTTTACCCAGCTCTGCTTTTCTTCTGTTTGCATTCTGAGATACAGCACAATGGACAGCACTGATATATTTCCAGAAAAATAAAATAATTTGAGAAATACAACTGGACTTCTTCCAATTACCTGCTGGCCACTCAACCTTAGGACAGAAGGAGAATGGTGTGATCGGGGAACATTAGCTTAGAAATAAGGACATATGGATTCCAGTTATTTAATGGTTCAGGGACTAAACAGACACATAACTTCTCTAAGTCTCTGTAACCCTTTAAAAAATAAAGCATTTGAACAAAATTACTTTGAATGATTTTTTGCACTTTAAAATCCTATGATTCTCTATTCAGCCTGCTCAGTTCATTGGGTTCCAAAGAAATTTAAGCCTGCAATATACAATGTAGAGTCCCTCAAATTTGTATTGTATCAATCCCAGGATAGAAGGCTGAAAGGAATGGATTTTGACCATATGTTACTGGAGGATTAGAGGGTTTCTTCTTACATCAAAGATGCATTAAAAATAACATTGAAGAAAAGGTAAAGGACCAAGGGCAAATCTCCTGAGAAGACAGGCTTGGTCATGCCCTAATGTTTCCAAGCAACCTCAGCTTTACTGTCTGAATTGAGGAAATTGTTCTTGATTAGAAACTATTAGATTTGCTTCATCCCTCAATCCATTCACATTGGCAGCCAGTTTAGACTGCAGAAAATACAATGGATAGCTGGTCAGCTTCCAGCCTTTCTCTAAGCTAGCCAACCTAATTTCTTAGCAGAGCACCTTCAACACATATAGTATATAAAAAGCATTGCTTTCACTAGCTTGAATTTTGAATGCAAAATCTTTGGGAATTATAGAGAAGGGTCTTAGAAATATATCCTGGACAATGTGGGAGTACATCTAGAGGAGTGGTACTTAAGGTCATTCTCATAGATATTTTATGGAGTGTCAAAGCTTGAAGGTACCTCAAAGATATTATGGTCCAACCCCTTCATTTTATGGATGAGGAAACTGAGGAACAGTGAGGGGAAATGATTTGTTTTTAAATCTTTTTTTAATCCAGTGGCCTAAGGGCATAATGTATCTCCCAGAATAGAGTCAATTGTATAAATATCCCTTAGCTAATTTAACAGTCTCAGAGGGATTCTATAGATTCTGCATTGCATACTTAAATTTCTTTGGAATCTAAATGGACTGATCAGATGCCAAGGTTTGACACCAGGAAGACTGTGAGCATCTATTTGGAAGTGAGAATATAAGAGCCCTACTAGTAATAGAAAGACTAATTTAAAGGAAGCCTAGGGAAAAAGAAAAGACAGAAGAGGCACAAGATGGATCCTGTACAATGAAAATCCATTTCAACATTTTATAATCATACCGTGTATAGTATGTCTGCAAAGATGAGTGGGGATCATTTTTGGCAAGCCAAAAGAATACTTTTAAAATATATACTTTGTACTTTGAAAGTACTTTAGAAGCTTACCACTTAAAGGCACACTATAGGGAATCACCTAAGGAAGTTAAGAATTCTTTAATATAATTTTATTTTGTTGGTTTGAGTTACTGAAAGTCAGATTTTCTTAAACTAGAGATTGCAGAATCATAGATTTTGAGATGCAAAGAGCCTTAGAGGCCATTTAGCTCAACCTCTTCATTTCACAGATGAGAAAATGGAAGGAGACTCAGGGAAGTTAATTGATTTGTCCAAGTCTTGCAAAGAGGATTCATTTGTATTTACAGATCTACATATTGCTTTGCAAATGTTCTTTTGTCCTTTCACTTTTATATGCTCAGAACCCTAGCCAGACTTCTCTATGGCAAATAGACGTCCTCCCATAATATGAAATGAACCCTCCTCCTCCTCCTCTTTCTCTGACTTTTGTAGAATACTTTAAGGTTTCCAAAGCATGTCTTTCACAACCAGTCTATAAGGCAGGCAGTACCAGCATTTTTATCCCCATCTTGCAGATGAGGTAATTGAGTTTCAAAGAGGTTAAATTGATTTGAACCATTACCACATAGCTGACTAAGTGACAGAGCAGAGATATGAGCCCAGAAAGTCAGGAATTTGGAACTCAGAGATCTTTTAATCCCATCTATATTTCTATAAAATCCCTGAAAATTGCTTTACACACACACACGCACACACACACACACACACACACACACACACACACAAACACACACAACCTCATTGATCAGAAGACCGAAGGCAATTTTTTTTAAAATAGGAAGCAGCATTATGTAGTGAGAAAGCCCTGATCCAGTCAAGACCCAGGTTCTAGCCATGATTAATATCAACTCATTTTATCTCTCTCAGCCTTGATTTCTCTGTCTGTAAAATGGGGGTTTGGTAGTATTGCACTAGATGGCCTGAGAACAAATCATAGATTTAGTGCTGGAAGAGACCTCAGAGGCCATCTAGGCCAACCCTACACCATTACCATTTTACAGATAGAGAAATCAAGGATGAGAGAGATAAAATGAAGGAACCAAGGTCACAGAGGTAAAAGGTGGCAGAGCTGGGATTAGAACCTTGACCCTTTGATTCCAAATTCATTGCCCTTTCCACTGTTTTTTTCTCCCATTTGTAAAATAAAGACTTTGGATCAGGTCATCTCCAAGGTCTCTTCCAGCTCTAAAAATGTTGAGTATATTAACCCCAGGAGCAAGTTTAGAAAGGGGCCAGAGGCTTGGGTAACTCCCAGGTGCCATTCAAAAGGAGCAGTGCTGGAAGTACAGCCAGCCTCCCCAGATGTTCAGAGGGGAAAACTCAGTAGCCATTTGTACTTAAGAGGGAGGTGCCTCAGAAGCTGTAAGAGATTCCTGCTTCCTTCCCTGCCCCACACTTTCCTGGAATAGGAAGCTAGAGATGGAAGGGATCTTAGCACTCATCAACTACAACTCTGTAATGTTTTGCACAGTCACAAACTGAGAGCCTAGAAGGTCAGGGCTTTCCCCTTATACAATATTGTTTCTTTTCTTTTCTTTTCTTTCTTTCTTTTTTTTTTTTTTTTTGCTTTTTGGAGTGGGGAGGGCAGGGCAATTGGGGCTAAGTGACTTGCCCAAGGTCACATGGCTACTAAGTGTTAAGTGTCTGAGGCCACATTTGAACTCAGGTCCTTCTGACTCCAGGGCCAGTGCTCTACTCACTGCACCACCTAGCCATCTCTTAATTTTTTTTTATTATTTTAGTCTTCATATCAATGAGGTTGTGTGTGGGGGGGTGCTTAAGAGTCACTGATTTTGGGGGGCAGCTAGGTGGCACCTTGAATAGAGCACCAGCCCTGGAGTCAGGAGGACCTGAGTTCAAATCCGTTCTCAGACACTTAACACAAAACCTAGCCATGTGACCTTGGGCAAGTCACTCAACCCCAATTGCCCTTCAAAAAGAAAAGAAAAAGATATTAAAAAAAGAGTCACTGATTTAGAACTTACCTCTTGACATTAGTAGTAGCAGAGCTCAGAATTGGCCTCAGTCTTAAAGAATTCTCTCAATCATGTGTTCTCTGGGACAAACCCGGGGTTACGAGAGCTGTTTGATCTCCCCTGAATCATAGATGTATGAGATGGAGGGATCTCAGAGGTCTCCTAGTCCAAGCTCCTCATTTAACAGAGAAGGAAACTGAGGCCCAGAGAGGTTGTCTTGCCAAAGATCACACAAGGAGAAAACATCAGAGTTAAGTTTTGGACCCATGTCTTCTGACTTTCCCCTGAACCACAAACCAGGTTGTTGAGTAGTTCACTGTTTAACTAATTGGGTAGCTCCACATTTAACTAAATAATTGCAATTTACAAAGAATCTTCACAACAAATTTTTGAGGTAGTTAGTGAAATAATTTTAATCCCCATTTTGCAGATGTGAATGTTGAGGCTGAGAGAATTCATAAGACTTGTTAAAAGTCAGAGAGCTAGTAAATAAAGGGTGGAGGTATGATTCAAATAGATCTTTTGATTACAAATACTCTGCCTTTTGACCCCAGTGTTCAAGCCCATTTCCCACTTAGAGCAGCCACAGTGCCCTTCCCCTCATAGGTACCCAATATGTGTATCCCCCCTTCCACAATCAAACTATGTTCTCCAATTCTTCATTTACACCAAAAATAAATAAATAAATAAATAAAACAGCAGGCAAGACACGTGGGGGGGGGGGGTGTGATTTACATACCTGGAGGGCTTGAACCAAAAATCAATGAATCAATGAATGAGTTCAAATATCCAGTTCATTAAATCAAATCCAAAGGAGTCACCTTTCATCTAACCAAAAACAGACCACTTATTCCTCCCCACCATTGTTCCTATTCATCTACTCCCTCTACCTAGAAGAGGATTTGTTGCTGCTGTACCTCCTTTGTCTCTTAACTCTTTCTCTTTCTCTTCCTTCCATCCTTACCCATGGGGGCATCTCCAATCACCCTGATCTTGCCATTAGACTTAGATGGCTCCACAGGAGAAAGTAAGGCTGGAGACTTTGCACAGTCCTCCCTCACCCAAATCAAGTTCATTTGCAAATCATGGCTTCACCTTCCTGTTCTCATGGTCCTCTTAGAGAAAGAAGGACAAACAACAACCTTCCATCTTTTCTCAGGTTTGAACTGTCTCTCATCATATTCAGCGCTAACAATTAGTTAATTCAATAAACTCATTATACTAATGACCCCTGCCCCACCTACATCCAGCAGACCAAATGCAACCTACACTCTTCTACTGATGTGCTAGGAAAAAGGCTAGAGGGGTTCCACAGGGCCCTCCTCCAGCTCCTGGGCCAAATACATGTAAATTCTAACAAAGACCTACTAATTTTAAAGGAGTTGATTTCTTCCTTGAGAACCTGGAAGTCCCTCTCTAATTGGTTGGCTTTCTTTCCATCATCTCCTTGTTTTTCTCAAATCATTCTTTTTCCCTCAGTTTTTCCTCAATCTCTCTCATTTAATATTTAAAGTCTTTCTTAAGTTGGTGTATGAATTTTTTTGAGTAAGTGACCATTTAATGATAGCAATGGCCTTCTGAAGAAAACAAACCATTTTTATTTGTGTTCTATTGTATTGTGTTGGTTTATATTATTCATTACTTTACTATTTCAGTAAATTTATGATATTCTTCATGTGGATGTATCTTCTCTGACACAGATTGCACATCCTTCACACCAGCCTTCATATTCTTGTGCATTTCCTTCCATATGTCCTCCATAAAAGATCTATCTGCATGTATTAAAATATTCAAGTTCATATAATTTGAATAGAGGTCACTGATTAACTTGGCAGAAATGTATTAAGGACTCTATGTCTCTAGGTGACACATTTTGTCTAAATATGTTGAATGTGAATCTGTATGGGTGTGTTTATAGTCAAGTGGCTATGGCTTAGCAAAGCTGAGGATGTTATAATATTTTACGAAAGATCTGAGCAAAATCTCCAAGGGCAAAAGTAGCATCTAGTTCTATTCTAGAGCAGGAATAGCCTCTTAGTACCTGATTTATTGTTGTAAGGGACCATCCAATCTAACCCCCACAGTTTATTATGTGACCCTTGGCAAGTCACTTAACTTTGTTTGTATCAGTTTCCTCATCTGCAAAATTAACTGGAGAAAGAAAATGGCAAAACACTCCAGTATCCTTGCATAGGAAATCCCAAATGTGGTCACAAAGAGTGTGACATGACTGAAATGACTGAAAAACAATAATGAAAATTTCTTCCTCCCTCCCTTGTATTGTCCATGATTTAAGGAGCCCAACACTACCCTAGTATCTTAACTCTAAGTTCCCAGTGTTGATAAAATTCTTCCAAATTTAAAGAATTTTCAGTCTTTAAGAAACCCATACTGAAAAGGCAGGAAATGATCCAGGGAGAATGATCTCTTGGGGTAGGTATTTGGGGAAGCAGGAAGTAAAACAAAAACAAAACTAATGTTATTCATGTTTGGTCTTCACCCCACACACTAGTCAGTGATTATAGTAATCTACTGTTTGATAAACCCAAAGGCCCCATCTTCTGGGATAAGAATTCACTATTTGACAAAAGCTGCTGGGAAAACTAGAAAACAGTATGTCAGAAACTGGGCATAGAACAATACCTTACACCATATACCAAAATAAAGTCCAAAATGGTACACAATTTAAGTATAAATGTTGATATTATAAACAAATTAAGGAAGTAAGGAATAGTTTATATGTCAGATTTATGGAGAATGGAAGAATTTATGACCAAACAAGAGATAGAGAACATTGTGAAATGCAAAATGGATAATTTTTATTACATTAAATTGAAAAGTTTTTGCACAAACAAAGCCAATGCAACCAAGATTAGGAAACAGAAAACCGGGAACAAGTTCTTATAAATAGAGTCTCTGATAAAAGCCTCCCTTCTAAATTACATAGAGAACTGAGTCAAATTTATAAGAATACAAGTCATTACCCAATTGATAAATGGTCAAAGGATATGAATAGGCAGTTTTCAGAGGAAGAAAATAAATTTATCTACAGTCACCTAAAAAAATGCTCTAAATCACTATTGAATAGAAAGATGCAAATCAAAACAATTCTTATGTACCACATTAGACCTGTCAGATTGGCTAACATGACAAAATAGGAAATGACAAATGTTAGAGGAGATGTGGGAAAGTTGGGACACTAATTTATTTGGTGGACTTGTGAACTGGAAAGTAATTTGGAATTGTGCCCAAAGAGCCATAAAATGTGCATTCCCTTTGAACAGCAATACTATTTCTAAGGCAGAATCCCAAAGAGATCATAAAAATGGGAAAAAGACCCACATATACAAAAATATTTATAGTAGCTCTTTTTTTGGTAGGCAAGAACTGGAATTTGAGGGGATGCCCATCACCTGGGGAATGACTGAACAAGTTATGGTACGTGAGTGCAATGGAATACTATTGCAGTATAAGAAATGATGAGCAGATGGACTTCAGAAAAAAAACTAGATTTATATGAACTGATGCTGAGTGAAGTGAGCAGAAGCAGGAAAACATTGTACACAGTAACAGCCACAGTGTGTGAGGATTGATTTTGATAGACTTAGCCCTTCTCAGCAATGCAAGGACCTAAAACAATTCCAAAGGACACATGATAGAAAATGTCAACCACATCCAGAGAAAGAACTATGGAGTCAGAATGCAGAGCAAAGCAGACTATTTTTTGTTTGTTTTGTCTTTTTTTTTTCTTTCTCATGGTTCCTTCCATTCATTCTAATTCTTCTATAGAACATGACTAATGTGAAAATATGTTTGACAATAATGTATATGTAGAGCCTATATCAGATTGTATGCCATCTTGAACAGGTGGGAAGGAGGGGAAAAAGAGGGAGAAAATTTAAAACTTATGGAAATGAATGTTGAAAAGTAAAAATGGGGTGGGGGAGCTAGGTGGGGCAGTGAATAGAGCATTGGCCCTGGAGTCAGGAGGACTTGAGTTGAAATCTGGCCTCAGACACTTAACACAAAACTAGCCATGTGACCTTGGGCAAGTCACTTAACTGTCCTATCTTCCCCCCTCCAAAAAGCAAAAAAAAAAAAAAAAGTTAAAATAAATAAACAAGGAAAAAGAATCAACTTGTTTGTGTGCTCTGAAAGAATGGTTATGAAGCTGACCTTTCCTGTTGCTTTTTTAAGCCTGGATTAAATTGTTTATGAAGTCCATATGCTCACTTCTTGAACCTCACTTATTCAGATCAGAATCTGTGCTCCCCAAACTCTTTCAAAAAGAAAAACAAAACAAATAAACTCATGGAGAGATTTCCCTTAATAGATCCATATTTAAATTTCTTTGGGAAAACTCAAACCATAGGGCAGCAAGCAGATGACAAAATAATAATAACCAGCATTTATATAGGACAGTAAGGTTTGCTAAGCTCTTGTAAAGCCAAGAATGAGAAGCTTTCCAGAGGACTACTACTGTGAACAGCTTTATAAGATTCTGATTACACAGTATAGTGAATACTATTTATTCAATAACAAATCAGAGCAAAACATTCACAAAAAATCAAGGTACAGCATTCACAATGTTATAACTTATCACAGATAATCAAAATATAACATTCAAACAACTTATCACAGAAAATGACCACATACTTTTCACCACAGTGGTCACACAGTTTTGAACAAAGTATAATCATTTAGTCAATCAATTACTTAGTAACTCAATCATTCAATCAACTCAATTAGCACTCTCTTAAGGGGTAATGTAAAATACATAGGCCATCCACCCCTCAGTCACAAATAAGTCACAATCTTCTCAGTCAGTACACAGTCCAAATAAAGTCTTCTTTCAGCTTGACTCTGGGTAGTCTCTTAGATTCCCTGGATCCCTTCCATGGTCCCAGATCCTACCTGGATTCACCAGACTATAACCTGGATTCAAAGGCAGACAGCCCCCAGTTCCTTATCTAGCTCTCTGTGCTGTTCCTATTCCATGCTGAAGCTCACAGTGTCCAGTCCACCTTAAATCTTTCATAGTCTCTGTTCCTGGGAAGTCAAGGCTTAACAAAGCCACAAACAGGTTCATACAAAGTACCAGCATCACAGTCATGTTTCCTCAGTCATCAGCAGCTCCTAGGAAAAGCTAGTAGCTCCCCAGCAGAAGCTCCAGCTGGTTACCAGAATCAAAATCACTTAACCCAGGTTCCCAAAATCATTCTCTCCAGCCTGGGCCTTTCCTCTTCAGCCTCCTAAGCAGCAGCTGCTTCTGCCTCCATGAATATTATCCCAAAGAGTTCTGACTCTCCCTCTCTGAGGCTTTTCCTTATATACAGTATTGCTCCTCCCTTTTCACCCCCTTCCTGTTGCATCAGCAGCAGGAGTTCATACCTTCTGTTTCTTTAACAGAGGCTTAATTTGAACTAGGTGCTAAGTACCTCTCAGCTTTCCAATACAAAGCGATCTTTAAATTTCATTACCATTACAATGCTTTAGGAATATTGTCTCATTTTTTTTCCTCAAAACAACCCTGTGGAGGTAGGTGCTATTATTATTCCTATTCTACAAAGTAGGAAACTGAGGACGTGCCCATGGTCACATAGCTAGTAAATGCCTCAGACTGGATTTGAACTCATTTCCTGACTCTAGGTCCAATACAATAGTTAATGCACTACCCAGCTGCCTCTAGTTTCTCAGAAGATGGCTACATAGGTTGATGCTAAGCATGGTCTGGGGTCAACTGGTTGGAGCAAATCACTGTTATTATAATTATCACCCCAATTTATTTTACTTTTTGTTCACTGGTATCTGAAAGGTTAAAAAAAATGTAAAATTTCAGCACAATGCCCCTGGACCAGAGTCAACCCTACACAGTCTTTAGAAGATTTCCTTCAGTACAGCTCACTTTGTCTGAGCCTTAGTTATGTCTCAAGTGCCTTGTGCCCTGTTCTCTCTTCTCTATAGTGTAATATATTGGAAATCATGTTAGATTTTGAGTCAGAGGGCCTGGGTTCAGGTCCTAGTTCTATCACTTAATAGTCGTGTGACCTCAGAGAAGTCACATAACTTCCTGGACTTTAGTTTTCTCATTTATAAAATGAAAGGCTGAAATTAGATGACTTCTATGGTATCTTCCATTTCTTAATCTTTGATATCTATCAAAAACTACTCTCAGACCTTACATTCATACTGAGATGCAAATGACTGAAAACAGTTAAAAAGTTATAGACTTTCTGGAGATATTTAAATAATTAAGGGATGAAAACGTGGGAGTGAAATTTCAAGCATGGGTCAGACAGTGGAGGAGATATATTTGTTTACATAAAGCATTCTCAATGTCTTAAAATCTCACCCTCTTGGGAGGCAACTTATTCTAGCTGAAACCACAATCCAAGTATTAAATGGGGGGATCATGCTAGTAAGTGATGGTGACCAGTACAATCCCTTTCCCCATGTACTCCCAAGAATATGAACTCATCCTCAAATACATGATGAATCAATAAACCATAGATGCTAGCAATCTCAATTTCAATCAAGGCAAATTTGCCTATGTCTTTCCTAAAGGAGTTCTTCAAGGGGAGTTTGTACTATTTTTCAAAATCACAAAGTAACTTTATAATACAAGTAGTCAAGCCTTGGTATAAAAGATAACGATGTCTTAAAATATTGCAATAAAAAGTGCAAGTAATGTTGTTCATTTTCAGCCTAAATCTCCCATCTGCACAGAATTTCATTTCAAGACATGTAAGAAAGAGTATAGGAAAATAGACCTTAAAACTCCCAATGCACTGGAAGGATGGTTACTTCATTTCAGAAACATAGCTAGAATTCATAAATTTTTACCAGCAAAAGTAGAAACCTTGCCCAAAGCAATCCCTTCTGACAGTGAGTAAGACTTTTATTTAACATTTATTGAGGGTCCAGTATGCTCTTAGTGCTTTAGAGAGGATGCTGTCCTAATGTCAAGTGGTAATCATGCTAGGAAAATCAGATAGACATAAAGTTTGGAAAACTTTTAGTCTATGAGCATCAACCCATGAGGACGTCTCTCTTTCAAGTAGATTAAAGTATATTTATGAAAAATAAAAGGTATAATGTTTAAATCTGACATGGCTGGAGTAAGTCAAAGCTGCTTCAATTAAAGTCTGAGTTTTCCAACTCTCCCTACTCAAATGGCTATACCTTGTTTCCCACAAGTGCACACAAAGATCTTCTAGAGAAGGAATCATATGCCTTTCCCCTTTCAAAGTCAAAGTGGAAGGAATGCCCATCTCCCATACCACCATCATGGATAGGAAGATCACACAGGTAATAATGGGAGGCAAGTGGGACAACTGGAATTCAGTCCTCTGATCCTGGGTTAGGAATCAACTCATATCTCTACTTCAAACTCTACTACTATGGCCTTGGGGAAACCATTTCCCCTCTACAAATTTCAGTTTCATCATCTATAAAATGGGGGAAAGTGCACTGACTGTAGCCCCTACTCTCTGGTTGCTCTTTTTAGAGCTCCTAAGTGTTGTGTCGTACTGTGTGGTTTGTCCTTCGTTCTAGAGGAGGGCCATGACATCAGGAAGATGATGACATGATTTGCAATAGAATTGGATATGAGTGAGGGAAGGCTGTGCAAAGTCACCAGCCTCATTTTGTCCTCCAAAGTCATCTGGGTCCAGTGGCCGGATATAGATAAGGATGACTGGAGAAGAACCTTGGCCTTTTTAAACTAAGGTCTTTCTAAGTTCTCATTTTGAGTGAGACAATGTCCATTAAGTGATTCTCCCCTGTTAAATCAAACTGGGAGGGGAAGACCTTTAGGTTTGCTGGATGAAAGAGAAACAATTACTATTTACATTCACTCTGAGCTTTGAGGGCCCAAAAAATAACCATTAAGTGTCCTCTCCCTACTTCTCTCCTCTCCTCTCTCGTTCCCTCTCCTTCCTTTGCCCTCTCTTCTCCTCTCTTTTTCTCTCCCTAAATGGGGTATCATGCCCTTATCTGAGGGTGTTCTGCCCAAAGGAAGTTAATTTTTGATGGCTGAAACCCACATAGTTATCTTGGGGTTTATTGGCTAGATTTCTTTCTTAAAGACCATGTCTTAAGCCCAATTCACTCTGGCCCTCATTGATTGGCCACCAATAGATCCCTTCCCAAGCACCACTTAATAGCTATTTTTGACAGCTCCTGGCTACTTACTAAGTGGAGACAGAGCTAGATGCCAATGTGGTTGCTCAGCAGCCTTCTAAGCTTTCTTCTCTCTGAGTAATTGCTGGTGCCCCAGAAGGGAGGAATCCTGAGAGAGGGAGAAATAGAGAGAGGGACCACCTAGCTAGTGTATGTTGTTAGCTTAAATTCTGGAAGCCCCAGAACCAGAAAGAGATGCCAAGGGTAGTCTCTCCACTATAAAATTCCTGCCTTGCATTTATGACCTTTCATGACCTATCTCTACTTTGGTCAGCTAGGTAGTGCGGTAGATAGAGAACTGGACCTGGAGTTAGGGAGACCAGAGTACAAACCCTTCCTGAGACACTTATCAGCTGTGTGACCCGGTGTGACATTTAACCTCTTTCTGCCTCAGGTTCCTCAACTGAAAAATCAGGATAATAACAGCACTGACGTCTAGAGGTTGTTGTGGTGATAAAATGAGATAGCACTGGTAAAGCATCTTGCACATAGTAGGTGCTAAATACAAGTTTGGTTCTTTCCTTTCTATCAGCCAAGACTTTTGACACTTCCTCAACTCACTCTCACATAGACCAACAAACACACAAACATTTCCATGTCTTTAGCAGCTAATGATGTAGGGGGGGAAATGGGTATGATAGCTTGAGAAGAGCTACTACAACAGGTATTACATACACCTTTTGCTTTTCATGCTACATTCATTCACCAATATATTCACTCAGACAATGAATCCTCTCTTATAACAAACAAAAATAGCTAAGAAAACTGCAGTATATACCACATTCCAAACTAATCCCCGCCCCCCCTCCCCCACAGGCCACTTTTCTACCAATGGGTGAGAAGCAGGTTTCATCATCTGGTTTCCCAGACCAAGATTGCTCATTGAAATAATGTTTTCATTTTTATTGTTTTAATTGTGTGCATCAGTCTACTGGTTTTGCTTATTTTGCTCAATATCAGTTCATACAATTTTCTCATGTTTCTCTGAACTATTTGCATTTGTTTGTACCCTTATGCTACATTTCATTACATTCATGCACCACAGTTTATTCTCCTGTTTTCCAATTGATTGGTGAACATTTTACTTCTAGTCATGTTTTTAATACTACAAAAATACTTATATTAATATTTTGATGTATATGGGACCTTTTTCTGTCATTGACCTCTACTGTGGCTGTGATAAGTAGTAGGATTACTGGATCTGGGGATAAGAATCATTTAATGCGCTTTTTCACATAATTTCAAATTATTTTTCAGATCAGTGAGAGAATTCCCAGCTCTATCTATGTATATTGAATAACCAATCTTCCCACAGCCTCTCCAACATTTCCATTTTTATAATCTTTGCCAGTTCTACACTCTCATTACTCAAATGGTCCACACTGTACCTCTCAACTATGCTTCCTGGCTTTCATATGAGTATATGTTCCTAATATACAATACTTCCCCCTTCTCAAATTTTATTTATTGTGTTCCTTTTGAATATGGCATATCCTCATATAACCATATTCCAAGTAGGAAACCTATCCCTCTAAGTTTCTGCTATACCTATGAGATCTAATTTACCCCTTTTCATTAGAATATCTGTTTGACTTTATTTATTATCCATATTATGTATTTTTGCAATAAAAGGTAATTGAGACCATGGATTTTTTGTTGGTTCCCTCCTCAGATACTGGTTCCTATGAATTTCTGTGCTTTTCCACTGCTATTCTTCACACTATGTTTTAGCTTGGCAAATATATGTAGAGCAGCTTTCTCTCTCCACCTCCATTTTCAGTGAATATATTCTTCTGATTCCTAACACTTCAGGTACATATATTTTTACCAACCCTAGTTAGGTATACTCTATCCCTATCTCATTATTCTGATATATTTTAAGCCATGGCCCAAAATAAAAATCTTATTCTCAAAACTTTTTTCTTTAATAGTTATTCACTTCTCAAATCTGCCTTTTTCTTCAGGATCCCCTAACAATATAGAGTGATGAGAAAAATACACCATCTGTGTCCTAAGGGTATTTATTTCTCAAGCAGAATGTCATAACCCATAACTGTATCCCAGATTCCTTCTGGAACTATTACAGGATCACAGATTTAGAGCAGGGAGGAACCTCAAAGGGATCTTAAGAGATGAAAAAATGGGAGTAGAAACAGCACCTTCATGGAGCTCTCACCCACACCACTTAAAATTATGTAAAAGTGGGACTCTGAATGACCTCTGGAGCCCCACAAAATGACATAGAGAAGCTAACCTATCAATGAGGACAGCCCAGCAGCCTGGCAGGGAGCAGCCAGCACAGCACTCTCAGAACCAAGCCCAGATCTGCATGAGTTGGAGGTTTTAGCCACAGGGGGGCAGGGCCAGCAGCTGGCTGGAGGGAACCCAGAATACCAGCAACTGTGGCATTTCCAGAATTATCAAAACATAGATGCCTAGGACAAAGTGAGAGGTCAATGACCTATGGATTTGGGGACTGGTTGGGAGAGTGTGTGGCCTTTTTCCCCTGGGGGCAAGAAGTCTCTGAGGAGCTATCACAGCTTGTGCCAAATTGCAGCTTTGGCTCCTGGCCTGCAGACTGTAGGGGGATCTAGCTATCAGTGTAGGGGGGTAATTGTTCTTGATTTACCCTTCTTGTATCTGTATTGTGGTCTGGGGTGAAGGTCTTGGGGTGTGTGATCAGCTTGCCAGAGCATGTGGAGGCTTCAGAGAGGCCACCCGACTAATACCTCCGGCAGCTGGGAAAACCCCAGTGTTTGGAATGGAACCCCCCTGGCTGATGGCAGAGTTCTGCTGTGGCAACAAGCCCAAAAATAAAGTAATTAAGTGGCAACATGCCTAGGCAAAAGAAACAAAATAAACAGAAAAATTCAACATTGGACTCTATTTGGGGGGCAAAGAAGATCAAAGCATGGAACAGGAGGAGGACTGGGAGGTCAGAAATCCTGCCCAAAAATTCGAAATGAAAATACTAGGTGCTTTCAGGCCATAGAGGACCTTAAGAAGCAGATAAGAGAAGTGGGGGAAGAATTGGGTAGAGAAATGAGAAAGATGCAAGAAAAGTATGAAATGAGAGTCAACAGCCTGCCTGAGGAAAATAACACCATAAAAAAATAGGCTAACTCAAATGGCAAAAGAGGCTCAAAAAGGCAATGAGGAGAAGAATGCCTTAAAAAGTCAAATTTTCCAGATGGGAAAAAGAATCACAAAAGCTCACTGAGGAGAATCATTCCTTCAGAATTAGATTGGGGCAAATGGAAGCTAGTGACTCTGTGAGAAATCAAGATGCTATTAAGCAGATCCAAACAAATGAAAGAATAGGAGGCAATGTGCAATATATCATGGGAAAAACCACTGACCTGGAAAATAGATCCAGGAGAGATAATCTAAAAATTATTGGACTACCTAAAAACCATGATCAAAGAAAGACTCTAGAAACCATCCTTCAAGAAATTCTCAAGGAAAATTGCCCTGATGTTTTAGACCCAGAGGGGGAAATAGAGGTTGAAAGTATCTACCGATCTCCTCCTGGAAAAGATCCCAAAAAGAAAACTGCTAGGAATATTATAGCCAGGTTCCAGAACTCCCAGATCAAGGAGAAAATACTACAAGCAGCCAGGAAGAAACAATTTCAATATTGTGGAAACACAATCAGAATAGCACAGGACCTGGAGGCTTCTACACTGAGGGATTGAAGGGCATGGGATATGACATTCCAGAGGGCAATGGAGCTGGGATTAAAACCAAGAATCACCTACCCAGCAAAACTGAGTATCATGTTTCAGGGGAAAATATAATCACTCAGTGGAATAGAGGACTTTCAAGCATTCTTGAGGAAAAAAACAGAGTTGAATAGAAAATTTGACATTCAGATACAAGAAGCAAGAGATGCTTGAGAAGGTAAACTGGGAAAATAAATCATTATGAACTTATCAAAGTTGAACTATTTACATTCCTACAGGGAAAAATGATAACTGTAACTGATGAAACTTTTCACAGTATGAAAATAGTTGAAGAAGGGTATATGGGCATATGAATATATATATATATATATATATATATATATATATGAATGTGTGTATATATATTTCAGGTATAGATAGATAGAGGGCACAGGTCGAATTTAATAGAAAGGGATGATACTTAAAAGGTGAAATTAAGATGTGAGAGAGGAATATAATGAGAGGAGATGGGGAGAGACAGAATGGGGTGAACTATCTCATATAGAAGAATCAAGGGAAAATGGTTACAAGGGAGGGGAAGAACAGGAAGGCAAAAAGGCAAAACCTTATCCTCATTGAATTTGCATCAGGTAGATACTGACATACATACTAAATAGGGTTTCTCACCCTACAGGAGAGTAGGGGAGAAGGTGAAGAGAGGGGGGTCAATGGAAGGGAGGGCAGGCTGGGAGGGGGGAGTGGGAAGCACCCGTTTTTGAAAAGGGACAGGACCAAAATGGGGAGTGGATCAGGTGGGAGGTGGGATTGGAGGGAGGGAAATATAGTTAGTCTTTTATAATATATCTACTATGGTATTGTTTTGCATAGCTACACATGTACAGTATATACTGAGTTGCTTATCTTCCTTTTAAAACCAAATTTTATAAATATATATATATATATATATATATAACTACTGTGATTAATACTATTGTGCATATAATTGGGAGATAAGATGTGCAGGCATTGGGGCACGAGGATTCACCTTGCCCTACTGGAAAAGTCAAAGGGTTATGGGAAGAAAGATGGGATAGAGCAGATTGGATGAGGGGATATCCTGTGGGACTGCTATTCTGGGGTGGTGGGTAGGAGAAAAATGGGGAAAAATTGTAACTCAAAATCAGATGTAAAACAGAAGTTAATAAAGCATTTGAAAAAAAAGAGATGAAAAAATGGGGGATTAGAGACATTGAATGACTTGACTCTTTTCACACAGGCAGCAATAAGTAGCAGGAATTGAATTCTAGCCCAGGTGCTCTGACTCTAAATCCAGAGCTATCTCCACTTATATCATTTTGTGGTCATCAGGTTTGGATAACTTCTCCATCACATTCCAGATACATGTCCTCCAATGTCAGCAGACTTTTCTAATGTTAATTTTATCATCAGTCAGTTTATGACAAGCATTTATTGCTGGAGTGGAGGTAGGTTTAGTAATAGGAGGGCAAGGTAGTAGGCAGAAGTAAAGTGGAGGAGTGTGGAAAGATAGGAAAAAAGAGATATGCAGAAACATAAAAACAAGTTTAAGAGTAGAGTCTCTTAAGGAAAGTATATATTTATATATGTATGCATGTATGTGATATATGTATGTATACATGTATATACATATATATATATATACATATATATATATATTAATACCGATGTAAAATATACCCATGCTCAATTGTAGCCTTGGGGTGGTGGGGTGGGAGGAGGAAAGGGGAAAAAAGAAAAAAAGAAAAAAGTGTGTAGAAGAGAACAAGAGAAAACCTACAAAGAAGTAAAGATGAATAGCTTTCAACTGAATGCACAGTATTTAATATATATTTAATATAATTTCTTGAAATGATAAGTCATTGCTGCTTATTTTGAATCTTCACCTGTGTTCTATTGTGCACATGACATGTTTTTCCTCTTCTTATTTTATATTTAAGTTTATAATATTTCTTTTCCTTTTCTTATGTATTTAAGTTTTAGCATTTGTCTAAAATAAAAAAAAATTAAAGGAGAATTTTATTTTGCCTCACAAACTATAGATTGAAGATAATTCTTCAAGAGGTGTTAGTTACTCCAGGGATTTTAGCTTCTTGTGTGGGGAGGAGGAGTGGTGGGGCAGGTCAACTTGCAATTCAGACAAACCTCATGGGTACTTGGCACTAGCAGCAAAGCAGAGTGGTGTGGCTAGGTGGTACAGTGAACAGAGCACTGCCCTGAAGTCAAGAGGACCTGAGTTCAAATCCAACCTCAGACTCTTGGCACTTACTAGTTTAGTGACCTTGGGCAAGTTGCTTAAATCCAACTGCCCGCAAAAAAAGAGAGAAAAAGTAAAACAAAGAGAGCTGAAGTTCTTTCTTGCTATACTTGCTGGGAGGCCCTCAGTCCTCTGTAGTTTTTGTTGCTGGTTCTCATAGGTAATCCACATGATTAAGAGTTGAGCCAAGACCTTTGGAACAGAAATGGAGCATGATGGTGACTGCAGGTAGTCACCCTGGCATGCCATGTGAAAGAAGACCCTTGGAACTCATCTTCTGCAAAGAGTTTGAAATAACAGAAACTCGGGGCAGCTAGGTGGTGCAGAGAGTAGAGCGCTGGCCCTGGAGTCAGAAGGACCTGAGTTCAGATCCCAGCCTCAGACACTTAACACACACAAACAAAAACCTAGCTGTGTGACCTTGGGCAAGTTACTTAAACCCAATTGCCCTCCAGAAAAAAAAAAGAAATAACAGAAACTCTTCTAAATTCTGAAGTCCACATGCTTCTAGAGCATTGAAAGCAACAGGATGAATGTGCACAGGATGAACAAGAACTGTCAGAGGTTTTCATGAAAACATTAAATTAGAATGCTGTAGTAGCAAGCACCCCAGCATCCCCAGGGTGGTTGCCAATACAGGTTCTTAGATCTGTTTTTCTGAAGGAAAGCAACTCAAAATGGGTTAATGATTTTGTTTTAATCAAACATATGTCATTTACCTAGTTCAGGGGAAAAAGGTCAGCACCCCAAACTTCAGAGAATACAAACAAGTTACAAGCAGAAGTTACAAGCAGACAGAGAAACACATCAGCAGACATGGCTTCCAGCTGTCTTGACCATTACATCCATACCTAGTCAGTTACCAGAGAGGGAAGCAACAACATCTGTGTTTTCAAAGCAGGGGGTCTCAACAGCTGCCCAGAGTCTCATCTGGTCAAATCACATAACTCTCCTCAAATTGAGCCCCAAAGCAAAAGCTCACATCAGGGTCTATATAGCCTTCTCCTGGTTCAGAGAATGTCACAACCCAGGTGCGGGCATTCCTAAAAACAAGCCTCCCACCATAGGCTCCAGGTGACCACATTCAGTATTAGGGGGCAGAGTATATTTTCAAATTTGGGAAGGTTCTCAGTCACTTAAGCCCATCAAAGGGCCTAGGGACAGGGAAGATCTTAAATCCCCATTCTCACAACAAATGCACATTTTAGTTATTTTAGAAACAATGAAACCATTGTTAGTGTTTGGAGTTTATTTCCAGGAAAAGCTCCATAAGCTTGAATTATCCTGTGTCACAAACTTTTGTCCTGAGCCAGCAGAAGAGGTGAATGTTCTGATTCCAAACCTGGAGGGTTGATTTGAAGATGAGAAATTACGATAGATTCTTGATGATATCCAGACCAAAAGGAGCTTCTAGTACTAGAAACCGAGCCCTTCAGTGAAGACAGAAGAGATTCCTAAAATCCTTCTGCAACTGGGGAAACTCAGACTCCTTCCAGAGACCATACAGAAATTTAGTCACAAAAGTTGGTCAAGCTTCCTGTCTACAAGGCAATTCAAAGTCTTGAATCAACAAGTAATTCAAACTTGTAAACAGTTGTGATTCTGATTGACTCTTTGAATAATTTAGATATGACCAGGGTCAGTAATGCCACTGACTTTTAAAGGGGTTTGGGGGTGATTTCCTTTAATGAAGGGTTTTCAGATGAGGTAGAGGACCAGTACATAGATGCTTGTATCATCTTCTGCATCCCTTCTCTTAAAGGAACATGTTTAAAGAGAAAGAGTGAGGTGAGAGAATTTAACCAGTAAATATATGTGACATATTAAGAACTACCTCATATCACTGAATTTGGCACTTCCTTTAGATTCACATTTTTGGTTTGAATTTCAAACTATTGCAAAATATTATTGACCCAGGTTAAAATAAAGAAAAATAACATGAGTAAAAAAAGTTGTGTCTCATATGAATGAGGGGAGGAAAAATCAACGTGAACCTATACCTGAATGTTTGAAATTCTTAAAAAAAAACAGGAAAACTCAACACCTCATAATCTTGAAATACCATAGAGTCAATTTGGCAGTCGTAGGGCATCACTGTATTTAAGTTCAAAAGAGCCTTGATTTAGGAGATTCAGTTTGGCCTTTTACATATCCTCAAGGCTTTGAGGTTTTGGAGCAGGAGAGAAGTTGTGGTAATTTCTCTTATCTGACAGTTGCTCTGGGAAAGGGAACTTTCTGAGTTTAAGCTAGTCCTTGATCCTGATTTTAAATGCCATTTAATTCAGTATAGGTTTGGTATATCACAAGAAGGTATTGGAGAAGACCAGAGAGAAAAAAATGAGACTTGATTCTGGTTGGGTTACCACAATGACCTAGGTTTGGGACAATTTTTTCTAGCCCTAAAATTTTAGCATTAATTTCTGAAAGGTCATGTACATATATGTGTGTGTATACACACACACACACACACACACACACACACAAACACGCGCACACACACATTATATATATATATATATATATATATATATATACATACATACACATTTATATATTAGCAATTGCTTCTCCCACACCCTAAAATCTGTTACTGCAATTTGATCTAATAATAGAAAAGGGAATGGGTGGGTTCTGTATTAGATAACCAGTTAATTGTGCAATTCCTAAGAGGTAAACTTACTCTAGAAAATAAAATTATTTTTCAATAAAAAATAGTTGAGCCAAACTACTAATTTACTTTTTTTCAGGTGCTAGAGATTCCCAACTGAGACTTTTTTTTTACCATCCTCCTGCCTTTTCCATTGAGATTATTCTAGCTTGCTAAACTGCCTTTGTTTGGCAGTCAGCTAGGTGTAGTTGATAGAGTGCTGGGCCAGAAGTCAGGAAGACTCATCTTTTTGAGTTCAAATCCAACCTCAGATACTTACTAGATTTGTGACCCTGAGCAAGTCACTTAACCTCTGTCTACCTCAGTTTCCTTAACTGTAATATAGGCATAATAACAGTACCCACCTCAGAGGGCTATTATGAGGATTGAATTATATAATATTTGCAAAGTGCAGTGCCTGGCACACAGTGCTTAATGATTTGTATGTAAGTACTGAAGATTCAAAGAAAGGTGAAAGAGTGTCCCTGCCATCAAGGAGCTCACACACATTCTTAAGTGGAAGACAGAAGGCAAAAAACAAACAAACAAAACCATGCAAGATATATACAATATAAATAGATGGTAATCCCAGAGGAAGAGCACTAGCAATTAGGATTGCTAGCTGGGGAAGGCCTCTGGCAGAAAGTGTGATTAGAGCTGAGCCAGTCAGAAGAGCCCAAGCAGCAAAGAGGTCTATGCAATTCTTCAATAGTACTTCCATTTAACTTTTGTCAACTCCCCATTTCATTCTTCATAATGCCTTTTACAAGACTTCTGTTCTCTCCCACCTTCTCACTACCTCCTTACTTCTTCACCTTTGCTAAGAAATGACCTAGCTTCCTACTTCACTAAGAATAATAGAGCTATCCAGTATGAACTCTCTAAGTCCCCCCATCTCCAATCATCAAAACGTAGCAGCATCACTACTTCCTTTATTCAGGTCACAGGCATCTCTACTCCTCACTAAGGTTAACTTTACCCCTGGTCCTGCTTCCTCCTGCTTCTTTTAGATCTTTGTTACAGAAGTCATCTACTTTCCCTCGTGCAACTTCCACCCCTCTCTCTTCACTGACTCACTCATTTATTTTCAAAAATATTCCACAATCCTTTTGCTTATATTTTTCCCCCAAAGCCCATTGACCTGCATGAGATGCAGGGTAGGCTTGGTGAGAGCAGAAAAACTTGAGTTTTCTTCAGACATTTTTCAAACTTTGAGCTGATTTTAGGGTTTCTTGCTTCCATCTTTGAGAAAAAAGATAGAAAAAGCCAACGCCTTTTCAGGTTGCCAAAGGAAAAGAATCTGGGAAACTAGGAGATGAGTTGGCATTCTCCATCTTGTTGTCTTCTTCCCAGAGGCTTTCCCTTCAGCAACCTGAAGTGAGATTGGCCTCTTTCGTTTTCTCTCTCGAAGCTGGAAGCCAGAAATACCCAAAGCAACTCAAAACTTAAAGAAGATTTTAAGAAAACTCAAGCTCTCTTGCTCTCACCAACTCCCACTACTCACAAACAGAAGGGCATTCAGCTCCACAAGGTCTTTTTTTAAAGATCTTTTAAAATATAAAAGAATTTTAAAATATAAAATCATTGACCCCTTCTTGGCTTCCCTTTCTTTGGTAAGCTTTTATGTTGTCTATAGTTGACCTTTTTCCACCTCTTCACTTTTTCTCAGCTTCTTGTCATTTGGATCATGTTCTCACCAATTAATTGAAATCATGTTGTCTCTGACTCTCTGTCTCTCTTGTCTGTCTCTCATTGTTTCTTTCTGTCTATCTCTTTTTCTCTCTTTACCTTCCCTCCTTCCCACAACATCAACTTCACTATCTCAATATAGATGACCCTAAAATCTCTATTTTCTGTCCTTTATTGCAACCTTTAGACCCTATATTTATCCTCTTCTTTCTGTATTCCTGTACCACTACATACTTACCAGAAGACTCATCTCAAGACTGCCATTTGACTATTATAATTGTCTTCAAACAGAGCTTTTTACCTTCAAACTCTCCTCTTCCTTAAGGCTGCCAGAAAATTTATTCTTATGCATAGATCTGGTAACTTCATTCCTTTGTATAAAATTATGAGTAGCTCCCTATTCGCTGGCAAACTTCTAATTCCTCTGACCAGCATTCATGGCCAGCCATAAGCTGACATCACCCAGTTTTTCCATCCTTATCACGTATTATTCACCTACACACACTCTATTCTATAAGAAAATTGTTCTATTATATTTCCATTATTATTCCCAGAGCTCTTTAGATTTCATTCCTTGTTCATGCTGTATCCTATGCTTAGAATACCTTCCTTGTTCTTACGCAGATTTTGAAGTCCTAATAATATTTTAAATTTTCACTCAAATATTACCTCTTTCATGAAGTTTTCTCTGATTCCTGAGGTAAATCTTTCTTTCCTTGGGACCTCGTATGATATTTTGTTTCACAGCTGTAGAAAGCACATAAGACTTGGAATCAACAGGGACCTGAATTTGAATCCTACCTCTGATTGTTACCAGCTCTGTGATCATGGACAAGTCAGTTAATCTCTCAAAACCTCAATTTCTTATGTATAAAATTGTAACATTACTTAGAGTATTCATTTCATGGGTATGTTGTGAGATTCAAATAAGATAATGTGCTTTGCAAAACTTGAACACAACATAGATATTGGTTATTATTTGTACTATTATCTCTCCAATGCACTTGCCCTGTAATATTATGTATTATCATTTTTTAAACTATCTCGTTCCTCTGTTGCAATCAATAAAACAAAAACAAAACAAAAAAGCACCTACAGCTTCAAGTTGAATGCACAGGTCACATGGAAGCTTTATTGTTACTACAATCCATAGCAAAGAGGACCAATTAGCTCAAAGATGAAAATCTCCAAGTGAATTCCCTGATAAAAATTTCCAGGTAGTTTATATAGCATAAAATTAAGAACACATGATGGAGGGAGCTATGCTGTTGCTAAATAATGGCAACAAGTTTCCTTACAAGGGGAGAACAGAATAGAATGAACTCTTCCCAGATCCAGTTTTATGACATCTTATGATTTGTTGAGCCCACTGAAGAAGAACAATGGTAATGACAAGAAAATATAATGACAGTCTTAACTCAGTGGTTTAGATTTTCAGGAGGACCCTGTGTACAATCTTTGAATTATATTCTAATAATGGTAACCTATAATCTCAATTTTGTAAGCAGAGGGTACAGCTGGATCATTAATAAGCTTCCTACCTTGTATTATACCTCCACAAATCCAGGAACCAGATCTTGCCTAACTTTTTTCTCTCCCTCAGCATCTGTGGAAGATAGGGAAGAGAAAGTTGGATCTGGATTGAGGAAGACTTGAATTCGAATGCTGTCTCAGACACTTATTAGTTGTGTGATTATTCTGAAATATTCATATTTCATATTAAAGGAAGTAAACTAGTAGCTTATCATGCAAACACATATAGTAAATAAAATAGGTTGATTAATTCAATAGGGTAAAGTTATTTAGGGCAGGTAGGTGGCACAATGGATAGAACACTGGATTTGGAATTAGGAAGACTGATCTTCATGAGTTCAAATCTGCCCTCATAAACTTATTAGCTACATTACTCTGGACAAGTCACTTCCTCCTATTTGCCTCACTTTCCTCATCTGGAAAATGAGCTGGAGAAGGAAATAGCAAACCACTCCAGTATAATTGCCACATAAACATAGATTACGCAAACATTGTGTGTACAACACCATTCTAGCATTTATATATCACTTTAATACTTAGAAAATGTTTCATAGGGGTGGAGCCAAGATGGTGGAGTATAAGCACAAACTTGGCATGGACTCTGGCTCCAACCACTTCCAATACCTGTAAAAGAATGACTCTAAACAAATTTTAAAGTTACAGAACCCACAAAGTGACAGACAGAAACAAATCTCCTGCTGCAGGCAGCTTGGCAGGCCAACAGGAAAGGTCTATCTCAGCATACTGGGAGCCAAGCACAGTCCCCCAGGTACCATGGTTCTGGCCCCAGGCGGGGCCAGAATGGCCAGAGCAGAATTCAGGAGAGTGAATTACCAGAAGCTGTGGCAGTTTCTAGAGTTCTCAACCCATAAATGCCAAAGAAAAAATAAAAGGTCAGTGGGGAACTCTGTTGGAAGGGCAAAGGAAGAGTGTGGTCTGGCCCCTGCCCCTGGGGTGAGACGTGAAGGAGTCATGGTGGCTATAGCTGTTGCCATGTGGCTTCTTCCATAGTTCCTGGACTGCAGATTGTATGGGGACCAAGTGACCATTCAGAGGGTAATAGCTCTTGCTTGGATCTGGATCTCAGTCTTGGGTGGTGGACTGGGGGTGTGTGGCCAGTGTGCCAGAGCTTGTGGGGGCTGCAGAGAGGGTGCATTCCTAATAGCTCTGGCAGCTGTGAAAACCCCAGTGATTTGGGACAAAGCTCTCTCCATTCTGGAAGCATATTTCTACTATGGCAAAGATCTCTAAAGTCAAGTAATTGGCAAGATGAGCAAGCAGAAGAAGAACAATCAGACCATACAATCTTTTTTGGGGGACAAAAAGGATCAAACCATGCAACTGGAGGAAGACAATGAAGTCAAAACTCCTGCATCAAAATCTTCCAAGAAATATATGAACTTATCACAGGCCATGGAGGAGCTCAAGAAGGATTTTGAAAATCAATTAAGAGAAGTGGAGGAAAAACTGGGAAGAGAAATGAGAATAATGCAAGAAAATCATGAAAAGTGAAACAACAGCCTGCTAAAGGAGACCCAAAAAACTACTGAAGAAAATAACACCTTAAAAAGTAAACTAACTTGGGGTGGCTAGGTGGCAAGAGTGCTGGCCCCGGAGCTGGGACGGCCCGGGATTGGATCTGGCCTCAGAAAATGATCACCCACACATAAATAATGACTGGCCATGTAACCTTGAGCAAGTTACTTAACCCCAATTGCTTAAAAAAAAAGTAGACTAACTCAAATGGCAAAAGATGCCCAAAAAGACAATAAAAAGAAGAATGCCTTAAAAAAGCCAAATTTGCCAGATGAAAAAGCAATTTCAAAAGCTCACTGAAGAGAATCATTCTTTCAAAGTTAGACTGGAGCAAATGGAAGCTAGTGACTTTATGAGAAATAAAGATACTATTAAAGAAATCCAAACAAATGAAAAAATAGAAGGCAGTATGAAACATCTCGTTGGAAAAACCACTGACCTAGAAAACAGATTGAGGAGAGATAATTCAAAAATTATTGGACTACCTGAAAGCAATGATCAAAAAAAGCACCTAGACACCATATTTCAAGAAATTATTAAGCAAAATTGCCCTGATATTCTAGAACCATAGAGCAAAATAGAAATTGAAAGAGTTCACTGATCCCCTCTTGAAAAAGATCCCAAAAAGAAAACTCCTAGGAAAATTATAGCCAAATTCCAGAGTTCACAGGTAAAAGAGAAAATACTGCCAGCAATCAGGAAGAAACAATTTGAGTACTGTGGAAACACAATCAGGATAACACAAGACCCAGCAGCTTCTGCATTAGGGGTTGAAGGGTTTGGAATATGATATTCCAGAGGTCAACATAGCTAGGATTAAAACAAAGGATCACCTACCCAGCAAAATTGAGTATAATGCTTCAGGGGAAAATATGGTCATTCAATGAAATAGAGGATTTTCAGACATTCTTGATGAAAAAAACAGAACTTAACAGAGAATTTGACTTTCAAATACAAGAAGCAAAAGAAGCATGAGAAGGTCAACAGAAAAAGAAATCAAAAAGAACTTATCAATGTTGAACTATTTACATTCCTATATGGAAAAATGATAATTTTAACTCATGAGTCTTTTCTCAATATGAGGAGAGTTGAAGGGAATATGTGTGTGTGTATGTATATATGTATGTATAGGAGGGTGTATGTGTATATAAATATATATGAGAGTGTGTGCATATGTGTGTACATGTATACATAGACAGAGGGTACAAGCTGAATTGAATATAAAGGGATGATATCTTAAAAAGTAAAATTAAGAGGTGAGAGAGGAATATATTGTGAGGAGAAAGGAAGAGATAGCTTAGGGTAAATTATCTCATATAAAAGAGGCAAGAGAACACTGTTGCAATGGACGGGAAGAGCAGGAAGGTGAAAGGGAATGGGTCAGCCTTACTTTCATTGAATTTGGCTTAAGGAGGGAATAACATACACACCCAATTGGGTATCTTACCCTACAGTAAAGCAGGGGGGAAGAGGAAAAGAGGGGGGATGATAGAAGGGAGGGCAGATTGGGGGAGAGGGTAGTTAGAAGCTAACACTTTTGAAAAAGGACAGGGTCAAAGTAGAACATAGAATAAATGGGGTGGGGCAGGATAGGATGGAGGGAAATATAGTTAGTTTTTCACAATATAACTACTATGAGAATGTTTTGTGTAGCTATACATGGCAACCTATATTGAATTGCTTATTTTCCTAGTGGTGGTGGGTCAGAAGGGAAGAAGGGAAAGAATCTGGAACTCAAAGCGTCAAAAACAAATGTTAAATGCATTGTCTTTTTACATGCAACTGGGAAATAAGATATACAGGCACTGGGGTATATAAATCCATCTTGCCCTGCTAGAAAGTTAGGGGGGTTTATGGGGGAGGATATAAGAGAGAACAGATTAGGGAAAAAAGTATTCAGTAGGGTGGCTATTTTGGGGTGGTGGTAGAGGAAAGACAAGGAGAAGAATTTGTAACTCAAAACCTTGTGGAAATGAATGTTGAAAAATAAAAATAAATAAATGAATTGAAAAAAATTAATTATGAAAAAACCCTGAACTACTTGACAATGAGGAAAGGAAAAAAATAAAACTCTAACATCATTTTGTTTACAAAAAAGAAAATGTTTCATATATTATCTCAACCAATTCTCACAACAACCCTACAAATTTAATTCTACCATTATTTTCATTTTGGAGATGAGATAACTGAAATTGAGAGAGTAGTTCAAATTCTTGAGAACAGCCATGTAACTAATTAGTGTCTGAGACTTCTGATTCCAAGCCCAGTGCTCTATCCACTGCTTCACGGAGGTGCCCCACATAGGACTGACAGAAATATTGATAAGTACATTTATAAATCTTATAAGACACAAAGTATTAATGAATAGTGACATTTCTAAACAAATATTTCCAAGTATTCCCATCAAAATCACAGCAGATATAATATGCTATGAAAATCATAGTGAAGCATAGGGAGCCTCAAACCACTTAAGACACCATATGAATCTGTCTTTACCTAAGGGCCCCAAAACAAAGTGATATTGAAAAACAAAGTTAAGGATCTGTAAGTCTTACAATATGCAAATCTGCGATCATTTGAAGTTTATTTTCTATTTTAAGCATCATTATCTTGCTCACAGACACTGGGAGGCTTTCCTTTTGAGTGAAACTCTACAAATCACCACACATCATGAAAAAATAAAGGTCTCTAACATCCTGTGTATGCCCTAGTAGGGCTACTGAGTTATTTTCCAGTAGTTCTGCTGATGGATTGAAGATGGGCACACAAAAATTGGCCACGCATTGGCAGAGGTTTGCTGGGAATGTGTCGCTGGAGATTTGGCACTTCTACTGAAGAAACAGCTAGAAATGCAGCAAGAGGTAGGGAAATACACTCATGACTCAATAACTTTTTCTCCTCTTCCTGAGCAAATATTGAAAGAGATTGCTTGCTATTATTCCTAGCTTCCAGGTTAGAGTACCCTATCCTCTGTTTTCTTCACAGGCGGTATTTTCCTAGAGGAAAAGTTAGAGAAAATAACCGGATGCATGACTCAAGTGTGAAAATTTCTCAGGAGTGGGATTTCAGGGACTGCTTGTTGGATTGGACTATACTGTTTAACTTTTCTTCTATTGTCACTTCACCCACACCATAAACTTCCAGGAGACAGTTAAAGAAGTTAATCTTTTTTATTCCCCACAGAGTCAAGCATGGTGATAAGCCTGATACATGATAAATAGGAAGGAAGGAAGGAAGGAAGGAAGGAAGGAAGGAAGGAAGGAAGGAAGGAAGGAAGGAGGGAGGGAAGGAGGGAAGGAAAAAAGATAAGGAGTGAAAGAAAGAAGAGAGAAGGAATGAGGGAGAAGAGAAAGGAAGGAAAGAAGGAAGAAACAAAGGAAGAAAGGAAAGAAAGAAGGAAGATAAGAAGGAAGGAAAGAAAGGAGAGAGAGGGAATGAGAGAAAGGAGGAAGCAAGGATGGAAAGAAGGCAAGAGGGAGGGAGAGAGGAAGGAAGGAAGTAGAGAAAAGGGAAGGGAAAAGAAGGGAGGGAGAAAAAAAAGGAAGGAAAAATGGAGGAAGAGAATGAGGAAGGAAGGCGGGAAAGAACTGAATAGATAAAGAATATATTAAGGATTAACCTAATCAGGTTTGAGGAACTTGTCAACAAAGCAGAGGGGATATTTGATAAATAACTTTTGCTGTTCTTGAGTTATTTCAATCCGGTCCAACTGTCTGTAACTCTATTTACTATTTTCTTGGTAAAGATACTGGAGTGGTTTGCCATTTCCTTCTCCAGATCATTTTACAAATGAAGAACTGAGGCAAATGGGGTCAACTGACTAACCCAGGGTCACACAACTAGTACATATCTGAGACTGAATTTGAACTCAGGAAAATGAGCCTCACAGATTCCAAGCCCAGTGCACTATCCATTGCACCACCTACCTGCCCTAAATAACTTTACCCTATAGAAATTAATCTATTTATTTACTATGTGTATTTTTGTGATAAACTATTAAGTTTACTTCTTTTCATATAGAATAGGGAGAATGGAAAACATTAACTGAAATTCAAGAGATAAAGGATTCAAAACACCTGCTTTGAAAGAGCAGCAGCAGACACAGCAGGGGATTTCTTAGTCATCGGAATGAGGAAAGCTTGGGATGATTTCATAAACCTAACTGGTCCTTTTTACCCTAGAAATCCCATCTGCTGGTCTCAGACTTGTAGGGTACAGGTGCCCACGGTGCTTTTAATAATGACTATATCTTTTAATTAAACAAATGCTTTATTAACTTCTGGTTTACATCATTCATTTCCGCCAGATTTCGAGTTACAATTTTCCCCATTTTCCCCTACCCACCATCCCAGAATAGCAGTCCCACAAGATATCATTTCCTCCAATCTGCTCTCTCCCATATCTTCTCCCATACCCCCTTTGACTTTTCCATTAGAGCAAGGTGAGTCTCTGTGCCCCAATCCCTGCACATCTTATCTCCCAATTACATGCAAAAGAGTATTGATAATAGTATTTATAGATATTTGAAACATTTAAATTTAAGACCTCAAATTTCAGATCCATTCCCTTACTCCCTTGCCACCCATTCCCTCTGGGAAGATAAGTAATTCAGTATGTGTTGTACATGTATCGCTATGCAAAATATTACCATAGTAGATATATTGTACAAGGCTGCTTATAATTCCCTCCCACCCATTCCAACCCCCACCTGGTCCATTCCCTACTTGATCCTGTCCATCTTCTATAGTGGGTACTTCCAACCTCTCCTCCCCCGAAGCATGCCCTCCCATCCATCATCCCTCCTCTCATCCCCCTTCCCCCTATTCTGCTGCAGGTTGAGATATCCCATTTAGTATGTATGTAATTCTCTCCCTGAATCAAATTCAATGAGAATGTGGTTTTGCCTTTTTGCCTTCCTATTCTTTTCCTCCCCTGCAGCCACTTCCCCTTGCTTCTACATGAGATAGTTTACCCTACCCTGTCTCTCCCCATCTCCTCTTGCCACTTTCCTCTCTCACCTCATAATTTCACCCCTTAAGTTTCATTCCTTCCCAACAAATTCAACCTATGCCCTCTCTCCATGTATAACTGTAAACATATATACACACATTCACATATGTATTCATATGACCATACACCCTTCTTCCATTATTTTCATACTGAGAAAGGTTTCATCAGTCACAGTTATTGTTTTTCCATGTAGGAATTTAAATAGGTCAACTTTGATAAGTTGCTTTTGATTTCTTTTCCCTGATTACCTTCTCAAGCATCTCTTGCTTCTTGTGTCTGGATGTCAAATTTTCTATTCAACTCTGGTTTTTTCCTCAAGAATGCTTGAAAGTCCTCTATTCCACTGAATGACCATATTTTCCCCTGAAACAAAATACTCAGTTTTGCTGGTGACCCTTGGGTTCAGTCCCAGCTCTTTTGCCCTCTGGAATATCATATCCCATGCCCTTCAAGCCCTCAGAGTAGAAGCTGCCAGGTCCTGGGCTATTCTGATTGTGTTTTCACATTATTGAAATTATTTCTTCCTGGCTGCTTGTAGTATTTTCTCCTTGATCTGGGGATTCTGGAACCTGGCTATAATATTCCTGGGAATTTTCTTTTTGGGATCTTTTTCAGGAGGTGATTGGTGGATTCTTTCAACCTCTATTTTGCCCTCTGGATCTAAAACATCAGGGCAATTTTCCTTGAGGATTTCTTGAAGGGTTATTTCTAGGTTCTTTCTTTGATCATGGATTTCAGGTAGTCCAATAATTTTTAAATTGTCTCTCCTGGATCTATTTTCCAGATCAGTGGTTTTTCCCATGAGATATTTCACATTGCCTTCTATTCTTTCATTTGTTTGGATCCACTTAACAGCATCTTGATTTCTCATAAAGTCATTGGCTTCCATTTGCTCCAGTCTAACTCTGAAGGAATGAATCTCTTCAGTGAGCTTTTGAGATTCTTTTTCCATCTGGCAAATTCAACTTTTTAAGGCATTCTTCTCCTCATTGCCCTTTTGGGCCTCCTTTGTCATTTGAGTTAGTCTCTTTTTTAAGGTGTTGTTTTCCTCAGTCAGGCTGTTGACCCTCATTTCATACTTTTCCTGCATCCTTCTCATTTCTCTTCCCAATTTTTCTTCCACTTCTCTTATTTGATTTTTAAAGTCCTTCTTAAGGTCCTCTATAGCCTGTAACCTGCTCATATTTTCCTTTGGGACTTTTGCAGCAGGATTTCTGACCTCATAATCCTCTTCCTATTCTATGCTTCAATCTTCTTTGTCCCCAAAATAGGAGTCTAAGGTTGCATTTTTCTGTTTATTTTGTTTCCTTTGCCTTGACATGTTGCCACTTAATTACTTGACTTTTGGGCTTGTTGCCACAGTAGGCCTCTGCCACCAGACAGGGGAGCTTTCGTCCCAAACATTGGGGTCTTCACAGCTTTCTGGCAAGCTGGATACCCACCCTAGGCCTCCCCCCCCAGATCACAATCCAGATCCAGGGAGGTTAAAGCAAGAGCGATTAACCCCCAAAACTGATCACTAGATCTCCCTACAGTTCACAGGCCAGGAGCTGGTGCTGCCACTGGAAACTGGAAACTGGTGTGTCTCCTCAGCACCTTCTAGCCCCCAGGGGAGGAAGCCGACGTGTTCCCTAAATACTGTTCCCAAAGTTCATAGGGCACTAACTTCTCACTTTGTCCTAGGCATATCTGTGTTGATAATTCTGGAATCGCCACAGCAGCTGGTGATCTGGGGTCCCTCCAGCTGGCTTCTGGCCCAGCCACCCTGGGGCTAAAACCACGCAGCTCAGGTGGACCTGGGCTCAGCTCTCCACGTGCTGTGTGCTCCACTGCCAGCTCCCAGAGCGCTGCACTAGTCCTTCCTGCAGGGCTGCTGGGCTGTCCTTGGTGGGCGGTTAGCTTTTCTATGTCATTGTGTGTGTGCTGGGGCTCCAGAAGTTGTTCAGAGTCCCCTTTTACATTGTTTGGAGGTAATCTGGGGGGAGAGTGCCTTGGATGTGCTGTTTCTACTCCAATAATGACTATATCTTGATGCTGAGAGTATGATGGAGTAGAAGGGGCAGTTGTCTCAGAATGCAAGTTCCCTGAAGGCAAGAACTGCTCCATTTTTGTGTTTGTATTCCCAGGCCTGACACATAGTAAATGCTTCATTATTATAATTTATACTGCAATACATTATGTTGACATGAAGTGCAGTGCATTGCATTGTGTAGAGTCCTATCCTGCCTTACTATTGGGGTGGACTATATCAGGTTTTCAGGTAATGCCACTACAATATCATCTGGGTGGATGAGTAATTCCACCCACATATATTCACTCTAAGGATTCCAGAACCATTCATTGGAAGGAGTGTAAATGATATAGGCTCTTTGACTATGGTCTATGAAACAAAAATAACTGCCAGAATATTGTGACTAGACCAATGGCTGGCTAATGAGGACCAAATTAGAGCCATACCGAATTAGTTCTGATAGAGTCATATTAAAAATCTGTAAACTGCTCAGATGGTATATTTGAGAGACAATGTGGCATAGTGGATAGAGCTCATAGCTTGGAGTCAGGAACACCTACGTCCAAATCCCATGTCTGATACTTTGTACAGGACCATTCAAAATTGAATCACTTAGCAACTTTGATCCTCAGCTTCCTCATCTATAAAATGAGAGCTTTGGATTAGATGACTTCCAAGCTCCCTTCTAGATCTAAAGTTATGACTCTTTTGTCAGATTAGGACACAAAGATAAATAGGTGGCTTGCCAAATTAGTCCATCAATATGCAGGTTTTGAAAAAGCACTGCAGACAGACAATAAGTTGGGGCCTGAATTGAGGAGGAGGAGGAAAGCAGGCTGTTTCAAATTTGGGAAACTGTGCAGTGCTTTCAATGATCCCAAGCTGTCACTGCTATAAAATCTCATCTCTTTAACACCTCTGCTTTCTCAGTAATGCTGTATGGCTGCAAATCAAGGAATGCTAAACCTTCTGGAGCTTAAAATGAAAAATCAGCTAAAGGGCAATAGAGAAAGGCTTAGTATTACTGATGGCTTACAAATGAGAAGTGGAATGAAAGACATTAGTAGACAGAAAAGGAGATGATGGCGCCATATCGTGAAACTGAGAAAAAATAGAGGGACAGGATAAGTGGTATATTGGTTCCTTTGGAATTTTAAAAGCATAAGAGAAATGCTAGATCTTATATGAATAATATTTTGGAAAACATGGACGAGAATTGTATAATGGATATGGGTGATAGAACCCTACCATCTCCCAAGAATTAAAGTGACTGACCAATCACTCAAAGAGAAAAGGTGAGACACATGGGGGGTATTAGCAGACTGAAACACATTACAAAGACTTATAGAGTAGAAGCAAGGTAAAGGGTGGTATTAAAGAAATGTATGATTAGAAAAAGATGGACTAATCACATTGTGAGAGTGAGGGATACCCAATGAATGGCATGCTTTGGTATCTTTGTGATGCCAAGAAAAAGTGAACAAAGTCTGAAACAACTTGGGTGGGCCCATTGTTACAAACTAATGGGAGGATTTGGAAAAGTGTCTCACAGGATAGGCACGTATGGATTATTTACAACCTTGATCATGGAAAGGCATATCCAGTTAGAGGACATCACAGATTCATTTAGGTATTTACATATGGACAAAAATCACATTGAATGAGAAGTCATAGGGAATTGTAATTTGCTTCAGCAGAACATTTGTTCATACCAGTAAGATGGTAAATTCACCAAATTCGTTGCGTTTAGGCAGAATTGCTTTCATTTTCATGCAGCATTAAATAACCACTTACTAATGTCCTAAGGAGGCTAAGACAATGGTTATTCTGGGAGAGTAGGAGATGAGCACATATCCCTCCCCACATAACGCCCCCCACCCCAGCTCTTGCCAAATACAATTAGACATTCTATAACAAAAGTCTTTTCTTACTTCCAAACTTAGTTCAACTGAATCTGCTATTTCTGGAAAGTTATGTGTTAAACAATTATTTGGTAAATTGTGTCATATTTCTCATCAATTTATAACTTCAAAGATATTTTACCTTCACATTTAGTGGATCTTCATTTAACAATGATTTCAGAAACATAGATTTCCATATCTTCCCATTGTCTATCTATTTAGTAGAGAATGACATAAAAACAAACAATTAATATTATCTTGCCTCCATAGTCTCTCTACTCTCCAATCAATTTCCCTTACAATAGTCTATGTAGATGCCACAAAAATCTTCCTGATTCTCAGGATTAATTGTGTAACACACACTCTAAAACTTTCAGTGACTCCCCATTGCCTAAAGAATGAAGTACAAGCTCCTTATCTTGGCATCCAAATCCCTCTACATTCTTACTCCATTCTTCTGTTTCAGCTTTATTTCATTCTACATCCCTTCACATCCCCTGCCATGCAGCCAATCCCACCTTCTTACTTTCATGTGAAGGCTGTCTGCTATGCTGGAAATTCACTTTCTAAGCAGTGTCCTCCAAAGTTCCCTTGCCAAATGATATAGATAGATCCTGAGTCAGAAGACCTGGCTTTACATCCTGGTCTGCAACTTACTGCCTCTGTAATTATGAGCAAATCAAAAACTATTGGGGCTTCAATTTCCTCATCTACAAAATGAAGGCAATGAACTACAGGATATCCAAGGCAACTTTTGACTTTATCAATAATGCTCTTTTATTTCCTTTCTTTCTAACAGATCCAATTTGGCAGTCAGCTTTTCTTTGAAACTTTACCTGACACCTCCTCCTCCATTCTTCTTTTACTTCTCAAATGTTCTAAGAACTCTTTGGATTTCATCTTTACTTTTATCACATTCTACCTTACAACATAATTATTTGTGTTCATGGCATATCCCTCCCCACAATTAGATTGTAGATCCATTTGGCTGTAGGGACAATGCCATGTTTTTTCATCTTTGCATCCCCCGAAGTGGAGAGAATGCTCAGGAGGAATCAACACACTTGTCAGAGGGGAAGAAGATATCTCTGAGCTTAACCTTGGAGGATGGAAAGAATTTTAAGAAGTAGTTATTAGGAAAGAGTCCATACCAGATAGAGTATAATACTGAAGAAAGATGCAGAGGTGGGAAAGGGCAAAACAAGGATGGGGAACAGTGAAGCTTAGAATATGTATGTCATGTATGAACTAAAAGTTGGTGAGTAGGTTTGCTCTAGATGGCAGAGTGCCTTGAATAATATATGAACTTTATCCAGGATACAGTAGAGAATCTAAAAGATTTTTGAGTGAGCGAGTGACTTGATCATTGCTGAGCAATTGGAATATTAATCTGGAAGCTTTATGTAGAATGAGGGAGAAGTGGAAGACATTAGTAAAGATCCTACAACAGTTTATTCATTTATTTATTATTTGTTCATTTATTTACAACAGTTTATTATTATTAAGGCACTTATCTTTGCTGTAAAATGAAGCATCATTTATAATGAGAAGAATTATTTCCTGATATTTCTGTTTAATAAGTTCAGTTTCAGTATTTTTAGATAGGGTATAAGACATATGTCCCAGGCTGCAAATTAAACAGCTCTAATTCAGTTTTTGTGGACTGGAATTCCCACTCACTTATAAGAACTGCTCACCTTCTTCTTTGATGGCTTTGTAAGTTCAAGCTAAGGAAAAAAGTTCAGAAACAGTGCATTATAATAATCTATTTAGAATATTTAAAGTGATCATTTATTTATGAGGTTCTACTTCCCTCTTTCCAGAATGCTTAGCATGGTACAAAGGCAATTAAAATTCAGTCGCAATCATAATAACAGTAATTATCATGGTCTGGGGCATCTCAGGGCCACCTTCGTTTTGCA
The DNA here is from genome assembly GCA_011680675.1 of Gymnobelideus leadbeateri. Lineage (NCBI taxonomy): Eukaryota > Metazoa > Chordata > Mammalia > Diprotodontia > Petauridae > Gymnobelideus > Gymnobelideus leadbeateri. The sequence continues at coordinate 106,221 of WOXC01011858.1, read as the reverse complement.
GTCCCCTTATGATCTTGTGCTTGGTACCGCCTTCCTCCCAAGTCAGTGAGCCTCTGTCCTCTGGAGCAGCTTCAATTCTATCTCCGGAAACTGGTCACACATGAAAGGCTTCTCAGTGACTCACACTCACCCCAGGAACCAGCATGCAGCTGTAATCTTCAGTGACTCAGTGTCACCCAACAAGCGAGGATGAGGCTGCAATATTTAGCTGTTCTCTTTCTCTAATGAGAAATCCTCGATCTTTGATATCTAGAGGGTGAAACACCACCCGATTAAAATGCAGAAAAGCATTCTGTCTTGAGCACCCGCTCAATATGGCTCTGTCTTTGATTACAGAGAGGATGATTGGGAGACAGAAGGCCTTTTCATAAGATGTCTTAGAAGAAGGAGGGGCAGTAGAAAATTACTTTCTTTTTTTGTTCAGTAATATCTTTAAAAGAAAGCTTAGTGAAGCCATACCAATCAATTTACCAAAAAAAAATACTTTGTAGAGTTAGACAAAATAATAACAAAATTTATTTGGAAAAACACACGGTCTAGAATATCAAGGGAATTAATGAAAAGAAATGCTAGGGAAGGTGGACTAGCTATGCCAGATCTTAATCTGTATTATACAGCAGCAGTCATCAAAACTGCTTGGTACTGGCAGAGGTGTAGAATAGTGGATCAATGGAATAGATTAGGCGCAGGAGACCCAGCAGTTAATGAATATAGTAATCTATTGTTTGATAAACCCAAAGACCCCAGTTTTTGGAATAAGAATGCACTATTTGACAAAAACTGCTGAGAAAACTGGAATACAATATGGCAGAAACTGGGCATAGATCACTATCTAACACCATATACCAAAATCAAGTCTAAATGGGTGCATGATCTAGGTGTAAAGGATGATACTGTAAGCAATTTGGGAAAGCAAGGAATAGTTTACCTGAAAGATTTGTAGAGAGGAGAAGACTTTAGGACCAAGCAAGAATTAGAGAGCATTATAAAATGCAAAACGGATAATTTTGATTACTTTAAATTGAAAGCTTCTGTACAAACAAAGCCAATGTAACCAAGATCAAGAGGGAGGTGGGGAATTGGGAAAGAATTTTGACAACTTGTGTCTCTGATAAAGGACTCATTTCTAAAATTTATAGAGAACTGAGCCAAATCTATAGGAATACAAGTCATTCCCCAATTGATAAATGGTCAAAGGATATGACCAGGCAGTTTTCAGAGAAAGAAATTAAAGATATCTATAAGCACATGAAGAAATGCTCCAAATCACTATTGATTAGAGAAATGCAAATCAAAACAACACTGAGATACCACATCTCTCTAGTCAGATTGGCTAAGATGACAAAACAAGAAAGTGACAAATGCTGGAGAGGATGTGGACAAATTGGAACACTAATACATTGCTGGTCGAGTTGTGAACTTATCGAACCATTCTGGAGAGCAATCTGGAATTATATCCAAAGGATTATAAATAATTTCATACCCTTTGACCCAGCCATACCACTTCTAGGGTTATATCCCAAAGAGATCATAGAAATGGGAGGAAGACCCATATGTACAAAAATAGTTTTAGCAGCCCTTTTTGTGGTTGCAAAGAATTGGAAACTAAAGGGGTGCCCATCAATTGGGGAATGGCTAAACAAGTTATGGTATATGAATGTAATGGAATACTACTATTATAGTATGAGAAACGAGGAGGTGACAGATTTCATAATTTCCTGGAGAGATTTATACAAACTGATACTGAGCGAGAAGAGTAGAATCAGAAGAAATTTGTATACCATCACAGACATACCATATCTGTGATGACCAATTATGACAGACTGGACTCTTTTCAGCAATGCAGTGATATAAGTCAATCCCTAAAGACTCAAGAAAGAGAGAAATGTGCCATCCAGAGATATAACTAGAAAGAACTGAGCCTGAATCCTGATGGAAGCAAACTAAATGATCTTTTTTCTTTTCATTGTTTGGTTTTATTTCTTCTTTACCATCTTTCATCCCACCTAGTACAATACGCCTTTGTAATTGGAATAATGTCTAATATGAATGTATTTGCAGATCCTATACTGGACTATATGCTGTTGTGGGGGGAGGGGAGAGGGAAGTAAAGGAAATTTGATAATCAAGGAACTATGGAATTGATTCTTGTTAACTGAAACTAAACTAATAAATTAATTTTTTAAAAGATAGCATAGTGAAGAAAAAGCTTTAGACCTGGAGTCTAATGGAGTCTAATAGCATTCAAACCCCACCTTGAATATTTAGGAGCTATATAATCTTGGGCCAATTATTTAATTTCTCTGGGCCTCATTTCACTCATCTGTAAATTTTTTCATCACCTATGAAGTCCTTTCTGCTTCCAAATTCTATGATATTTCCTTTTCAATTCCACAATTTCATATTTCCATAGCACTCTAAGGTTTACTAAATGTTTTCCTTATAAAAACCTTGAGAGTTAAGTAACATTATTATCCCCTTTAGCAGATAAGGCTCAAAGGGGTTACATGATTTGCCTAAGGTTGCACAGCTCATCAAAATAATTTTCACTACAGAGTTTAGAGACTAAGTAGCTAAATAGCTTTCTCAGGGTCACAGGGTTAATAAATGTTATAGGACAACTCAAATCAAACTCTCCTGACTCTTTGTTATTGTTCAGTCATGTCTGAATCTTCATTATCTCATGGACCATAAACATAATGTCCCTGGGGTTTTCTTTGCAAAGATTCTGGAATGGTTTGTCATTTCCTTCTCCATTGAGGCAAACAGAGATTAAGTGATTTGCCCAGGGTCACACAGTTGGGTTTGGTTGAGGCTGAATTTGAACTCGGGTCTTCATGATTCTAGGCCCTGAGCTCTATCCATTGAGCCACCAGGCGGCCTCCCCTCTTGACTCCTAGTATACAGTAAATACTCTGCACTGCATGACATTGCTTCATGCATCACTCCTGAGAACACTTCTAGCTATGACATATGGTTTACTTGTCTCAGACTTGCTAGTTTATATAGAAACTCATATTTTTGCTATAAAACTTACCTGCCCCCAAATATGTTCTCTACCAAACCACTGTGGTTCCACCTGACTCTCATACCTGGAATTCCCACCATTAGAGTTATTGAGTTTAGGCAACAAAGTAAGGAACAGGTGTCTCTGGAAGATTGTTATAACATCTCCTCCCCCTCTTTATTTTTTCCCTAGAAGAAAGGGGAAGAAAGTCATAGAAGATTTCTTTTCAGCCGTCTTCTCTCATTAATAAATTAGTTTATCTAATTAATAAAACCAGTTTATCTTATTAACAAATTGGAACTTGGGGAAACATAGAAAGATTGACCCTGAGGGCACGATAGAGTCACAGAACAGCAGCCAAAAAGGAGGGAACTACTTAAATCTGAAAGGGTTGGTAATTAGAGTCTATATAAGACCCCTTAACATAAAAGAGTTGTGCTCAGCTTCTACGTACACTGGGGCTTCAGAAGTTGTTAAATTCTAGTGAAAGAGAATTGAGCAAAGAGAAGTGATGAGAGGCAGCATAATGGTGGATAACACATTTCACTAGATTTAGGGTCAGGGTTCAAATTTCACTTTAGACTTTTATGAACTATGTGACCTTGGACAAGCCTCTGTGCTTGAATTTTCTCACCTGTAAGATAATAGGTTCAATTTGATGGCCTCAAAGGTCAAGTCCAGCGTGACATTTATGAACCTATGGTTCAGTACAGTCAAAAATATTAAGTAAAACATTTTTAAAAAGTAAATGAAGCTTCACTCAGTTATCTCCCATCACAGCAACAGGTACAACAAACAGAATTTTCTGTAGCAAGTAGGAAATGGTCATAAAAACTATCAAGAATGACAAAAAACTGAGGACTTCTTTTGCAGTCAGTATGTAGGGGAAAGCAAATTTTGCAATGACCTACAAAGACTATGCTACATTTTCTTCCCCCTCCTTCCCACCCCCCAGAGTGGACTAACAAGTTATCTATGCACAAAATTCAGATTATTCACTATCTTACAGAAGGAGCTAAAAAAGACTTGACTAGCACCTTTTCTACTTCACATTGTTAAAAAGAAAGCTTATTAAAATAATGGAAGAAGCACCTTTGGGTGAAATAAATGAGGGGAAAGGATCTAAAAATATAGCAGAGATTCTTGTCTCTATCAGAAGGGTGTATAATGGGACCACAAAAATTTGGAGTTAAATAATAGGAATTAAATCATTCCTTACCTAAGGGGGTCAGGGGTGGGACCCAAGACCTTTTCAGGAAGAATTCACACTTTAAGAAATATATGTGGCATCAAGTCATGCAATTGGAGCCAGAGGAAGAAGAAATGAATATGTGGATGTGGGGGTGGGGAGAATCATTCTTTGATAAAGCAGACTGAAGCAACTACATGTAGATCTGATATAAAAAAAGAGATGTCTGATATTTTCCAAGAGTATTAATTTGACAAAATGGCTCCAAAAATGTGTCCAACATGATGACTAATAACCAGTACCAATGAATTCTGTGGAGTCAAATAATGTAGGCAGAAACTATCTAGAATGCATTTCTACTTATTACTCAATCCTAGTAAAATAAATAAATGATTAAATAAAGATCTGGCAGCCCACATAGTGTTTTTCATCATTGATGTCTGTTGAGTAAAGATAAGGATTTGGGGAAATGAAGATTTGGGATGTTGACAGCTGGTTAAGAATATGTAATTTGTATTTCTAGATGATGACCTAAGATATAGGAACAGTTGGCCAGAGATGGAGTAGAAACAAGGTGATATAGTGAAAATGTTTGATTTAGAATTGGAAGATTGGGTTCAAGTATCTGTCCCTCATATTCAGCTGGGATAGGCAATGGTTGCTAAAGTCAAAAAGTAGAACTATGGATCGACAACAAATCATTCAAGGTTGGTATGGATCTTAGAACTGGAATGGACATTAGGAAATAGTTTGGCTTATTCTTTTTTTTTACAAGTAAAGAAAGTGAGTCTTACAAAGCTGAAGTCAGTTGCCTGAGGGAAACAGGAAGCAATTGCTGAACTAGGTTATAGTGACTTTGTCTAGACATGCTTGAAATTACTTGAGGGATAAGACCATGTCATATGACCCTATGCATACCCTCCAATATAATGTGTTACTCAGAGTGGGCACTAAATGAACATTTGGTTTTCAGGACATAGTCTACAGCAAATAGAAGCCTGCTTAAATGTTAAATGAACCACTAGTCATTATGGTAATTTGTACATGTGTATATAAGAGGCAAGTATACATTCAAAATTTGGATACTGATGACTGTCATATATTACATTTCATGGTTTACAAAGTGTTTCATATATAAGGATCCTGTGCATTAGGTGGTGCAAGTGCTATTAGCAGTTTACAAATGAGGAGTAAACTCTTGGCACAGTATCTGACACATTTGTTGTTGTTCAGTGTAGTCATGTCCAACTCTCTGTGACCCCATTCTGGAACTTTCTTGGGAGAGATATTGGAGTGGTTTGCCATTTCCTTCTCCAACTCATTTACAGAGAAGGAAAACTGGATTAAGTGACTTGCCAAGCATCACAGTTTGCAAGTATCTGAGGTGAGATTCTAACACAGATTCTCCTGACTCCAGAGCTGGTGCTCTATCCACTATACCACCTATCTATCCCTAAAAAGCAATGTTATTTTTACACCTATGGCATCTAGGTGATACAGTGAATAGAAACCTGTGCTTAGAGTCAGGAATACCTGAGTCCAACTCCTCTCTCATACACTTTACTAGCTGTGTGACCCTGGGCAAGTCACTTTTTTCTCCTCAGTTAGAGGGAGATAATAATGGCACCTACTTTCCAGGGTTATTTTGTGTATCAAAAGATACTACTTGAGAAGTACTTTACGATTCTTAAAATACAATACAAATTCTGGCTATTATTATGCTACCTAAGTAGGTGATAGAATTTATATTCAAACCCAAGTCTCCTGTCTCCAAGATCAGTGTTTTCCACTATGCCAAGCTGCTCTTTGAATTAATCTAGAACAATGAACAGGATCACTGGGACATCTATAGTGCAGACTTAGAGTCCTGTGTCTGGACCTCCGCCTTGACCTCCTCTGTTTCCTGCCCTCAATGATATTCAAAAGGGGAAATTCTAAGCAAAGCTTTTTTTTTCCAAATGGGAATCTTTGTCTCCAATTCTTGGTACTGTAAGACCTCTTAGGTACTTCTAGGTTTGACCATCTAAATCTAATATTAAAAGTCACAAAGAACAACTATTTTTTTCTTTCTTTTGTTAGGCAATAAGGGTTAAGTGACTTGCTGAAGGTCGCATAGTAAGTGTCAAATATCTGAGGCTAGTTTTAAACTCAAGTTCTCCTGTCTCCAGGGCCTATACTCTATGCACTGTACCACCTAGTTCCTCCAATATTTATTCTTTTAAAACTCTCTATAAAGTTTGCTAGTGAATTCTTATCATATCATCATTGTGGGGTTGAAAAACAACTGCTTTTACATATGACATCATTGAACACCTGGATCCATAGGACTCATTTGAGCCTGAAAGGTCCCCATGAGATGTATTCCAGATGCCATTCATCTGATGTCTGGAGCAGTCCCAGCAGGCTAGGAGAGTGCTAAAGTGAATAAAGATTCAGTTCCATTTTGAAGCAGCTCCAAAGATGTCTAATTTAATGAAACAATCATCTTACTCTCTTTAAAAGTAACCTCTAACGTCCTTCCCCCAAGATATGTCCTTGAGTTTTGACACAAAAAATTCCTGAGAATATATAACCAGAACTAAGTACCCTGGGAGACTCCAACTCTAGTTCTCTACTTTCTGAAATACAGATTAACCTACAGTTATGGGAAGTCAGGAAGATATTAGAACATTCCTATCTTCTCTACCTCCAGTTTTTCCTATTAACCAGAGAAGATGTTTGTCCCTCGTAGACCTGTAGTTTCAATGTCTAAGAATCAACCTAATCCATTCCTATGAGCACAAATAACTCAAAGCACTATCACCTGATTGTATTGAATCTCAAAACAAGCCTATGAAAGAAGTAAAGTAGCTATTTTTATCCTGATTTTTATCAGCATAAAACTAGGACTCAGGGAGGTTAAGTGATTTGACCTAGATTATACCAGTAATAAGCAATAGAATAAAAAATCATAGAAACACAGAGCCTGAAATGCCAGAGACCTCAAAGGTTGTCTAATCCAACCTTTACCTGACCAAGAATCCCTCTATGACATACTATACAATTTTTCATCCAGCTTTTACCCAAAATCCTCTAGTGTGTTCTAAGGAAAGCCCTTACTTCTTAGTATCCCATTCCACTCTTGGATAGCTCCAATTGTTAGCAAGTAGTTTGTTCTTTTCCTTCTGTTGAGTTGAAATTTGCCTTGCTGACTAGAACCTACATCTCATTTAATCCAATGCCCTTTCCATTATATTGTAGCTACTATATATTATAGCTATGAAAATATACCCCACTGTTTAACAACAACGCTTTTCCTCTTCTTCTTATGCTTAGTTGGTTCAATGGGCATCCTCAGAAGAAACATCTAATGATAAAGAATATAGATTCACTCTATACCCTCTTAAGTTCTAATTTTTTATGAGATCATTTAGTAGAGAGGTAATAGAGCTTTCACTCTGGGAATTCAGTCGATTTGTGAAATCTTAGATAACAGCTGGTAATGCTCTGAATCTCCCAATAAGATAAAATGAAAATGTGCAGTGATGACCGCATACTCACTCTCCCATCCTGCCTAGTCATTATCCATTTTGTGTCCTCCCCACCCCTTTTCCACTTTAACAGATCCACACTGCAGAGAAATACCCAACATAAATAAATGTGCCCCTAACAAAAGGAGGGCCCATATGTGCCTCCCAAAGAAAAGATGAATAGAAATTCTAGTTCTTCTCCAAATACCTTCTTAGCTTCCCTCACTGAGTGCTGACCCAGTCAGGACCATCTTAGCCTCTATAATTCAGACCTACAATTCTGGGTTCCAGGATCCATAAATAATGTCTTGACCTTGTCTGTTTCCCTGCCCTAAATGGCATTCAAGGGGGAAATTCCTTAAGGAAGAACTTCTGGGGCTCCTAATCTCTGAGCAGGACTACCTGTCTTAAACCCACTAATGAAAGACAGAACTGCTGGTTAACAGCAGTAATAGTGGATTATAGACAATATTAATAGAATTATTATTTCTATATTATGTAATATTTTACTTTAGAAGCTATTTCAACTCCCCATGTTTTACAGATGAGGAAACTGAGGCCCAAAAAAGTGAAATTACTTTCATATGGCCACAGAGATAGGAAGTGACAGAGCAGTGACTTGAATCCACATTATCTGCTCTTCCTTTGGTTCCAGGTTACTACATTAAATATACATATGATCCATGGTGTGATGATGCCTTTTGATCCAAAGAGATTGCGCTCTATTTCTTTCTATAACTTTCCTATAGAGTACCTACCCAGTGCACTAGAAGCCTTTTTTGCTTTTTTTCCAATATGTTTTTTTTAGGAAGATTATCAGTGTATTAATCAGGTTGCCCAACATTATCATCCCCTCTTACTACATGACAAGCCCATTTTGCCTTTAATTAAATTTTTCTTTACAACACTTCTCACATGCAAGTCATGGTTACTTGTGTGCTTCACCCTATAGACACTTACCATATGTCTTTCCATTGCCCTTTAGGTCACTTTTAACTTAGTTGTTTCTGACATAATGGTATTCTATGATTCTCAGTTCTATAGTATAGTAAAAGACTATCAATATTAAAAATGTATTATTTTCAGCAGAAAGAAGCTAAGGACCATTGAAACCACTGCAGTTTTCAGAATTTGATGTCCTATAAATATTAAATGAAGTCATATTTGTAAAATGCTCAGCACAGTGCCTAGCACACAGTAGGTGCTTAATAAATGCTTATTGGCTGACTTCCTATTCATTTCTTGACCATTCTAATGGTTCATTCATAGTACCTCTCCAATATAAATGTACTAATATACTCATGGACTGCCCATCCAGATGTATATATCACAGTCTGAGCAATATATATTTCCATCCCTTTTGTTTTTAAACTACAGCTTTTAATTTATTTGAGTCAGCATTTTAGTGCTCCAGAGCTCAATCATTTCTAGAAGCCAGAAAAGGATGGCACAAGACTGAGGGGGCTGTTTTCTACTTTTACCTTTCATTGGTTATCATGGCCATCTGATTGCTAGCCTTCTGATGCTTAACCTCTCCATGTTCATTTAGACCTAGACTTGGACAGAAGGCTTAGTATAGAGTCAAAGTTTTCCCAGCTTGATAGAAGCATATACAAGCTTAGCCTTCTAGAATCCACGTTCAGCTCCATGCCATGATGCAGCATCAGAGTAGGACTTTAATAAAGAAAATATGTTTATTTACATAAATGGAATATTATAACAATAAGCTACATGTGTATATAAGTATATATGTTGTGTATGGGGGAAGTTTCATGATATATGAGAAAGAGGAGTAATCTCAGAATCAGAACTCCTAGATTTGAGTACTCATTCTACAATTTAATAGTTATATTTCAGTAAAAATGCTACTTTTCTCCTGTAATGCACAATTTTTTAAATCTATAAAATGAATGTGTGTATACATGTACACACTTTACATATATGTAGTATGAGACATGGCTTCAAGTCCTGACTCTGACATATACTGGCTACATGACCTTGAGTCCTCTCCATACTCTAGTCAATGATTTAGGATTACAAATTTTAGAGCAGCTGGGAGGGGAGTTTTCTCATCTAAGAGTATGCTCTAGTACTACCATCATAGGGCTAGTCCCTATCTCATGGATATGTATGTGTGTATGTATTTACACACATGTGTATACACATATATGTATAGATGTATGTATGTAAATATGCATACATTCATATATGTTTGTATGTGTATGTATAAATTTGTTACTAGGCCATGGTGCCCTGGTGGATAGATAGAAAGCTAGATACACAAATATATGTACTTATCTTATTGTTTAGTGTGTGTGCATAGGGGATAGAAGAAGAGACAGAAAGAGACAGAGAGAAGGAGAAATGGGGCCCAGGGTGGAGAGCCAGAACCCTAGCTAGTTTTTAAAAATAGAGGCATATGTGTGAACACTTTTGGATAGCCATACTTTCCAAACCAGTTAATATCTCTGTTACATCCAGTGGAGTTTAAGGAGGAATAAGTTATCTGGGCCTTCTGTGCCTTTCAACCCTGTGTGAATTATTAGTAAAATATGATCTAATGCAGAGAAAAAAATTATGTTTGCAAAAGTTTCATCCCACATACAGCAGTTCTACTTTCAGATGAAAGACACAATTACAGTGCCAAACTAAAGGATGAGGATAATGATATAGCAACAAATAACCCATTTGTCATGCATTAACATCATACCCTGAAGGATCACCAGGAGGGCCATGATCTAGTCATACCACATTTTCATGTATTCCAGGTCTTTTATTTAAAACCTCCCCCCATACAAAGAAAACAATCAACACTTGTTTGCTGTGGCAACTGGGGTAAGGTACTCAATGAGATGGTGAGCAGGTATTTCAGCAGCTGGAGAAGTGGCACACCTTCCCCAGAGACCAGAGAAAACATTTGCTTGGAAGGGTTGATGTTTGGGGCTTTTTTCTTCTTGTTCCCCCTCAAGCATCACTGAAACAAAAGGAGAATGAATAAGGAGGTCAGGAAAGCACTGAGAAATGAAGGAGGAGGAGGAGGAGTTCAAGAAAAAAAAATGACAGAGGAAAAGCAGCAACAAATGAGATCCCCTAACAGGAGGGCCCCTCTCAAAGTGGTTGGAGTAATCAGATGGGTAAGGCCAAGGGAGGGTCAAGAGAATAAGAGCTGGTGAAGATCATTTTTAGGTAATCAAATGAAAATATGGATGTAAAGAAAGATAAAAAGGGGCCCCAGAAAACAGAGATAAGGTATTTTTTCAGCCCAAATATTTGCCAAGGATATTTGCTTTTTGTCCCATAGGTAATTGCAAAAACTTTACTACAAATATTGATACCCTCAAGAACTGCTCAAACCACAAAGGACAGCAGTTTAAGCTTTCTAGTGAAACAGATGTTAAAATTGTTGATATATTTTGTTTTTAATCAATGAAATTACTCCAAACATCCTTTCCATTATTACTTTCTGAGGGCTCGTCAGGATAAAGTCCCAGACACTGAGGTCCTTACTCGAACTAAACTGCCAAGCATTCAAACTCGACTTCAGATAACACAACTTTCATGGACTGGCCATATTGTTTGAATGCAAAACATATGCTTGCAAAAAAAGACTATTTTATGGAGGACTCTTATAGGGCAAGTATTCACATGGTGGTCAGAAGAAGCAATGCAAGGACATCCTCAAGGTTTTTCTTAAGAACTGTGAAATTGATTGTGCAACATGAAAGTCACTGGCACAGGACCACTCAGCATGCTGTGCCCACATCAGAGAAGGTGCAGTCCTCTATTAGCAAAGCAGAATTGAAACAGCTCAAAGGAAATCCAAGATATGCAAATTTAGAGTATCCATCCCAAATGTTCATTCGTATTATGTCCAACCAGTGGTAAAGCATTCAGCCACAGTTGGACATATTGAAACTTGACTCTAGCCTAGTGATGTCATTTTGGTCCTCTTTGAGGATGAAGAACAACAACCAAACCTTATGAAAAAGAATGAAAAAAGGAAAGAAAAAAGTTTCATAATACTAAACAATATATTTTAAATGTCTAGCATTATATTAGCAGTTTTCCATGTTCGTGGTCCTGAACTTCTGCAAGACCAATGACATCACAAATGAGTGATGTCTTGAGTTGTTCATGTATGTGATCATATAAGATATAAAAAAATACTGGACAGAACATTGTCAAGGACAAAAGACCTAAGACATCCCTCTGAAGCCTATACCTAAACTGTGGTGCTTCGTGCTTTCAAGGAGGACCAGGACTTCTAGTATGAAGGCTTACCAAGTCCTTTTCAAGGCTACCCATCCACTTTTTCTTTCTGTCTTTTATCCAACTCTTACCAGTGCTTCTAAGAAACTGTAGCATACATAGATGCCACACTCTAGTAAACCATCTTGGCAGACAGGCTAAACCAGGTTGAGGAGAGCTGACAGGCTTTAAGGCATACCTCAATGACTTAGGGGAATGTCCATCCCAAGCATGTGAAAATTTTCCCCAACAGAACAAGCAGATGAGAACAATTCATTCTAATAGCCATGAAGGCCACTGAAGCAAGTAGTGTGGAGCACTCAGAGCTTGGTAAGACATTGAAGATAACAAGATCATCCATTTCATCTCAGGCTATTACCAGTTGTCCTGACTTTCATCTTGGCACTGGACTTTCAATGGCTCTGGAAGAGAGAGTGAGACTGACAATTTTGTGCAACTTTGTCTTACTTAAATATATTTCCCAGAGAAAATTAAGATATAATTTTATTTGTGATGTCATTGTTCTTCAAAAATGAAGGACAAAGTCAACTCCTAGATGAGCATTAATGTTATTTGGATCTGATCATTAACTAGAACCAAGCCACCTATTTGTAGTATCATTTGGTACCCCTCTATCTATTGTCTACCATGATACCATGAGAGATGTTGTCAAATTTCCTACTAAAATCCAAATTATTACACATTGTATTTCCTTGGTTTTCACATCTACTCCTTTAAAAAAGTATCTTAAGACAGAGAACACAGATATCTACTGATGTGACTTGGGCAGCCTCAAAGGGATTCATCTACACAAAATCATTTCGTGAATAATAAGACCTGTGATACTCCATTCTTGAATGCCTATTAGCAATAGTACTACCTTAGGTGATATAGAGGATGTAAAGATGGTGCAAGACTCTGATGAATTTAATGAATTTAATCTGGTTGGAGAGAAGATTCTCACATACACAAGAAAATACAAACCACACAAAAAATTTTACAAGACAGTACAGGATTCAATTTTAATTCAGAATACAGATGACACTTGTTATTAGAGTAGAGAAGGACAAGAAAGTACAGACTAGAGTGACCAAGAAATATAGAAAGAGGAGATAGGACTTAAGCAAGACTTTAGAATATAAATAGGATTAGGAAAGGTGAAAAGGAAAGAACAGTTGAGATGCTTGGAAAAGATGTTGAGTAATGATACAGAATTCAGAAATCACAAGACATATTAAAAGACAATGATTAGATTAGCTTGGCTAGAAGGAAGGCTTTTTCCCCCCCATAGGAAAGTAGTAGGCTATGGTTGTAAAGGTAGATTGGCCCCATCAAACCAGGATCAGGCTTCAACGTGATGGAATCAGTGGCAGTTTTCAAATTTCTCAGTCTACAGATAGTAAGGGGATTGTACCAACACGTCAGAAGGAAATTTGCAGGGGTCCCTTTGCCAGCACCAGGAACTCTGTTGTGTTGCCTATACTTGGATCTAGGTGACACATCCGTGTCTTAGTCCCAGTATGAGGAGGGACACTAGCACAGAAGAGCTTGTGGCCGCAGGGGAGCAGAGATCGTGGTCATAGTTCCAGGGCTGAAAGTATTTGTGGTTACTCACAAACCAGTGTGCAGTACAAATAAATAGTAAATATACCACTTCCTAGATTGTACCACCTTGGAAGAGTCAAATACTTACAGGTCCTCAGAATTACCTCTTAAAACAGCAACACAAAATACCTGAAGCTTGAGACACTGCCCCCATTCACTTGGGAAGCAGTCTCACTTTAGCACAGAGATAAAAGTAAAAAAGAAAATAGGCTGGTGGGCATAATGCCAGCATGTGGCATGGGGGGGGTGTTACAGTGGCAGCAGCAGTGGGAGCAGGGAGCAGGACCTGCAGCTGGGCAGAGGTTTGCATGCTTTGGGGCTAGTCCAGACTTGCAACCACAAGGTTGCCACAGCACCACCTCCAAAAGTGCCCCCTGGATCTGTAGCCATGTTGGAGGGAGTGGACCTGATGGATATCTGCACAAAGGACCCAGAGTCCAGCAATACTGATCAGATTGACCTCTATGATGATGAGCTGGCCACCAGCTCACAGCCATCCCATGACTGAAGTAGCAGTGCTGAGCCATCACCTCCCATCCAGCAGGAGCAGCCTCCCAAACCCAAAAGCAAGTCACCAGCAATCTGTATACCTACAGCAGGCTGCAGAATGAGTGAGCCATGTTCTATGTGGGCAGCTTCTCCTGGTGGACAACAGACCAACAGCTGATCAAAATCATCCATTCTGTGGGGGTCTATGATGTTGTGGAGCTCAAGTTGCCGAAAATTGAGACAATGGCCATTTCAAAGGGTATGCTGAGGTAGTGGTGGCCTCTGAGAACTCTGTCCAGAAACAGTTGGAGCTACTGCCAGGCAAGTTTCTCAATGGGAAGAAGGTGGATATGAGGCTAGCCACTCAGAAGAACCCATCAGAGTTTAAGGTGCAGGCTCAGAAACATGAGTGTGTCCAAGTCCCAAGAGAGGGCTCTTCTACTGGGAAGAGAATGTGTTGACCAGCCAACACAAGTATTTGGGTCCACTTGGCACTTATATTTCTCATTGTAAATTAATAAATTGGCATTCTGGTTTATGAAAAAAAAAGAAAAAATACTATAATAATAAAGAATATCAAAACATGACCTCAGCAGAAGATAGCAAAGTCAGAATTCCTGCATCCAGAGTCTCAAAGAAAAATATGTATTGGTCTCATGCCATGGAAGAGCTCAAAAAGGATTTTAAAAAATCAAGCAAGAGAGGTAAAGGAAAAATTGGGAAGAGAAATGAGAGTGATGTAAGAAAATCATAAAAAAATAGTTAAGGAGGCACAAAAATATTGAAGAAAATAACACCTAAAAAGACAGTATAGGCCAAATGCTAAAAGAGTAATAAAATCCAATGCAGAGAAGAATGCCTTGAAAGGCAGATTTGGTCAAATGGAAAAAGATATACAAAAACTCACTGAAGAGAAGACCTCCTTAAAAATTAATCAATTTAATTAATTAAAAATTAATATCCATTGCTCAAATGGAAAAGGAGATACAAAAGCTCAATGAAGAAAATAACTCCTTAATGTTAGAATTGGGCAAGTGGAAGCTAATGATTTTGTGAGACATTAATAAACAATTCAACAAAATAAAAAGAATGAAAAAATAGAAGAAAATGTGAAATATCTCATTGGAAAAACCACTGACCTGAAAAATAGATATAGAAGAGAGAATTTAAGAATTATTGGATTACTGAAAGTCATGATAAAAAAAAAAATAACCTAGACATCATCTTTCAAGAAATTATCAAGAAAAACTACCCTGATATTCTAGAAGAAGATAACATAAAAATTGACAGATATCCTGAAAGATATCAAAATCAAAACTCCCTGGAATATTACAGCAAAATC
Source organism: Gymnobelideus leadbeateri (assembly GCA_011680675.1). Lineage (NCBI taxonomy): Eukaryota > Metazoa > Chordata > Mammalia > Diprotodontia > Petauridae > Gymnobelideus > Gymnobelideus leadbeateri. The sequence continues at coordinate 90,832 of WOXC01011858.1, read as the reverse complement.
CCAGACCTCTGTTATGAGAATGTGAATTTAAGATCTTCCCTGCCCCTATACCCTTTGATAGGTTTAAGTGCACCTAGAGCCTGTGGCTCAGGAGAATTGGTTTTCAGGAATGCTTTTTGATTGGGCAGTGGGTCAAGAGGATTGTTACATTCACTAAGCCAGAAGAAGGCAATATAAATCCTGATGTGAGGCTTTGTTTGGGGGCTCACTTTGAGAAGTGTATTGTGATTTAACCAGAAGAGACTCTGGGCAGCCATCGACACCCCCGCCCCTGGCTTTGAAAACCAAGATGTTGGTACACCCTCTCTGGTGACTTGGTATGGATGTAATAGTCAGATGTTTGGAGGCCTGTCTGCTTGATCTGTCTCTCTGTCTTCCTGTAACTTCTGTTTGTAACTTCTTTGAATTCTTTGAAGTTTGGGGTGCTGACCTTTTCCCCCTGAACTAGGTAAATGGCATATATTTGATTAAACCAAATTTGTTAACCCATTTTGAGTTGCTTTCCTTTAGAAAAGTAGATCCAAGAACCTGTGTTGGCAGCCACCCTGGGGATGCTGGGTTGCTTGCTGCTACAACCTCCCAGAAGAAGGAGAAAATACTGCAAGCAGTCACCCTCCTCCCCGCCCCCCCCTAAAATTAAATATTATGGAGCCACATTTAGGATAACACAGGACATAGCAGCTTCTACATTAAAGGCTTGGAATATGATATTCTGGAGGGCAAAGGAGATGGAAGTACAACCAAGCATCACCTATCTAGAAAAACTGTGGGAAAATGAATATTTAATGAAATAGAAGACTTTCAAGCATTCCTTATGAAAATACCAGAACTGAATAGAAAATTTGATTATCAAATACAAGATGCAAAAGAAGCATAAAAAGGTAAACAGAAAAGAGAAACCATAAAGGATTCAATGAGGTTTTTGCACTGGGGGAGGGGGAAAGGGAGAGGTAGAATGGGATAAATAATCTGAGATAAAAGAAGTTTGAAAATATTTTATGGTGGAGGGGGAAATGGGGAAATGGGGAGGAAAGTAAATGAACCTTACTCTCATCAGAATTGATTCAAAGATGGAATAATTTACACACTCAGGTGGAGAAATCTATTTCACTATACAGATAAATAGGAAAGGAAAGGGATAAGATTGGGGGTGCGCTGATAGAATGGAAGGCCACTTGGGGAAGAGAAAAGTAAGAAGTAAGACATCTGAAAATGAAAGGGTAAAAAGAAAGAGAGAGTAGGGTAGACAGGAGGAAAATAGGATGAAGGGAAACACACAATTCATAATCATTACAGTGAAAAATAATTTTTTTCCAATTCTTTTTTTCCCAAATATTTTATTAAATTGTGATTTACACCATTCATTTCTGCCAGATTATGAGTTACAACTTTCCCCCCATTTTTCCCTACTCCCCACCCCAGAATAGCAGTCCCACAGGATATCCCCTCATTGAATGTGCTCTCTCCCATATCTTCTTCCATACCCCCCTTGACTCTCCCAGTAGGGCAAGGAGTTCTGACCTCCCAGTCCTCCTGTTCCATGCTTCAATCCTCTTTGCCCCCCAAATAGGAGTCTAATGTTGAATTTTTCTGTTTATTTTGTTTCCTTTGCTTAGGCATGTTGCCACTCAATTACTTGACTTTTGGGCTTATTGCCACAGTAGGACTCTGCCACCAGCCAGGGGAGCTTCAGTCCCAAATGCGGGGGTTTTCCCAACTTCTGGAGGTATTAGTTAGGTGCGCTCTCTGAAGCCCACACACATTCTGGCAAGCTGGTCACACACCCCAAGACCTCCACCCCAGACCACCATCCAGATCTAAGGTTAAATCAAGAGTGATTAACCCCAAGACTGATTGCCAGATCCCCCTGCAGTTAGCAGGGCAGAAACTGAAGCTGCCAAGTGTGTCAATGGCTGAGCTGAAGCTTCTTAGTGTCTTCTCGCCCCCAGGGAAAGAGGCCAATGCAATCTCCTAACTAATGAGTCCCAAAGTCCATACAGCACTAACCTCTCACTTTGTCCATGGCACCCATGTGTTGGTAATTCTGGAAACGCAAAAGCTGCTGGTGTTCTGGAGTCTCTCCAGCTGGCTGCTAGTCAGGCCACCCTGGGGCTAAAACCTCCAACTCATCGGGGCCTGGGCTTGGCTCCCAGAGAGCTGTGCTGGCCACTCCCTGCCAGGCTGCTGGGCTGTCCTCAGTGGGGGGTTAGCTTCTCCATGTCATTTTGTGGGTTCTGGAGCTCCAGAAGTTGTTTAGAGTCTGCTTTTATATAAATTTGGAGGTGGTGGGAGCAAGAGCTGTGCGGAAGAGCTGTTTCTACTCTGCCATCTTGACTCCACCCAAAAAATAAATTTTTACAATAATTTTCTCTGATGAAGACTATTTCACAATCGTCAAATTTGTAGAAATAAATGTCATTTCTTAATGAATAAATGGTAAAAGAATATAAACAGGCAGTTTTCAGGAAAAAGTAATCAAAGCTATCTATAATCTTATATTAAAAAATGCTCTAAATCCCTATTAATGAGAGAAATGCCAATTAAAACAACTCTGAGCTACTACCTCACTGTCAGATTAGCTAATGTGACAGAAAAGGAAAGTGATAAGTGTTGGAGGGAATGTGTGAATATTAAAATATTAATGTACTACTGGTGAAGTTGTATACTGATTCAACCATTCTGGAGACCAATTTGGATTAAGACCAAAAGTTCTATAGAGCCATGCATACTCTTTGACCAAGCAATACCACTACTAGATCTGTATCCTGAAAGTGATTTTTAAAAACACAAACCAAGAAAAACAGCATGTCCAATGTGCTCTGCCCCACACAAATTTCAAACAATGTGAAAGGGGGCTCCGAACAACTTCTGGAGCCACAGCACCCACAGAACGGCACAGAGAAGCTAACCTCCTGCTGAGGACAGCCCAGCAGCCCTGCAGGGAGTGGCCAGCACAGCGCTCTGAGAGCAGGCAGCACAGCACAGTGGGAACTGACAGTGCAGCTCGCAGAGCCGAGCCCAGGTCTGCGGTTTTAGCCGCAGGGTGGCCAGGCCTTCAGCCAGCTGGAGGAACCCCAGAACACCAGCAGTTGCGGCGATTCCAGAACTATCAGCACAGATATGCCTATGACAAAGTGAGAGGTTAGTGCCCTATGGACTTTGGGACCAGTATATGGGGAATGCGTGGCTTCCTCCCCTGGGGGTGAAAAGCTGCTGAAGAAACAGCTGAAAGAAGCCATTTTGCAGCATCAGTAGTGGCTCTAGCTCCTGGTCTGCGAACTGTAGGGAGATCCAGCAAACAGTCTGGGGGTTAATCGCTCTTGCTTTAAACTGCCTGGATCTGGATTGTGGTCTGGGGGGGGGGGGGAAGTTTGGGGTGGGTATCCAACTTGCCAGAGTGGGTGGAGGCTTTACAGAGGCCACACAACTAGCGGAAGTTGTGAAGACCCCATGTTTGGGCAGAAGCTCCCCTATCTGGTAGCAGAGTCCTACTGTGGCAACAAGCCCAAAAGTCAAGTAATTAAATGGCAACATGCCTAGGCAAACGAAACAAAATAAACAGAAAAGTTCAACATTGGACTCCTATTTTAGGAGCAAAGAGGCTCAAAGCATGGAGGAGGACTGTGAGGTCAGAACTCCTGCACCAAAAGCCCCAAATGAAAATACAAGCTGGCTACAGGCCATAGAGGACCTTAAGAAGCAGATAAGAGAAGTGGGGGAAAATTTGGGAAGAGAAATGAAAAAGATGCAAGAAAAGTATGAAATGACAGTCAACAGCCTGACTGAGGAAAATAACACCTTAAAAAATAGACTAACTCAAATGGCAAAAGCGGCTCAGAAAGGCAATGGGGAGAAGAATGCCTTAAAAAGTCGAATTTGCCAGATGGAAAAAGAATCTCAAAAGCTCACTGAGGAGATTCATTGCTTCAGAGTAAGACTGGAGCAAATGGAAGCTAGTGACTTTATGAGAAATCAAGACACTATTAAACAGATCCAAACAAATGAAAGAATAGAAGGCAATGTGAAATATCTCATGGGAAAAACCATTGACCTGGAAAATAGATCCAGGAGAGATAATTTAAAAATTATTGGACTACCTGAAAGCCATGATCAAAGAAAGAACCTAGAAATCATCTTTAAAGAAATTCTCAAGGAAAATTGCCCTAATGTTTTAGACACATTGGGGGAAATAGAGGTTGAAAGAATCCACCAATTGCCTCCTGAAAAAGATCCCAAAAAGAAAACTCCTAGGAATATTATAGCCAGGCTCCAGAACTCCCAGATCAAGGAGAAAATACTACAAGCAGCCAGGAAGAAACAATTTCAATATTGTGGAAACACAATCAGAATAGCACAGGACCTGGCAGCTTCTACACTGAGGGATCGAAGAGCATGGAATATGATATTCCAGAGGGCAAAAGAGCTGGGATTGAAGCCAAGGGTCACCTACCCAGCAAAACTGAGTATCTTGTTTCAGGGGAAAATATGGTCATTCAGTGGAATAGAGGACTTTCAAGCATTTTTGAGGAAAAAACCAGAGTTGAATAGAATATTTGACATCCAGATGCAAGAGGCAAGAGATGCTTGAGAAGGTAATCAAGGAAAAGAAATCAAAATGAACTTATGAAAGTTGGACTATTTACATTCCTACATGGAAAAACAATAACTGTGTTTGATGAAACCTTTCTCATTATGAAAATAATGGAAGAAGGGTACATGGCATATGTTCACAGGTATACATGCATAGAGGGCACAGGTTGAATTTGATGGGAAGGGATGATTCTCTTTTTTTTGGAGGGCAATTGGGGTTGGGTGACTTGCCCAAGGTCAGCGGTTGGGTTTTTGTTTGTGTGTTGGGTATCTAGGGCCGGATCCGAGCTCGGGTCCTTCTGGCTCCGGGGCCGGCGCTCTGCTTGCTGCGCCACCTAGCCGCCCCAAGGAAGGGATGATTCTTAAGGGGTGAAGTCAAGAGGTGAGAGAGGAAAGTGGCAAGAGGAGATGGAGAGAGACAGGGTAGGGTAAACTATCTCATGTAGAAGAGGCAAGGGGAAGTGGTTGCAGGGGAGGGGAAGCACAGGAAGGCAAAAAGGTGAAACCACATTCTCATTGAATTTGGCTCAGGGAGAGAATCACATACATATTAAATGGAATATCTTACCCTCACTCACTCTCCTGAGTAGGGGAAAGGGGGATGAGAGGGGGGATGATGGAGGGGAGGGCATTCTGGGGAGAGGGGAGGTTAGAAGTACCCACTATCAAAGAGGGACAGGATCAAAGTAGGGAATGGACCAGGTGGGAGGTGAGACAGGTGGGAGGGAAATATAAGCAGTCTTTTACAATATATCTACTATGGTAATGTTTTGCATAGCTATACATGTACAACACATACTGAATTGCTTATATCTTCTCAGAGGGAGTGGGTGACAAGGGAGGTAGGGCATGGATCTGAAAATCGAAGTTTTAAAATTAAATGTTTCATAAGATGTCCAGGCAGTGGGGCTCAGACATTCACCTTGCCCTAATGGCAAAGTCAAAGGGTGTATGGGAGAAGATGTGGGAGAGAGCAGATTGGATGAGGGGATGTCTAGTGGGACTGCTGTTCTGGGGTGGTGGATGGGGAAAAAGTGGGGGGAAAATGTAACTCATAATCTGGTGGAAATGAATGATGTAAACCAGAAGTTAATAAAGCATTTGTTTAATTAATTAATTTTTAAAAAACAGAAGGTAAAAGGACCTACATGTACAAAAATATTCACTGCAGCTCTTTTAGTGGTGACAAAAAATTGGAAATTAAGGGAATGCCCATCAAATGGGGAATAACTGAACAACTTCTTGTATATGATTGTGATGGAACATTATTATGCTTTAAGAAATGATGAGCAGGATGCTCTCAGAAAAACCTGGAAAGACTTACACTAACTGATGTATGGTGAAATGAGCAGAACCAGGAAAAGATTGTGGATAATAACAGCAATATTGTGTGATGATCTACTCTGTATCTATTCTCATAGATGCAATGATGCAAAGAACTGCACTTTTGATCATGAGTCCTAAATAATTATTAAATAATTAAATAATAATTAAATAATTTAAATAATAATTAAATTATTAAATAATAAATTTCTTGGGAAAATTATTTAGGACTCATGATCAAAAGTGCAGTTCTTTTCCAGAGAAAGAACTGGTGGGGTCTGAATGCAGATGAAAAATTCTTTTCTTTATCTTATTTTTCTTGGGGTTTTTTATCTGTGTTTACTTTTACAATATGACTTTCATGGAAATTTGTTTTGCATGACTATATATGCATAACCCATGTCAAATTGCTTACCCTCTCAATGAAAAGGAGAAGGTAGGAAGGGAGAGAATTTGGAACATAAAATTTGAAGTAAAAACGAATGTTAAAATTATTTTTATAGAAAACTAAGAAAAAATTAAATATTAAATAATGTTAAAAACAGAAAATAAAAGGAAAGTGCTTCATAAATCATAAAGTCCTATGATGCACTGACTTAGACCTAAGCAAATAACAAGTCACTCTTATAGCCAAATGACCTATGACACTCCATTGACTTATCAAACCAAGTGATTGCTATGGTTTTGAGGTAAAGAAGTAGGGTTCCATACTCAAAATTATCAGAAGCAATTTTGACAATCAGTACTAAATGCATGTTAAAATGAATTATGTAATTCATAATGGAAAAATGAGATATAATTAAAGCAATTCATGGGGGGGGGTAAGAGAAACATGTTTTTTTAGTGACTGGAGGGGGCAAATTGGAAGAGAACATGCAGGTCATCTAGTCTAGGGCTTCTTAAACTTTTTCCATTTATGACCCCTTTTCATGTACTTCAGTGTTGCATGACCTGAGAGCATGCATAGTACAAAATGTACATGCTTTGCATTGAGAACCAAGTTTGCAGTGAAGTTACTTGATGCAATATGGGCAATTGCTGCCAGAAACACCTTGGATTCATCATGTGTTTGATTTTTAATTAATTTTTGGTCTTTGGGTATTCAGAAATCTTTTACTGTTGCCAATCTTTTTTCCAACCCTATATGGGGTTGCAAATCGCAGTTGAAGAAGTTCGAATCTAGTCCAAGACATGGTAGTATTGAGACTATAACCTAACTTCACTGTGGCTATTGTTGATGCAATGTTAATGTTCTGCTACACATCCAACCAATTGCCAAATCTAAGGTGGAATTTGAACTCATTCTTCATGACTTCAGGACCAATGTACCTAGCTTCATGTCCTCCTTTTCATTCTAAGACTTCCAGTCACAAGGAAGTTTATTACTCCAAAAGGCAGCACATTCTTATTTTTGATATTTCTAACTGGAGTATTTAGTCAGTCAGTCAATAAACATATATTAAGTTACTACAATGATCTAGGCATTGTTCTAAGCATTGGGGATATTGTTGTTGTTTATCCTTCATTTTCAAAGAAGACCAATGACATCATGGATGATGTCTTGACTTGGTAATGAATTGAATTTAAGTGAAGCAGTTGCACAAAGTCATCAGCCTCACTATCTCTTCCTGAGTCATCAAAAGTCCAATGACAGGAGAAGATGCAGGATGACTGGTTATGGCCCAGGATGCAGTAGATTACTTTGATGTCTGACTAAGCTCTAAGTGCTTCACAACTCCTGCTTTATGGCCATTGGAAAGAAGGGAGTGGATAGAGGGAGAGAAGTAGTAAGGGAAAAGAGAAAGAAAAGGGGGCAGATTGAGGGAGGCAGTGGTCAAAAGCAAAGCTCTAGTGAGGAAGGAAAAAGAGAAAGGAGAAAGAAAAGCATAAATGGAATGGGGGGAATAGGATGGAGAGAAAGACACAGATAGTAATCATAACTGTGAATGTGCATGGGATGAATTCTCCCCCAAAATGGAAGCAGATAGCAGAATTGATTAAGAGCCATAATGCTAAAATATGTCATTTATAAGAAAGACATTTGAAAGAGAGTGATATACACAGAGGAAAGTTAAAAGGCTGGGGTAAAATATATTATGCTTCACCTGAAATAAAAAAGCAGGGATAGTAATCTTGATCTAAGACAAAGCAAATGCAAAAATATATCTAATTAAAAGAGATAAGGAAGAAAACTACATTCTGCTAAAAGGCACCGTAGACATAGAAGTAATATCATCACTAAACATATACACACAAAGTGGTATAGCATCTATATTCTTAGAAGAGAAATTAAGGGAGTTACAGGGAAGAAATAGACACCAAAACTATACTAGTGAGGGCCCTCAACCTCCCCCTCTATGAACTAGATAAATCTAATCACAAAATAAATAAGAAAGAACTGAAAGAGGTGAATAGAATTTTAGATAAGTTAGATATGGTAGACCTCTGGAGAAAATTGAGTTGGGATAGAAAAATCTCCAGGGTAAGATGAGTTTACAATTGAATTCTATCAAACATTTAAAGAAAAACTAATTCCAATAGTATATAAACTATTTGGGAAAATAGGTGGAGTCCTACCAAATTCTTTTTATGATACAGAGCGCAGGAGCCCAGCCGAGCCAAGCCCAGGTCCACGTGAGCCAAGGTTTTAGCCCCAGGGCGGCAGGGCCAGCAGCCTGCTAGAGGAACCCCAGAACACCAGGAGCTGTGGCGATTCCAGAATTATCAACATAGACATGCCTAGGACAAAGTAAGAGGTTAGTGTCCTATGACTTTGGGACCTGTATTTGGGGAATGCGTCAGCTCCCTCCCCTGGGGGCTAGAAGCCACTGAGGAGACACGCCATTTTGTAGTTTTCAGAGGCAGCTCTGGCTCCCAGCCTCCAAATCATGGGGAGATCCAGCGATCAGTCTTGGGGGGTAATCGCTCTTGCTTTAACCTCCCTGGATCTGGATTGTGATCTAGGGTGGAAGCTGTGGGTAGGTTTACAGCTTGCCAGAAACGGAAGTTGCACCCCCACATGTTCGGGACGAAAATTCCTCTATCTGGCCTTAAAGCCATAGTGTGGCAACAAGCCCCAAAGTCAAGCAATTAAGTGGCAACATGCCAAGGCAAAGGAAACATAAAAATGCAACCCTAGACTCCTATTTTGGGGGCATAGAGCGGGAAAAGGACTGTGAGGTCAGAAGTCCTGCTCCAAAAGCCCCAGGGGAAAACATGAGCGGGTTGCAGGCCATAGAGGACCTTAAGAAGGACTTTAAAAATCAAATAAGAGAAGTGGAGGAAAAATTGGAAAGAGAAATGAGAAGGATGCAGGGAAAGTATGAAATGAGGGTCAACAGCCTGACTGAGGAAAACAACACCTTAAAAAATAGACTAGCTCAAATGGCAAAGGAGGCCCAAAAGGGCAATGAGGGAAGAATGCCTTAAAAAGTCAAATTTGCCAGATGGAAAAAGAATCTCAAAAGTTCACTGAGGAGATTCATTCCTTCAGAGTTAGACTGGAGCAAATGGAAGCTAATGACTTTATGAGAAATCAAGATGCTGTTAAACAGATCCAAACAAATGAAAGATTAGAAGGCAATGTGAAATATCTCATGGGAAAAACCACTGACCTGGAAAATAGATCCAGGAGAGACAATTTAAAAATTATTGGACTACCTGAAAGCCATGATCAAAGAAAGAACCTAGAAATCACCTTCAAGAAATTCTCAAGGAAAATTGCCCTGATGTTTTAGATCCAGAGGGCAAAATAGAGGTTGAAAGAATCCACAGATCACCTCCTGAAAAAGATCCCAAAAAGAAAACTCCCAGGAATATTATAGCCAGGTTCCAGAATCCCCAGATCAAGGAGAAAATACTACAAGCAGCCAGGAAGAAACAATTTCAATATTGTGGAAACACAATCAGAATAGCCCAGGACCTGGCAGCTTCCACACTGAGGGATCGAAGGGCATGGAATATGATATTCCAGAGGGCAAAAGAACTGGGAATGAACCCAAGGGTCACCTACCCAGCAAAACTGAGTATTTTGTTTCAGGGGAAAATATGGTCATTCAGTGGAATAGAGGACTTTCAAGCATTCTTGAGGAAAAAACCAGAGTTGAATAGAAAATTCGACATTCAGACACAAGAAGCAAGAGATGTTTGAGAAGGTAATCAGGGAAAAGAAATCAAAAGGAACTTATCAAAGTTGAAATGTTTACATTCCTACATGGAAAAGCTATAACTGTGACTGATGAAAACCTTTCTCAGTATGAAAATAATGGAAGAAATGTATATGGGCATATGAATACATATGTGAATGTGTGTATATATGTTTATAGGTATACATGGATAGAGGGCACAGGTTGAATTTGGTGGGAAGGGATAAGGGGTGAAGTTATGAGGTGAGAGAGAAAAGTGGCAAGAGGAGAAGGGGAGAGACAGGGTAGGGTAAACTATCTCATGTAGAAGAAGCAAGGGGAAGTGGTTGCAGGGGAGGGCAAGAACCGGAAGGCAAAAAGGCAAAACCATATTCTCACTGAATTTGGCTCAGGGAGAGAATGACTTACATACTAAATGGAATATCTCACCCTGCAGGAGAGTAGGGAGAAGGGGGATAAGAGAGGGGATGATGGAGGGGAGGGTATTCTGGGGGGAGGGGAGGTTGGAAGTACCTACTATCGAAGAGGGACAGGATCAAAGTAGGGAATGGACCAGGTGGGGGGTGGGATGGGTGGGAGGGAATTACAAGCAGCCTTTTACAATATATCTACTATGGTAATGTTCTGAGTAGCTATACATGTACAACATACTGAATTGCTTATCTTCCTAGAGGGAATGGGTGACAAGGGAGGAAGTGAATGGATCTGAAATTCAAAGTTTAAAAATTAAATGTTTCAAATATACAAAAATACTATTATTAATACTATTTTGCATGTAATTGGGAGATAAGATGTTCAGGTATTGGGGCACAGAGATTCACCTCGCCCTAATGGTAAAGCCAAAGGGGTATGGGAAAAGATATGGGAGAGAGCAGATTGTATGAGGGGATATCTTGTGGGACTGCTATTCTGGGATGGTGGGTAGGGGAAAAATGGAGAAAAAATTGTAACTCAAAATCTGGTGGAAATTAATGATGTAAACCAAAAGTTAATAAAGCATTTGTTTAAAAAAAAAAAGAATGAGTGGGTCAAACAAGAAATTATAGAAAAATCCGTTAAGTTCATTCAAGAGAATGACAATAATGAGACAACATATCAAAACTTGTGGGATGCAGAAAAAGCAGTTCTTAGGGGAAGTTAAATATCTCTGAATGCATACATGAATAAAATAGAGAAAATGGAGGTCAGTAAATTGGGCCTGCAACTGAAAAAGCTAGGGGAAAAAAACCAAATTGAAAATCCCCAATTAAATACTAAATTAGAGATATTGAAAACCAAAGGAGAGATTAATAAAATTGAAATTAAGAAAACTATTGAATTAAAAAATAAAACTAAGAGCTGGTTTTATGAAAAAATCAACAAAATTGATAGACCTTTAGTCAATATGATAAAAAAAGAAAGATGGAAACCAAATTACGAGTATCAAAAATGAAAAGAGTGAATCTACCCCCAAAGAAGAGGAAATTAAAACAATAAATAGGAATTATTTTGCCCAATTGTATGCCCATAAATTTGACAATATTATTGAAGTGGTTGAGTATTTACAAAGATATAAATTGCCCAGATTAACTGAAGAGGAAGTAAATTACTTAAATAACTCCATCTCAGAAAAAGAAATAGAACAAGTCATCAATTAACTCCCTAGGAAAAAATCTCCATGGCCATATGAATTTACTAGTGAATTCTATCAAACATTTAAAGAACAATTGATTCTAATACTTTACAAACTATTTGGGAAAATTGGAGAAGGACTCCTACCAAATTCTTTTTATGACACAAAGATGGTACTGTTACTTAAATTGGGAAGAGACAAAATGGAGAAAGAAAATTATGAACCAATTACCCTCATGAATATAGATGAAAAAACTTTAAATAAAATATTAGCAAAACTACTACAGCAACTTATAATGATAATAATACATTTTGGTCAGATAATATTTATTCCAGGAAAGCAAGGATAGTTCAGTATTAGGAAAAGCATCACTTTGATTGATCATATTAACAACTACAACAAGTAGAAACCATATGATTATATCAATAGATCCAGAAAAGGCTTTTGATAAAATACAATACCCATTTCTATTTAAAAAAAAAACATTAGAAAGTATAGCAATAAATGGAGTTTTCCTTGAAAGAATAAGTGACATCTATCTAAAACCATCAGCGGGTATTATATGTAACAGGGATAAGCTAGAAGCATTTCCAATAAGATTGGGGGTGAAAAAAGGCTGTCTACTATCACCCCTCTTATTAAATTTGGTACTAGATCGGGGGCAGCTAGGTGGCGCAGTGAGTAGAGTGTTGGCCCTGGAGTCAGAAGGACCTGAGTTCGGATCCGGCCTCAGACACTTAACCCATACACACAAACAAACAAAAACCTAGCTGTGTGACCTTGGGCAAGTTACTTAACCCCAATTGCCCTCCAAAAAGCAAAAAAAAAAAAAGTTTGGTACTAGAAATGTTAGCAGTAAGGGGCGGCTAGGTGATGCAATGGATAGAGTGCTGGCCCTGGAATGAGAAGGACTGAGCTTGAATCCAGCCTCAGACACTTAACACACACAAACAAAACCTAGCCTTGTGACCTTGGGCAAGTTATTTAACGCCAATTGCCCTCCAAAAAGCAAAAGAAAGGAAAAAAAAAGAAAAAGAAATGTTAGCAGCAGCCGTAAGAGAAAAAAAATAAATTGAAGGAATTAAATTAGGCAAAGAAGAGACTAAGCAATCACTTTTTGCAGATGATATTATGATATACTTAGAGAATCTTAGAGAATCAAGTAAAAAACTACTTGAGATAATAAATAAATTTAGCAAAGTTGAAGGATATAAAATAAACCCACATAAATACTCAGCATTCCTATACATTTCTAATGAAATCCAACAGCAAAAGATAGAAAGAGAAATTCCATTTAAAGTTACTGTAGACATTAGAAAATATATGTGAATCTACTTGCCAAAACAAACCCTGGACCTATATGAACACAGCTACAAAACACTTTTCACACAAATAAATTCAGATCTAAATAATTGGGAAAAATCAGTTTGTCATGGCTAGGTTGAGCTAATATAATAAAAATGATAATTTTATATAAATTAATTTATATATTTAGTGCCATATCAATAAATCTACTAAAATTATTTTTATAGAGCTAGAAAAAAATAGTAACAAAACTGATTCGAAGGAAAAAAAGGTCAAGAATATCAAGGGAATTAAACGAAAAGAAATGCTAGGAAAGGCGGCCTAGCCATACTAGATTTTAATCTATGTTATAAAGCAGCAGTCATCAAACCACTTAGTACTGGTTGAAGAGTAGCTTAGTGGATCAGTGGAAATAGATTAAGTACATGAGACATAGTAGTCAATGACTATAGTAATCTACTGTTTGATAAACCCCATTTTGGGGGATAAGAACTCACTATTTGACAAAAACTGCTGGGAAAAATGGAAAATGGTATGGCAGAAATTGGGCATAAACCAATATTTTACACCGTATAACAAAATATCATCTAAATGGGTGCATGATCTAGGTATAAAGGCTGATATTGTAAGCAATCTGGGAGAGCAAGGAATAGTTTACCTGTTAGATTTATGGAGAAGTGAAGATTTTATGATCAAACAAGAATTAGAGAGCATTATGAAATGCAAAATGGATAATTTTGATTACATGAAATTAAAAAGTTTCTGTGCAAATAAAGCCAATGTAACCAAGATTAAGAGGGAAGTGGAAAATTAGGAAAGGATTTTTACAACTGTTATCTCTGATAAAAGCCTCATTTCTAAAATAAACAGAGAACTGAGTCAAATCTATATCAATACAAGTCATTACCCAGTTGATAAATGGTCAAAGGATATGAACAGGCAGTTTCCAGAGGAAGAAATTAAAGATATCTATAAGCATATGAAAAAATACTCTAAAACACTATTGGTTAGAGAAATGCAAATCAAAACAACTCTGAGGTGCCACATCTCACCTATCACATCAGCTAAGATGGCAAAACAGGCAAATGATAAATGCTGGAGAGGATGTGAAAAAATTGGAACACTAATGCATTGTTGGTGGAATTGTGTACTGATCAAACCATTCTGGAAAGCAATCTGGAACTATGACCCTTTGACCCATCAATACTACTTCTAGGGTTGTATCCCAAAGAAATCATAGACGGAGAAAAGGACCTATATGTACAAAAATACTTATAGCAGAGCTTTTTGTGGTGGCAAAGAATTGGAAATCAAGGGTATGTCCATCAAATGGGGAATGGCTAAACAAGTTGTCGTATATGAATGTAATGGTATACTATTGTGCTATAAGAAATTAAGAGTAGACAAACTCCATAATAACCTGGAGATATTTATATAAATTGATGCTGAGTGAGGAGAGAAGAACCAGGAGAACTTTATGCACAAGTACAGACACATCTTATGTGTGATGACTAACTTTGATAGACTGGGCTCCTGAGAGCAATGCAAGGTTATACAATAACTCCAAAAACTCATGACGGAAAAGGATATCCATATCCAGATAAAGAACTATAGAGTCTAAACACAGATTGAAGCAAACTGCTTGCTCTCTCTCTCTTTTTTAATTTCTTCTCTCTCATTGTTCACTCCATTGGTTATAATCCCTCTTTACTACTTGACTAATGTTTAATGTGAATGTACTTGTAGATCTTATATATTTAATTGCACTCCATCATGGGGGGATGAGGGAGGAGTGGGAGCAGGAGAAAATTTGAAACTCAAGGGATTGAGGAACTGAATGTTGTAAATAAATAAATTTAAATAAAAAAATAATATGTCATTCCCCAATTGATGGGGGATTGAATGGTCAAAAGATATGAACAGGTAGTTTCCAGATAAAGAAATTAAAGCCATCTATAGTCATATAAAATGCTTTAAATGACTATGGATTAGTGAAATGCAAATCAAAACAACTGTTTGGTACCACATCATACCTAGCAGACTGGCTAACATGACAAAATAGGAAAATTACAAATGCTGGAGAGGATGTGGGAAAATTGGAACACTAATGCACTGATGGTGGAGTTGTGAATTGATCCAACAATTCTGGAGAGCAATTTGGAACTATGCCCAAAGGTTTATAAAAATATGCATACCCTTTGACCCAAAAATATACCTTCTAGGACTGTATAAAAAGAAATCATAAAAATGCAAAAAGGACCCACATGTACAAAAATATTTATAGCAGCTATGTTTGTGATGGCAAAGAACCAGAAATGGAGGGGATACCCATCAACTGGAGAATGACTGAACAAGTTGTGGAATATGAATGTAGTGGAATACTGTTGTACTATAAGAAATGATGAGCAGGCAGATTTCAGAAAAACCTGGAAAGACATATAAACTGATACTGAGTGAGGTGAGGAGAACCACTAGAATATTGTACACAGTAAGAGTCATATTGTATAAGGACTAACTTTGTTAGAATGAGTTCTTCTCAGCAATGCAAGGTTCTATGACAACTCCAAAAGGCTCATGATGGAAAATGCTATACAGATCCAGAGAAAGAACTACAGAGTTTGAATGCATGTTAGAGCATACCATTTGCTTTCTCTCTCTTTTTGTTTTGTTTTGTTTCCTCCTTCTTGTGGTTCATCACATTGGCTCTAATTATTCTTTACAACATTACTAATGTGAAAATATGTTTAATATTAATGTATATGTAAAGCCTATATCAGATTGCATGCCATCTTGGGGAGGAGAGGGAAGGAAGGGGAGAAAATTTAAATCTCAAAAGCTTGTGGAACTGAATGTTGCAAACTAAAAATAAATAAATTTATTTTTAATAAACTAAATAAATTATAATTAGGAGCTGTTTTGCCCAACTGTATGCCAACAAATTTTACAATCTTAGTGAAATGGATGAATATTTACAAAAATTTAAATTTCCCAGATTAACAGAACAAGAAATAATATCTTAACACCACTTCAGAAAAAAGAAATTAAACAAGCCATCAATGAATTCTCTAAGAAAAAGATCTCCAGGGTCAGATGGATTTACAAGTGACTTCTATCAAACATTTAAAGACCAATTGATTCCAAAACTTAACTTCTGTTTGCCTAGGAAGAAGCTAGGTGGCTCAGTGGGTAGATCACTGGACCTGTATCAGAAAGACCTGAGTTCGAGCCCTTAGACACTTAGTACCTATGTGAACTGGGTGAATCACTTAACCTTTACCTTAATTTTATAAAAAAGGAAATGGCAAACCACATGGCAAACTGTCTTTTCCAAGGAAACCCCAGAGATGGTATGGTGTGTGGGCTCAAGAAGAGTAGAACACTACTGAATGACTGAATAACAACATGGTGCCAGGCACTGTACTAACTGCCATACAAATATTATCTCATTTGATCCTTACAAGAATGCTGGGAAGTAGATGTTATTATCCACATTTTATATATGAGAAACCTGAGGCAAACAGAGACTGAGTGACTTGCCCAGGTTCACATAATGGCTGAGACTAGATTTGGATGCAAGTCTTCCTGACTTCAAACATAGCACTCTATCCACTGTGCCAACCAGCTGCCTTCATGGATAGGAATGGCAATCCCAAGTAGATGAAGTATTCTTTCTATTTTACAGGAAGGAGAACTACAGGATGAAGGCTTGCCCTTGAAAAAAACATTTGGAACTCTTGAGCACCCATGCATCAACAGTAGGATCCACTCCAAAGAAATAAGGGAGAGGAGAAGAAAGATGGGGAAGGCATGAAGGAAAAAGTCTATTGAATGATTTTGTCCTGGTTAGAGTTACTTCAAGGACAGACAAAAGAACCCGGTGACAAGTGTAATATAGCAACATGAACAGGTCAGATTCTGAGGAGTGAGAGACAGGAAATGGTAGTTATCTCCAGAAAGGGGGTTGGGGATATTTATAATAATAGGCTGTCACATCCCCATCCATTTTCCCTCTTTCAGAGCCTTACTTCAGGACCTACTGACGTTTCCTACTAGTCATAAGAGGGTGATTTGTCTTGTGTCAACACCCACTCCTTTTGCTTTAAAAGAGGAGGTTAACATGATCCTGGAGACTAGAGGCTTTTGGGATGTCGTCACAGAATGTTCGTCACTCCTCTGAGCCCACACTGTAATTGAACACGAGCCTAATTGACCTTCACATAGCTGTGGGCAGGAAGGTCACTAATAGGAATAAATAACAATTTCCCCACTCACTTTAAAGTTTATCATTATCCTTATTAGATTGTCTTAAATATATGTTAGTCATCCATACCATTTGAGTCTCAACAGCACTGTTCGTTTTTTCTGCAAATATGTGGTTTTGACTTTTAAGTGGGCTTTACACAAAATACTTTTAAAATAAATAAAAATTTATTCTTGTTCTCCCACCAGACGACAACAGAAAATACTGATCTCGTCATCCTTAGCAAGTACAAAAATGTCTTCAATATCTACTAACTACCCACCTCCTCATGCACTACTCACCCTAACACAGTGCCTAGCAGTGTGCTAAGTACACAATAGGAATGTAAGTTGGTTGTTGTTCTTTATCCTCAAAGAGGACCAAAATGACATTACTGTGAGAGAGGCAAGTTACAGTGTGTCTGACTGTGACTGATCAGGCCAATATGAGCTCAGAATGTTCTACCACAGTTCAGGCACAAATAGTACATGTGAACATTTTGGGTGGATTCTCTAAATCTGTGCATCTTAAGTTTCTTTTGCGCTACTTTGATTCTGCTTGACTCATAAAGCATAGCATCTTCTTTGATATGGGCCCATCATGCTAAGCAGCCCTGTGCCAGTGGCTCCCATATTATACAATCAATTCCAAAGTTCTTTTTTTTTTTGCTTTTGGGAGGGCAATTGGGGTTAAGTAACTTGCCCAAGGTCACACAACTAGGTTTTTGTTTGTTTGTGTGTATGGGTTAAGTGTCTGAGGCCGGATCCGAACTCAGGTCCTTCTGACTCCAGGGCCAGTGCTCTACTCACTGTGCCACCTAGCCGCCCCAATTCCAAAGTTCTTAAGAGAGATCTTGAGAGACTGTCCTTGTACCACTTCTTCTGACCATGATGTGAGTGCTTGCCCTGTGTGAGTTCTCCATAAAATAAATTAAAGATATCTATAAGCATATGAAGAAATTCTCTAAATCACTATTAATTAGAGAAATGCAAATCAAAACAACTCTGAGATACCACATCCCTCCAGTCAGATTGGCTAAGATGACAAAACAAGAAAGTGACAAATGCTGGAGAGGATGTGGACAAATTGGAACACTAATACATTGCTGGTGGAGTTGTGAACTTATCCAACCATTCTGGAGAGCAATCTGGAATTATGCCCAAAGGATTATAAATAATTTCATACCCTTTGACCCAGCCATACCACTTCTAGGGTTATATCCCAAAGAGATCATAGAAGTGGGAGGAAGACCCATATGTACAAAAATATTTTTAGCAGCCCTTTTTGTGGTTGCAAAGAATTGGAAACTAAAGGGGTACCCATCAATTGGGAAATGGCTAAACAAGTTGTGGTATATGAATGTAACGGAATATTATTGTGCTATAAGAAACAAAGAGGTGACGGATTTCATAATTACCTGGAGAGACTTTTACAAACTGATGCTGAGCAAGAAGAGTAGAATCAGAAGAAATTTGTATACAATCACAGACATACCATATCTGTGATGACCAATTATGACAGACTGGACTCTTTTCAGCAATGCAGTGATATAAATTAATCCCAAAAGACTCAAGAAAGTGAGAAATGTGCCATCCAGAGATATAACTAGAAAGAACTGAGCCTGAATCCTGATGGAAGCAAACTAAATGATCTTTTTCTTTTCATTGTTTGGTTTTATTTCTTCCTTACCATCTTTCATCCCACCTAGTACAATGCTCCTTTGTAATTGGAATAATGTGTAATATGAATGCATTTGCAGATCCTATACTGGACTATATGCTGTCATGTGGGGAGGGGGGAGGGAAGTAAAGGAAATTTGAAAATCAAGGAACTATGGAATTGAATCTTGTTAACTGAAACTAAACTAATAAATCAATTTAAAAAAATATTCTTTTTGGCAAGTGCCTGTTTTGCATTCAAACAATGTGGCCAGCCAATTGGACTTGTGCTCTCTGAAGCAAAGTTTGAATGCTTGGTAGTTTAGTTCAAGAAAGGACCTCAGTGACTGGTATCTTATCCTTTCGGATGATATTTAGAATCTTCCTAAGATAATTTGAATGGAACTGATTCTGTTTCCTGGCATGGTGCTGCAAGACTGTCCAGGTATCACAGGCACACAACAATGAGGTCAGCACAATGGCTCTGTAGACCTTCAGTTTGGTAGTCATTCTAATACCTCTTCTCTCCCATACTTTCTTTTGGAGTCTCCCAAACGCTGACCTAGCTCTGGCAATACATGCACCAACCTCAGCATCAATGAGTGGAAAGTACACTGCCAAGGTAAGAGAACTTATACATAGTATTCAAAACTTCTGCATTTTCTGTAACCAATGCAATACATAGTTGTTGGATGAATGAGTCCATATTTCACCCATACTGCCAATAATGAGTGAATTAATTTTGTATGTCTTCCATCCCCTCTTCCCCCTCTCTATGTTCCTTCACTCTCCTCACTTGAAAGAGAATGATTGATGTACCACAGACAGATTTATGTCTTAGAAAATCAATGATCTGTATTTTCCTTGTGTATTCTGCCCATGAGCAGTGGTTGGGGGGGGGTAGAGAAGAAGAGAAGTGAGAAGGAAAATAATGCAGAAGGAAGTAGAAAAGTTAAATGGTTATCTAATTCTACAAAAGAAAGAAAGAGTAATGTGATGTACACAGAATCCATTTCAACTAAATTCAAGTATTTATTGAGGGTTTTCCTGAAGTCCTCTTCGGGTGCCTCGTTGTGACATGGAGGTGATCCTGAGACTTTGGAGGCTATATAGCTAGATTGGTACAATGGATAGAGCACTCATGGAGCCTGGAGTTATGAAGATTGGAGGCCAAATCTGGCCTCACATACTCATTAGATGTTCACAGCTAGTAACAGGCAAGTCACTCAGCCTCTGTCTTCCTAATTTTCCTCTTCTGTAAAAGGGGATAATAATAGCATCTATCTCCCAGAGTTGTTGTGAGGATCCAATATGATAATATTGGTATAGCACAACACAGTTCATGGCAAATAGTAAGTGCTTGTAATGCTTATTACCGTATACATATGCTGATAGGTCTCATCTGTGGTGAAAAGTGAGTACAGGTTTGATAGACATCTCAATGTTTATTATCTGAGGATCAAAGTAGCTAAATTCAGAGATATTCGTCACCAGAAGTAGGCCTTCTAGTTGATTTTTCCTCAACTTTATGAGGTCATGAAATACATCTTCTAAAGATATGGAGGGGATAATATTTCCATCTATGAAGGGGGGTTTTCATGTCTCAAGGAAATCACAAATCAAGTAAAAAGTCAACAAGTATTTATTGTGCCTACCACATACAAGGCACTCTGCTAAGTGCTGAGGATAAAAAGAAAGGCAAAAATAGCCTCTGCTATCAAGGACTTCACAATTTAATGCAGGAGGGAGCATGCAAACAACTTTGCAGAATCAAGAGAAGTTGAGAATAATCTCAGAGGGAAGGTACTAAGATTAATAGTACTTGGAAAGACTTCTTACAGGAGACAGGACTTTAGCTGAGACTTGAAGAAAACAAGAGAAGTCAGGGGACAGCGATAAGGAAAGACAGACATTCAGACACACAGAGACAGAGCTCTAGGCATGGGCGACAGTCAGTGAAAATTCATGGGACTGAGAGATGGTGTGTGTTCCAGGAGGAACAGCAAAGAGACCAGTGTCACTGGATTGTAGAGTGTGTGAAGGGCAGAAAGAAAAAAAAAGGAAATATACACTATTATTATATATTTAAAAGGAATAGAAAATTGTACATAACAGATTTGCAGTTTCATATGCAATCATTTTTAACTATACTATGCTATGGAAAATGCTTGTTTTATTTCATAAATTTAAAATAAAATAAATAAAAATTTAAAAAGAATGGAAGGGTAGAAAGAGGCTGGATTATGAAGGATTTTAAAAGTTAAAAAGGTGATTTAATATTTTAACCTAGTTTCAATAGTGAGGCACTGTAGTTTACAGAATTGGGTGTGACATGGTCAGTCCTGCACTTTAGAAATATCACTTGGATAGCTTAGCAGAGGATGGGTTGGAGAGAAAAGAGACTTGAGGAAGAAAGACCAATTAGATGACTACTTGCCATAGCCTTGTAAACACTTACTTCATAACCAGTACTTTAATGAAATCACAGAATCATTTATTTAAGCTTTAGAAGTCATGGAATCTGACAGCTATCATAGAAAACACTGAGTGAATTCTAACACCAGTCATTTATAGAAGAAGAAACTGAAACATAAGAAGTATTAAGTACACAAACTGCACTTAGTGAATGTAGGGTTTGAACTCATATCCTTCTCACTCCAAAATCCAGTTCTTTATTCACTATACTGTGTGAGTACATCATCATTGTAGGGGTTACAAAAGTATATCAAGCATGGTCCCTACTTTCAAGAAGCTTATACTTCAGAATGTTTCTGCTTCCATCAGTCAGTAAAGAAGGGGAAGGAGGTCTATGAGGGTTCCACTTTCACTCATTCAAAATCTTGCTTTTACATCTTCTCATTCCCTGCACACAGGTTGTAACCAGGGTAATTACCTCCTATTTCCTACTACTCAGTTGCTGTTGACACTAATGTGTCATGCATAGGCTCTGGTCTAGACCAGGAAAATCCAAACTGAAACTACCTTCAACACATTGTTTGCAGTCAAAATCAGAAACCAGAGTGACTTCCAGAGTAGGGTAGGAAACAATGTCTACTATAGGGAGTAACTAAGAAAAGAGTTTTTTTTGGGGGGTGGAGCCAAGATGGCGGAGTAGAAACAGCCCGTCCAAGCCACTCTGCCCCCAGATTCCCCCCAAACTATGTAAAAGGGGACTCTGAACAACTTCTGGAGCCCCTGCACCCACAGAACGACACAGAGAAGCTAACCTCCTGCTGAGGACAGCCTAGCAGCCCTGCAGGAAGGACCAGCACAGTGGTCTGGGACCTGGCAGCACGGAGCGCAGAGGGCAGAGCACAGGAGCCGAGCCAAGCCCAGGTCCGCATGAGCTGAGATTTTAGCCCCAGGGCAGCAGGGCCAGCAGCCTGCTGGAGAGACCCCAGAACACCAGGAGCTGTGGCGACTCCAGAATTATCAACATAGACTTGCCTAGGACAAAGTAAGAGGTTAGTGTCCTATGACTTCGGGACTGGTATTTAGGGAATGCGTCGGCTCCCTCCCCTGGGGGCTAGAAGTCGCTGAGGACAAACGCCATTTTGTAGTTTTCAGAGGCAGCTCCAGCTCCCGGCCTGCAAATTTGTAGGGAGATCCAGCGATCAGTCTTGGGGGGTAATTGCTCTTGCTTTAACCTCCCTGGATCTGGATTGTGATCTAGGGTGGAAGTTGTGGGTGGGTTTATAGCTTGACAGAAACGGAAGTTGCCCCCCACACGTTCATTTAAAAGTTATTGGACTACCTGAAAGCCATGATCAAAGAAAGAACCTAGAAATCATCCTTCAAGAAATTCTCAAGGAAAATTGCCCTGATGCTTTAGACCCAGTGGGGGAAACAGAGGTTAAAAGAATCCACAGATCACCTTCTGAAAAAGATTCCAAAAAGAAAACTCCTAGGAATATTATAGCCAGGCTCCAGAACTCCCAGATCAGGGAGAAAATACTACAAGCAGCCAGGAAGAAACAATTTCAATATTGTGGAAACACAATCAGAATAGCCCAGGACCTGGCAGCTTCTACACTGAGGGATCGAAGGGCATGGAATATGATATTCCAGAGGGCAAAAGAGCTGGGAATGAACCCAAGGGTCACCTACCCAGCAAAACTGAGTATCTTGTTTCAGGGGAAAATATGGTCATTCAGTGGAATAGAGGACTTTCAAGCATTCTTGGTGAAAAAACCAGAGTTGAATAGAAAATTTGACATTCAGACACAAGAAGCAAGAGATGCTTGAGAAGGTAATCAAGGAAAGAAATCAAAAGGAACTTATCAAAGTTGGACTATTTACATTCCTACATGGAAAAACAATAACTGTGTTTGATGAAACATCTCTCATTATGAAAATAATTGAAGAAGGGTACATGGCATATGTTCACAGGTATACATGGATAGAGGGCACAGGTTGAATTTGATGGGAAGGGATGATTCTTTTTTTTTTTTTTTGGAGGGCAATTGGGGTTGGGTGACTTGCCTGGGGTCACGTGGCTGGGTTTTTGTTTGTGTGTTGGGTGTCTGGGGCCGGATCCGAGCTCGGGTCCTTCTGGCTCTGGGGCTGATGCTCTGCTTGCTGCGCCACCTAGCCGCCCCAAGGAAGGGATGCTTCTTAAGGGGTGAAGTCAAGAGGTGAGAGAGGAAAGTGGCAAGAGGAGATGGAGAGAGACAGGGTAGGGTAAACTATCTCATGTAGAAGAGGCAAGGGGAAGTAGTTGCAGGGGAGGGGAAGAACAAGAAGGCAAAAACACAAAACCATATTCTCATTGAAGTTGGCTCAAGGAGAGAATCATATACATACTAAATGGGATATCTCACCCTGCAGGGGAGTAGGGGAAAGGGAGATGATAGGGGCGAGGGGGGAGGGGAGGGCATTCTAGGGGGAGGGGAGGTTGGAAGTACCCACTGTCAAAGAGGGACAGGATCAAAGTAGGGAATGGACTAGGTGGGAGGGGAGACGGGTGGGAGGGAAATATAAGCAGTCTTTTACAATATATCTACTATGGTAATGTTTTGCATAGCTATACATGTACAACACATACTGAATTGCTTATCTTCTCAGAGGGAGTGGGTGACAAGGGAGGAAGGGAATGGATCTGAAAATCGAAGTTTTATAATTAAATGTTTCATAAGATGTCCAGGCAGTGGGGCTCAGACATTCACCTTGCCCTAATGGCAAAGTCGAAGGGGATATGGGAGAAGATATGGGAGAGAGCAGATTGGATGAGGGGATATCTAGTGGGACTGCTATTCTGGCGTGGTGGGTAGGGAAAAATGGGGGGGAAATGTAACTCATAACCTGGTGGAAATGAATGATATAAACCAGAAGTTAATAAAGCATTTGTTTAATTAAAAAGAATGAAGGACTAACAACAGCAATCTTCCAAAGCCCCCGCCTTCCCTGTGAAATTAATTGCTATTTTCTTGTATAGATCTTGTTTGTAAATGATTTTTGTACATTGTTTCCCCCCGGTAGACTGGGAGTTCTTTGAGAGCAGAGTCCGTTTTTTCCTATTTCTTCTTTGTTTCCCCAGGGCTTACCATAGCTCCTGGAGCATAATAGGGCACCTAATAAACACTTATTGACTTAAAAAAAAAGAAGAAGAAGGGGAAGTGGTTGCAAAAGAGGGGGAGAACAAGGAAGGCTAAAAAGGCAAAACCACATTCACATTGAATTTGGTTCAGGGAGAAAATGACATACATACTAAATGGGATATCTCAACCTGCAGCAGGATAGGGGGAAGGGGGATGAGAGGAGGGATGATGGATGGGAGGGCATGCTTGGGGTGAGGGGAGGTTGGAAGTACCCACTATAGAAGAGGGACAGGATCATGTAGGGAATGGAGCAGGTGGGGGGTGGGATGAGTGGGAGGGAATTATAAGCAGCCTTGTACAAAATATCTGCTATGATAATGTTTTGCATAGCTAGACATGTACAACATATACTGAATTACTTATCTCCCAGAGGGAATGGGTGACAAGGGAGGAAGGAAATGGATCTGAAATTCGAGGTCTTAACATTAAATGTTTCAAATATATATAAATACTATTATTAATACTCTTTTGCTTATAATTGGGAGATAAGATGTGCAGGCATTGGGACACAAAGATTCACCTTCTTCTAATGGAAAAGTCGAAGGGGGTATGGGAGAAGGTATGGGAGAGAGCAGATTGGAGGAAACAATATCTTGTGGGACTGCTATTCTGGGAGGTTGGGTAGGGGAATAATGGGGGGGAAATGATTGTAACTCAAAAACTGGCAGAAATGAATGATGTAAAACAGAAGTTAATAAAGCATTTGTTTAAAAAAAAAGAGTTTTTTTAATTCTGGGCTATGTCATTCCCTTTCCCATGTCTTCTTGAACGACTCTCAGAAGCTCCTAAGGTTCCTTAATCCTATATTCTAGACAGTTTAAAATTGTGACTGACAAGAACACTTAGCAAATATGGCATCCTGGTTTATGGATTCTAGAAAGTCAGAATGGACCAGGAAATCAATCCTTTTGGTTCCAACTCTTTCTTAATGTTTCCATCCCTTTACCTTCTTTAATCAAGTAAAGTATAACAATGGAATCAATCTTTGGTCATTGAGGATTTTGCTGGGTCTGAGAGTGATCTTCAATTTCATTTCTTGACTGTTGTTGAAGATATAAATGGTATAATAGGTGGGCCTGAAAGTGTAGTGATTCCAGAGTATGGCTTGAAAGAGGCTTTTATATCCCACATAAATCATTCGTGTGAGCTTAGTCTCTCATAAAAAGTGGAATAAAGATAGAATCCTGGTTTTATTCAATTCAATAAAATAATCAATTAAATAAAAATTATTAAACACCTATTATGACCAAGGAGGCATTGTACTGGTCTCTGGTGATACAAATATATATATATATATATAAAATTATTTCTCATTCTCTGCCCTCAAGATGCTTACAATTTAGTAGGATAGGTAGATAAGATGTATAGGCATAGTCAAACAGCATAAATTACTTTATAAGTGTTTAACTACATTTTCTTTTCAGAGAGCAATTGGGATTAAGTAACTTGCCCAAGGTCACACGCATGGCTAGTTTTTTTGTTTGTTTCTTTGTTTGTGTGTGTGTATGTTAAGTGTCTGAGGCCGCATCCGAACTCAGGTCCTTCTGACTCCAAGGCCGACGCTCTAATCACTGAGCCACCTAGCTGCCCCAAATTACTTTATAAGTAAATAGAAGAGATACAGGTATAGTCAAGTGATTGTGAAATATTTGTATTTTTTTCTAATTTGAGTATTTCTCAGAAATGCAAGGAATTCTTGTAGAATTACATGCATCAGATATTACTCCATTTCCAGTCATGTTTTAGCAGTGACTCAGAGAGGGAAAAGAAGCAATAAAATCTTCCAACTTTGTTTTAGCACCAAATCAATACAGTGATGCTCTAGGATAGACATGCTTTTTCAACATGTCCCTATGACTCAAGAATCTCTCTTTATTCATCTAGATTTTGTAAATAAATCTTGTGCCTTTGATGTCTGATTTAAGTTATCCAGGGAGAGTAGGATCTACCCACAGCTGCCTTATTTTTAGTGACTATCATGTAAAAACAAACATCTCAGAAATGTCACCCACATTGTAGAGACATTTATTCTCTTTCATGTTGGCACTGCATGGGTTCCTGTGTCAACTGCTATTCTTGCTATTCAAATAGCTAAAAATGAGGAATTCAACATTTAGTCTTAAAGTACCATATTCAACCTTTGTCCTGCTCATTATTCCCCAACATATCACCTGTATTATTCCCTCATAGAATCATTAATTTAGATCTGAGAGAGATTTTAGATGTCATTTAATCCAAGCCCTTCATTTTGCCAATGGGGAAAATGACATTCAGAGAAGTGAAATCACTCATTCAGGGCCACATGGGCAGTAAGTAGCAGAATCAATATTCAAAGCCATGTCCTTTGATACCAGATCCAGTGCACTCTCTTTGGTATGGGTCCTGCTTGTTACTCTTTCTCCCAAATTTTCATTAAAGTTATATCCTACCTCTAAACATCTATTGCTACACATTATTGTACTCTTTTACTACCCTGACCCAAGGACCTTCTCTTTTCAGATCTTCTTAAGTGACTTTAGTGATATTTCTCACTTGACTCTATTCTGTTCTTATTTTTTTTTCTTTTTGCTACTTTGATAGATCTGTGATTTCATTAATTTGGGTGCTCCTTCAAACATACAAATGAAGACCTATTGATGTGCCCTCAGGCTGTAAAGCTTTTATCCATATCCTCTGCTAAATCTTCCACAAAAGATCCTCTCAACAATCTAGAGGACTTCTTCAAGATCTCTTAACATTACTCGTATTGTTCCTTTGTAGCATTGTTCTTTTAGATGGAGCAGTTTGTTGTTAAGACTGTTTCAGAGTTCTATGAGAAAGCAACTCTGACTCAGAGTTCTGAGAAAGCTGTTGCTCAATTCTGTATGTGACAAACTGCATTATACTGAAGAGATATGGGCACCAGAACTACTCTGTGATAGGAGACAAATATAACTTATCTGATTATGGACAGAAAATGAGGATTTGGTTACTGTCAACAAACTAAATTATAGTTATTCACAGCAAGAATTCAGAATATGAACTCAGAAAGATAACAGGAGAGAGGGAGGGAGGGAGGGGGAGAGAGAGAGAGAGAGAGAGAGAGAGAGAGAGAGAGAGAGAGAGAGAGAGAGAGAGAGAGAGGAAGGAGGGAGAGGGAAATTTCAGACCCATAACAGCTTCATTTGAAAATGAAGGATATTGTTGTTTTTGTCAAGCAATAAGTCATATGAAGAAGGAAACATATGATCTTGGAAGCAGAGAATCTGAGAAGTCAACCAGCTGTTCAACTGGTTTTGCTGGTATTTCCTACCCAATGAGGTGTTAGTCAAGCACAGCATAGATCAGCTCAGCTTCAAAATGGAAGCATCTGTTCAACATAAAAATTTAAATCATCAAGTAATCTTTATGGATTGCTCCCAAGACAGAGAAAAAGTACCAAAGTTTACTCTTACAGAGTTGTTAGCACATGGGGTTTCAAACTCATATGCCTTCTGCAAATATGTCACCTCTCTCCCCAACAGATACTGAGAGTATTGGTAGGAAAATGTCACTCAGGTTTATATGTGGTTTGTTATGTATTTATTTTTCATGCACTTGTTTTAATATATGAGTATCTTTTATTTTTCCTTATGGATAAGCAAATTATTATGTTTAAGATTTTTAAATTTCATTGTGCGAGACTGGTTTTTTGTAAATGGAAGTCATCAGTGGTGAACTGAGAAGTAGAGCAGTTAGTATGGAGATTCTATTTCCCCACAACAATATAGTAGCAATCCTTCTCTGGGAACCTATGCCTGTCAGTGAGAGCAGGTTTGTGTGAGGGAACCAGCCCAGAGGATGAGTATGTGTCCATACATCTTCTGTGAGATGTTTGGGATGTTCTGTGAGTGTGTTTGGATGCTTCATGCACCCATTATACATGGGTAACAATGGAGGTCAAAAGGTCATTCACCAATTATCCCTTTTGCTGTGTGAGTATCCTATCTTTTTTTACACTTGTATATCTCTCTGTTGACATCCTTTATTCCATTACTCTTATGTAATTATTTTAATATATTGCAGCTTGTTCATGATTATCATGTAATTCTCCATTACCATTGTAAAACACTCAACCTTAACTCTTTAGAGACCATAGTTTTCCATTACTTACATATCTAAAGCATCATTGGGAGAATGTCACTAAAAACTGGACCTCTGTTTCTGGGAGAAGATTGAGACACTAAAAAATCTGCAGTGTCCATAAAGCAACATATCTCTTATATTTGTTCAGCTCTGGGTTCATCTCATTGTCACTTCTCAACATCTCTCTAAGATATAGGTGATGGACCAGTTTTATTAGTTGTTAATACTACTATATATCAAAATCTGGACAATGGGAACACTTCATCTACTTGGTGTATAATTTGACCAAATGTTAGAGTGACTACTGATCTAATTTAAAATGCTCTGAAAAGGTCCAGGGATAAATGTAGTCAAAACAGTGTCATCCTCAAACAGGGATATCCAGATAAAATTAAATATATACATACATACACACATATATATATGTGTGTGTGTATGTATGTATGTATAATCCTTCTTGAGTTTATACTCTGAGTTATAACTCTACCATAAAAATGTCAAACACTTTTAGAGAAACTTAGGTGATCTGTTTATTTCTCATTAGAGATTATGAATCAGAGATTCTTTAAAACAAATGTACAGTCAGACCAAAACCAATATTTATTCAGATAACACAAAATTTGACAGTGCAAATTAGAAAATACCAAATCATATTAAATGTGAGTCAAAATTCAGTTAATGTGACACATGGGAGCTAGTCAAGGATTTTAACACATTACTATGTCATCAGTCTGCACTTGTCAATCGTTGTACATGGGTATAACATTCTTCTGCTGCATACCATATTACCAATAGATTTATTTTCTTTTTTATAAAGACCCCTTGGGGCAACTAGGTAGCACAGTGAATAGAGCACCCTGGAGTCAGGAGGACCTGAGCTCAAATCTGGCCTCAGACACTTAACATTTACTAGCCTGTGACCTTGAGCAAGTCACTTCACCCCAATTGCCCTGCCCTACCCCCTCAAAAAAAAAAACACTTAAAATATACAAAAAGAAAAAATACTTCTTTGGGAAATACTTATAACCAAAAAAGTCTTGTTATTACATCAGAACAAAAAAAATGTAATTATACAGAAAGGAGGAAGTAATAGTAATTCTAAAGTAAGATACCAGAATATTATAAAACATACAGGCAAAATCTTTGGGTGGAGCCAAGATGGCAAATTAAAGGCAGAAACCCAGCTGAGCTCTCTCAACATTCTCCTCAAAAGAACTTTAAAATAACACATCAAATCACATTTTAAGTGTTAGAGAAAACAAAAAATCAGGGCAAGACATTTTTCTGGCCTAAGAAAAATGAGAAGGTTAGCACGAGAGGTCTGTGAAACCAGGATGGAGACCTGTCCAGAGTCCACACATACAATGGCAACAATAGTGGCAGTAATAGCAAAAGCTTTGAGAATTCTTAGCCTAGAGATGGTAAAGGGGTCAGACAACTGGTCAGAAAGATTATAGGAGACCCTTTGCTGACACTGGGTACAGTTAGCATTAATTGGCAAATCCGTTGGCTATATGCCATTCTGGGTCTCATTTTCAATGTGAAGAGTCTTTGTGGTTGGTCAAAGGGTTAAAATGATCACTAGTGTTTATGGCTGTAGGGGCACAGGTATTCTTCCTGCATACTGATGAAGAGATAAGTGACCCCCTGTTACTTCAGATTACCTGAATTTAGAAATACCAAAAATGTGCAGATTTCAGAATTTGCACTGAAAATTGGGGCATGAAAAAGCCTAAAGTTTGTAACAGTGCCTTCCCACTGTCAGGTGTGAAGAGCAAAGTTTGAACAACTTTGTTCAAATTCAAGAAATAACCTGGAAAAAGGAGCAAACAACAACAACAAAGAACTTAACCATAAAAAACTCTTATGGTAGCAGAGACCAAAAGAAAAACTCAGAAGACAACAATGTGAAAACAGCTAAAAACAAAGCCTGAAAGAAAAAATGTCAATTGGATAAAAGTTCAACATGTGTTGCTTGAAGAGTAATTGCATGAGATAAAAGTGGTAAAGAAAAAATTGGGAGAAAGAAATAAGAATGATGCAAGAAAATTATGAAAAGAGAATTAATAGCTTAGTGAAGTAGGTACAAAAATAGTGAACAAAGTGATATTCTAAAAAAGAGAATGAGCCTAATAGTAAAAGGAGTACAAATAAATCACTGAAGAAAAGAACTCCTTTAAAAAGAAATAGAATTGCCTAAATAAAAAAGGGATACAAAAGCCCACTGAAATAAATAATTCCTGTAAAATTAGAATTGGGGGGCAGAGCCAAGATGGCAGAGTAAAAACAGCACTTCCACAGCACTCCAGCCCACACCACTTCAAAATTATGTAAAAGGGGGACTCTGAACAACCTCTGGAGCTCCAGTACCTACAGAATGATACAGAGAAGCTAACCTCCCACTGAGGACAGCCCAGCATCCTGGCAGGGAGTACCCAGTGCAGAGCTCTGAGAGCCAAGCCCAGGACCACTTGAGTCAGAGGTTTTAGCCCCAGGGTGGCCAGACCAGCAGCCAGCTGGAGGGACCCCAGAACACCAGCGGCTGTGGCTTTTCCAGAATTATCAACACATAGATGCCTAGGACAAGGTGAGAGGTTAGTGCCCTATGGACTTTGGGACCAGTATTTGGCAGCATGTCAGCTTCTTCCCCTGGGGTCGAGGAGCCATGGCACAGCCGCCATGTTGTAGCTTCAGTTGCAGCTTCAGCTCCTGGCCTATAGACTGTAGGGGGATCCAGCAATCAGTCTGGGGGGGGTAATCACTCTTGCTTTAACCTCCCTGCATCTGGATTGCAGTCTGGGGTGGAGATCTTGGTGTGTGTGTCCAGCTTGGAGAGCGTGTGGGGGCTTCAGGGAGGGCACCCAACTAATATCTCTGGCAGTTGAGAAGACCCCAACATTTGGGACAGAAGCTCCCCAGTCTGGTGGCAGAGTCCTACTGTGGCAACAAGCCCAAAGGTAAAGTAATTAAGTGGCAACATGCCTAGGCAAAGGAAGCAAAATAAACAGAAAAATGCAACATTAGACTCCTATTTTGGGGGCAAAGAGGATCGAAGTATAGAACAGGAGGAGGATTGTGAGGTCAGAAACCATGCACCAAAAGCCCCAAATGAAAATACAAGCTGGTTACAAGCCATAGAGGACCTTAAGAAGGATTTTAAAAACCAAATAAAAGAAGTGGAAGAAAAATTGGGAAAAGAAATGAGGAGGATGCAGGAAAAGTATGAAATGAGAGTCAACAGCCTGACTGAGGAAAATAACACCTTAAAAATAGATTAAGTGTCAAAAGAGGCTCAAAAAGGCAATGAGGAGAAGAATGCCTTAAAAAGCCAAATCTGTCAGATGGAAAAAGAATCTCAAAAGCTCACTGAGGAGATTCATTCCTTCAGAATTAGACTGCAGCCAATGGAATCTAGTGACTTTATGAGAAATCAAGATGCTGTTAAACAGATACAAGCAATTGAAAGAATAGAAGGCAATGTGAAATATATCATGGGAAAAAGCACTGACCTGGAAAATAGATCTAGGAGAGATAATTTAAAAATTATTGGACTACCTGAAAGCCATGATCAAAGATAGAACCTAGAAATCATCCCTCAAGAAATTCTTAAGGAAAATTGCCCTGATGTTTTAGACCCAGAGAGCAAAATAGAGGTTGAAAGAATCCACCAATCACCTCCTGAAAAAGATCCCAAAAAGAAAATTCCTAGGAATGTTATAGCCAGGTTCCAGAATTCCCAGATCAAGGAGAAAATTACACAAGCAGCCAGGAAGAAACAATTTCAACATTGTGGAAACACAATCAGGATAGTGCAGCATCTGTCAGCTTCTACATTGAGGGATGGAAGGGCATGGAATATGATATTCCACGCAAAGGACCTGGGATTAAAACCAAGAATTACCTACCCAGCAAAACTGAGTATCTTGTTTCAGGGGAAAATATGGTCATTCAGTGGAATAGAGGACTTTCAAGCATTCTTGAGGAAAAAAACAGATTTGAATAGAAAATTTGACATTCAGACACAAGAAGCAAGAGATGCTTGAGAAGGTAATCAGGGAAAATAAATAAAAAGGAACTTATCAAAGTTGAACTAGTTACATCCTACATGGAAAAACAATAGCTGTGACTGATAAAACCTTTATCAGTATGAAAATAATGGAAGAAAGGTATATGGGCATATAAATACATATGTGAATATATGTATATATGTTTACAGGTATACAAGGATAGAGGGCACAGGTTGAATTTGGTGGGAAGGGATGATACTTAAGGGATAAAGTTAAGAGGTGAGAGAGGAATGTGGCTGGGAAGCTAGGTGGAGCATTGAGTAGAGCGCTGGCCCTGGAGTCAGAAGGACCTGAGTTCAGATCTGGCCTCAGATACTTAACACACACAAACAAAAACCTAGCCGTGTGACGTTGGGCAAGTTACTTAACCCCAGTTGCCCACCAAAAAAAAAGAGAGAGAGAGAGAGGAATGTGGCAAGAGGAGATGGGGAGAAATGGGAAGGGTAAATTATCTCATGCAGAAGAGGCAAGGGGAAGTAGTTGCAGGGGAGGGGAAGAACAGGAAGGCAAAAAGGTAAAACCATATTCTCACTGAATTTGTCTCAGGGAGAGAATGACATACATACTCACCCTGGGATATCTCACCCTGCAGGAGAGTAGGGGGAAGGGGGATGAGAGGGGGAATGATGGAGGGGAGGGCATGCTGGGGGGAGGAGAGGTTGGAGGCACCCACTTTTGAGGAGGGACAGGATCAAAGTAGGGAATGGACCAGGTGGTGGGTGGGATGGGTGGGAGGAAATATAGCCAGTCTTTTACAATATATCTGCTATGGTGATGGTTTGCATAGCTATACATGTACAACATATACTGAATTGCTTATCTTCCCAGAGGGAGTGGGTGACAAGGGAGGAAGGGAATGGATCTGAAATTTAAAGTTTAAAAATTAAATGTTTCAAATATATATATAAATACTATTATTAATATTATTTTACATGTAATTGGTAGATAAGATATGCAGGCATTGGGTCACAGAGATTCAACTTGCATTAATGGAAAAGTCAAAAGGAGTATGGGAGAAGATATGGGAGAGAGCAGATTGGATGAGGGGATATCTTGTGGGACTGCTATTCTGGGATGGTGGGTAGGGGAAAAATGGGGAAAAAATTGTAACTCAAAATCTGGCTGAAATGAATGATGTAAACCAGAAGTTAATAAAGCATTTGAAAAAAAAGAGACATGACAATTCAGCTTATACTGCTAAAATATTGTAAACAACAATGATATCATTTTCATCATGTTTTCAGTGTAGGATTATAAGTACTATTTAAAATTTTAATATACTATATGAGTACTTTGTAATAAACTTGAACCAGAAATACATGTTACTTTATTTTGCAATTTTATTACATTGAAAAAGAGATTAGAATTATTTTAAAATTTTTTCATTGCATATTTCCACCAGACTGGACCAGTTATCATATTCAATATAAATATAACTTTGAAAAATATGACCATTTTGTGTAACATTGTTAGTGCTAATTAACATCTAGCTTTATATCTTTATTTTTTTATTATTTTTCATGCATATGAAGCACCTTGTTGGACAAAATACCTTAAAATAACACTTTCTTCTCCCCAATTAAATTCAATTTTGTAATCAACAAACAAAAATATCACAGCAAGATTGAGCAGTCTTTACATGTTTCAGGGGGTTGTCTAACTGTAAGGGACTTGGCTGCCAGAGAATAAGATTTATTAAATTTTTCTATTATTCTTTCCTTAGATCTTCAAGGATGCCCTCAAATGGCTTATGTATGTTATTCTTAGGAAAAAAAATTGTATAGATATAGGAAATTATGTGTGCAGCTCAGTTTTTTATGTTTTCTAGGTCTTTTATGTAATAAATTCTAAGGTTTATTTTTTTCTCCCTTAAATGTCTGATAACCTGCCCTCCTTCAAATATATCTATAACCAATCTCTTAGTGCTTTCAAAATTGTATCACCTCCAACATGTACTTCTTCTCTGAATATTTGATCAAGCACAGCTTCTTTTCCCATTTTTGTTACCTTCATGGCTATTTGTGATTCTTCATACAGCACATCCATGACTACAGTGTTAGATTCCAAATATGGCAACTCAACATGTGAAGAAAATAAGTTATGAAAATCTTTACAATTCTTGCGTTTTTTCTCTATTCAGTTTCATCCTTAGGTGCTGCTGGGATGTTTATTTGAGTATTTTTTCCCTTCATTGCTTCTCTTTGTATAATTAATAATAATAATAACAACAACAACAATAATAATAATAATAATAAAAGAGGAAGAGGAGGAGACTTAGCATTTATATGGTTCTTTAATGTTTGCAAACCCTTATACACACACACACACACACACACACACACACACACACACACACACACACACATATATATATGTATATATATACACTACCTGATTTAATCCTCAGGACAACCCTGTGAGGTAGGTGATCATATTATTCCCCTTTTTTAGATGAGGAAATTGAGCCCATATTGCTTAAAATCTTTACTATATTTTTCTGCAAATTTTTACTTTGGCTGTCATATTTCTCCATTTGTGTAATGGTAATGGGAATTTGAAGATCTCCCCTGCTCTTAATAAGCCAAATGTAATCACATAGAGCCCACAATGGGAGGAGATTGTTAAAAGGGTGGAACAGGAAGGGTGGAGCAGGAAGGAGCAGGGGTGAACAGGAGCAGATCTGGGAGCAGGCTTCTGGAACTAGAGCAGGGGTCATTTTTGTTTAAGGGAGCCTGTTTTGTTTTGAAGGCCTGACAAAGGGAAGACTTAGGGGTGTTGGTGTTCACTGCATTGGTTATTTGTACCAAATTCTTGGTTGCCATGATGGATTTGGCTTTATGGTGTTGGGATTTGGCTTTCTGGTTTTTGAATAAATGTTTTGGTTCTGTCTTCAATGTAGAGAGTCTGTTATATTTTGCAATTCAGCACTATACTTTGGACACTGTGAATATCGCATTGGTGTTATAATTGGTAAACAGACAACTTTTTGTTGCTGAATGAAGCAGTTTCTAGGCTCTTTGGCATTTTGAAAATTGATTGGTTATACTTCTTTAGGAAGTGGTCATAGTCTGCAACAAGGTCCATTAATTTCTCTATCTACCATGTCTCAATGACACTGTCTTATTTAACTAGGTCAGGTTAGGGTCACCTCAATTTCAAAACATATATTCACATTTTCTAATTTCTTTTCTAATTTTGTATTGTCTTTAATCTTACTGTAATAAGATTGTCACCTGACTATTGAAAGACTAGTATTTCAGAAACGACTTTCACATTGAGCAGTAACATTCTGCCTATTAAAATATAATCAATGTCATTTCTAGTGACCTTGTTTGGTGTACTCCGTATCCAGCATCCCATGAATTCTCGAAGAAAATATTCATATTATATGGGTACAAAGCTTCTAAATATTCTGAAAGCTTTTTGGCAAACTCACATTTCTTCCTCTTATAATATATTTTCCAACATATTTTTCACTGTCTTTCCTGATACTTTGTATTAAAGTAATTATGAATTGAAGCATATGCTTATTTAATTTGGAAAATATTATTGATTACTTCATAGGATTTCTATACCTCCTAATCCTTTGTAACAGACTTTGGCACAAATTGTACAACTATTTCTGTTTTGTTTTGTTTTACAAACTTTTTTGTGATCACTACAACATGACATGATAAAATGTCTCACAGAATATTGTTTCTTGTTGGTCTTGGATGCATAAATAAAACCAACTTAGTCAACTCCCTCACCTCTCCTAGGATAATCTATAACCATTCTTTCCAGTTAACTGGAAACTAGTTTTATCTTCTGGTTAAATTTCTAATTTATAAAGATTGATAATTTTTAATATCCTCTGATGCTTTTGTATCACATCACCTCTACTCTGGCCTCACTTTCTTTTTTTTCAGTTTTTAACCTATAATTAACCAGTTCAACTTTACACTATCATCTCCTTTTAAATCCCTTGCCCCCTTTTCCTAGCACTAGATTCACAACTTAATAAACCCCAACCTAAGTAATCTTCTACCATCTGCTTCCTTCATTGCTACACACATGCTGTGAAATGACACTGGAGGAAGTCATTCAATCTCACTGATTCAGTCTATTACAAATGCATCTCAAGTGGACTATCAATGAAGCAAGGCAGTTTTACTCATCACTAACTTGCTTCATATCTTACTATCCGAACCTACTTCCTCAAGGTTTCCATTATTACCCTTCACCTGACCCTCTCAGCTAGACAATCTTGCCTTAGCCTATATAGAGGAAATAGAAGAAATTAACCATGAGCTGCCTCTTTATCCCTTCTTTACATCTCAAAACCCATAGAAATTATCACCACTATATTATCTTCATTTATTCTAGTCCCTAAGG
Source organism: Gymnobelideus leadbeateri (assembly GCA_011680675.1). Classification (NCBI taxonomy): domain Eukaryota; kingdom Metazoa; phylum Chordata; class Mammalia; order Diprotodontia; family Petauridae; genus Gymnobelideus; species Gymnobelideus leadbeateri. Next base: position 53,817 of record WOXC01011858.1, on the reverse strand, counting down.
AAGAGACTCTCTCTGTTTCTTCCTATGTTCTAGTTTCTCCCTGATGATGAAAAATGTTCAAGTCTCCCCCCATGCTTAAAAAAAATCCTCATTAAATCACACTGAAACATTTTTTAGACATGGACAAAGAGGAGATTTGGTTTGACTATGCCTATTTGTTACAATATTGGGGGTTTTGTTCTTTCTTTCTCTTTTTTGTGTTTATTTAGTATCTTATTTTTCCTAAGTTACATATAAAAACAATTTGGGGAAAAGCTCAGGCAAGTCCTTGCCTTTACTCTACCATCTTGACTCTACCTCCAGCTTCTTTCTTTTTCAAATAAGGAGGTCAAGTCAGAGGTATAGAAGATGAATTTCTGTTAATTGAACAAATGATTAATTTAATTTAGGGGCAGATAGATTAATTTAATTTAGGTGCAGTGAATAGAGCACTGGCCCCGGAGTCAGGAGGACCTAAGTTCAAATCCAGCCTCAGACACTTAACAAAAAAACTAGACATGTGACCTTTGGGCAAGTCACAACCCCAATTGTACTACCTTCCCCCTCCAAAAAAGCAACAACAAATAAATTAATTGAAAAATCACCAGACTCTATTATCTCCTCAAGCTATAATCTTACATCTGTACTCCACTTGACAATTAACTCCAGGAACATCTTTCTATATTTTTGGCCCCCAGTTTCTCTCCTATTACTTGCATATTTAACCCTTTAAAATATGGATTCCCATCTCACCACTCAGTTTAAATCTCAGAAGTACAACTGACTTCATACTTGCTGAATCCAATGGCCTTTTCTCAATCTTCCTACTTCTTGGCCTCTGAGGCATTTCATGATGTTGACTACCCCTTCCTGCTATCTGTACTCTCTCCTTTGGGTTTCATTGACATCCTTCTCTCTTAGTTCTCCTGCCAATCTGATCGCTCTTTCTCAGTCTCCTTTGCAAGTTCATAATCTATATCCCACCCCACCCCCCTTGTATGTAGGCTCTTTTCCAGACTCTATCCTGAGTCCTCCTCTCTTTTCTCTCTATACTCTTTCATTTGTTAATCTCCTGTTCTGAGGTTAATCTTGAGGATGGAATAATAATGATAATCTTTCCTGCTCCCTTGGGTTATCATCTAAGTTCATATGCTTCCTTGATTCATAATCCAGCCCTAGTCTCTCTCTTAGCCTCAAGTATTACTTTAAATTGGATGGGCCATAGATATTTCAAACTCAACATGTCTAAGAAAAACATTTTGTGTGTGTGTATATGTATATATATATATACATATATGCATGCTTATATCCCCCAAACTCCATACTTTTTACAGTTTTCCATTCCTATTAAGGGAATAATTGTCCTTCAAGTCACTTAGTTCACAACCTTGGTGTCATCCTCAACTCCTCAAAATCACCCCACATATCTAAATAGTTGCCAAGATTTGTTTCCTCTCTCTACAGTATCTTTTACATGTGTCTTCTCCTCTCTGTTCACAGACACAACTCTATTGAGGGCCTCATCACCTTTTGTCTGAGCTATTGCAATAATCTTCTTGAGTCTCTTCCCTTGCTCTCCCCTCCTGTCAACTGCTAAAGAGATTGTCCTACAGCAGATTTAAGGACATTTCACCGCTCCTTTTTCTCCACTTTAGACTATCACCTATAGAATCAAATACAAATGCCCTACCCCATTTTTTGTTTCAAGCTTCTCAAATTCTAACTCCAACCTAGCTTCCCAATCTTGTTACACATTACCCACTGTTAGCACTCTGTGACCAAGCCATGCTCTCCTACCCACATACATATGGAGTTCTCCTGTCTCTATGCCCTTGTATTAGCTTTCCCTCATTGTTATAATGAAATCCCTCTCTACTTCAGCTTATTAGAGTCCTTAGTTTCCTTCAAAAGTTAGTTCAAACACCACTTTCAACTTGAAACCATCACAGCTGCTAGTGCCTCCCCTTCCCTAATTTACCTTCCCCCAAATTAGCCAATTCTCTGTCAGGCACCATGCAAAGCATGAGAATGCAAAGAAAAACAAGAGACATTCCCAGCTCTCAAGGAATTCCTTGGTTTTTGTTTATTTAAAGAATCTCTCCACTCTATAAATTATACCTGTAATTGTTAGCTATAGAGTTTAGTGTTCAAGGCAAAAGGTTAGGCCCCCACTGGGGTCCCCAAGAAGGGTCCAGCTTACACAGTCTTTGTAGTGTAATTTCAACTACAAATAAAAAGGCTCCCTGAACCTCATCCCACCTATAAATGCCTCCTTTGTCCTATAAGCACCCCAATACCACAATTGTTTCATTTCATTAATAACTCTGGGTAAAAGAAGTTAACAGAAGTCTTTCTTGACTACATTTTAATACTGGAAAAGAGCACGAGACTTCTAATTAGAAGAGTATTGGGAGAGTGAGCAGATTTGGTTTAAGAGTTGACACTATGGAGGAAGGGGTTCTTAACCTTGGCCCTAAGAGTGATTTCACAGTTTTATGAACTTGGATGGGGAGAAATCATTGCATTTTTATTGGCAGTAACCTCTATCTAAAATTTAGCATTTCTTTCAATGATTTAAATGACTTCAGTCTGAGAAGGGTTAGTAGCTCAATAGGCTTCACCAGACCACCAAAAAGGTACAAGACAAAAAAAGTTTAAGATCCCTTGGGTTAGGGGTAAAAAAGGAAGATAGGAAGAAACATGCAGCCATTGAATTATAGAGCTGTAAGGGACTTTAAAGCACATTTATTCCAACTGACTTTTTTTTAAGTAAACCTTTATTAAGCACTGATTAAGTTTAAGGCAGAGAGGTAGCCTCAGTCAAAAAGACCTAGGTTCAAGTACCATCTCGAACACCTTGCCTGGGACTACCTTGGGCCAGTCACAACTTCTCAGTGCTTCTCATAACTCTCCTAATTGGGAAATGGAAATCCCTTAAGAGGAAGCACCCTATACCAGTTAAATCACATGTCCAAACAAACCAAGCCAAGATGTGAAGTAGTATGCTAGGATTTAAAGATACAAAGAGAAAAACTCAATAGTTTCTTCTCTCAAGGAGGCAACATTCTATATTTATTGACATAAATTAATTAGTCAGCAAGTCGATAAATATTTATTAAGGACCTGCTATGAGCCAGGCATTCAATAAACATTTATTAAGTTTCTACTATGTGACAGGTACTGTTCAAAGCATTTGATCAAGAAAATTTGGTTAGATCTGAACCTAACTGCACCATTATCTAGTACACATTTCTTCACTTTGTTCATAAAGGCAATTGGGTTTTGCAGTGTAGAGAGCACTCGACATTGAGTTAGGAGAACTTGAGTTCAAATCATACACTTCCTAGCTGTGTGACCCTAGGTAAGGAGCTTAACCTCTGCCTGCCTCAGTTTTCTTAACTATAAATGGGTATCACATTAGCATCTCCCTCCCAGGCTTGTCATAAAGATCAAATGGGGTGTTAGGAAAATGCCTAGCACAGTGCCTTATACATTGTAGGTAATTAATAAATGTTTGTTTCCTTTCTTCTTTCCTTACATGTAGTCTGAGAAATTTTGTCAAATTTTTATGTGAAATCCAGACTACTATACACATAAACTCTCTCTTTTTATAGGTGAGGAAACTGAGGCCCAGAGAGGGTTTACCTTGACCAATATCACACAGCACAGATAGTACTAAAACCCAGGTTATCTGATTTCAAGCCCAGAGCTCAAATCTGAGTGCAATGGTTCAGGATACACCATCAAGCATATGCTAATCACATTTTTCAACTTCACACCAATTCTAAACTTGAATGTCACACTATAAAATCAACTGAACTATATAAATTTCAGACTCTCCAGCTTGAAAATTGCAATACATATTAGTCATATGTAAGGCCTCTTTGGGGCTTTCAAAAATAGCCACTAAAGGATTGAAGAAAATGATTTTGAAATAGTTTCTAAATTATATATGTGGAATATGTAAAACATATTTAAAAAAAGAAATGCTACCAATAACAAGATAGTCCCTTAGAAACCAAACAACATTTTTGTAAAAATACTTAATTTTTTTTGGTTTTATGTGGAAATGAATGTTGAATTAGTTATTTTTAGAGATATACATAATGTAGTTCCTTACATTATTTAGCATCCTGATCTTGTCTTTGTTGTTTATTAGCTTTCTTGAAGGGTAGTAGGGCCAGTACCAGGGGGTTTCCTGGGAAAGATGAAAACTTCATGCCAGGTAGGGGCAGAATTCCATGATTACTAATTTAGTTTAATTGCACAAGTATAATGACAGCTTTAAGTGAAAACACAGGACTGTCTTAAACCAGTCAATAAATTCATTCATCAATTATCTACAAAACATTTACTGAATGCCTACTATGTATCCAGTCCAATAATATTCACTAAAGGCGTTTTCACTGAGGTCCCACTGTATGCAAAGTACTAAATTTGACACCTGGAGAAAAGAAGAATGGGGAGATTTATAAATGGATAAGTCTAGTCAAGAAGCATATATTTATCACTCACCACATGCCAGACACTGTGTTAAGTACTGGGAATACAAATACAAGCAATATGACAATTCCTGCCCTCAAGGAACTTATATTCTAGTAGGGGGACACATAAAAGGACAATGAAAAGGCATGGGTGGAAGAGATGAAGGTATCCAGTGCAGAAGCATGATAGAGAAAGTTGAGAGAATCAGGGGCCCATCCTGCAAAGGAATGAAGACATGACTGGCCTGGGCATCTTCCTTAAAATGGAAGTTCTGGGAGGAACAAGAAAACCTGAGAAATACACTTCAGGTTTAGAAGGTATTTCTAAAAGGGATGAGTAGCCCAGGTGTGGAGGTAGGCTCTGTGATAAAGAGGTTTCTATAGCATGGTACAGAAAGTCTGGCAAAGAGTCAGGAGCATAGCCATTTGTTGGTGGCAGTAGAGGGTAATTACAAGGGGATATTTCGTTCCCCCATCCTAGTTCTCAGTTCAAGCCTTATGTCTCAGAGTGAAAAAAAAAAAAAGAATGGCACTTTCTTGACCTTGAAGAATTTACAGTGTTGGTCATTATGACATGATGATTACAGTGGACATCACAGAACTTCATAGGGAGGAAGGTGATGGGTACAATACATACCAGATATAACTATGGTACCAGAAATAATAACAGTAGAACCTAAGATTCTACAAGAGGAAAAGAGCTTCTCACTACAGAGAGGGGATTATTAGTAAGAGCTATTAGGACTTGTTTTGCTGCAGTAAAGTGGACAACAGTAAACTGTAAGTGGGCTTTCATGCCAAGAATAATGTCAATGAGAACAGTACAATCACCAGCCAGCACTGTGATGACTTAATCTCACTAAAAAACTCAACACTGTAGCATGGGCAAAGGTAGCAAGAGTTCTGCCAATTAGCAAGAACAGCTATTTCCCAGAAGCAGTAATTGATAGCAAGACTTTAGAAGACTGCCAAAGCATTGGCTCATAACAGTGATCTTGAGACTAGTTTTGGACAAGTCAAAGCAAATATACTACCTCAGAAAGGGAGGTATACTATTAGAGGACTAGGAAAGCAATACGAAGATAGGGGAGCTCCTAAACTTACATTAATTATGGAGTTATGACCATTCTCATGCAACAGTTGGTATAATCTTGTAGGATTTCCTGAAGATAGGTTTTGTTTTATGTGCCTCAGGAAGCAAAGATTCCAACTGTAATTAAATACTGTGCCTTTTATGTCTATGGTTTGGGGAAGCAAGATAGAATCATGACCTGAGGCTATCAGATTACAAGAAGAAAATAACTTATAAATTACTTTTGACTAAAGGTTCTGCTAATTAGGGCTTACTCAATGTTTATAAACCTGAGGCTTTTTCTTTTTTATTAGAGAGCAGTATTGAACTAGGAAGGCAGTCCATGGTATACAGTTGCAATGGCAAACAAAGGAGTACTTAGCACTTTGTTTCAGTTCAAGTGTCTTTGAGTCTTACCCTGATTATATCAAGTCTTCGTTGGAAACAGAAATTGTGAGGCCCACAATGGAGGGACTTGCCAAAGTCCAGAACAGGAAGGAAGTATGAGGTGAGCAGAACAGGGAGGAGTTAAAGACCACATAAAAACACAAGCTGGGACTGAGTAGAACAGATAAGGAGAATACTTGTGGTGGCTAGCACTCTGTCTGTTCTGTCTGTGTTGATTTGTGTTTGTTACTTTGTCAGATAGAAGGATTCTGCCTTTTGTTTGTGTTACTTTGTCAGATAGAAGCATTCTATCGAATTGTGTTGACTTCATAGGCAGAAAGTGAATTGAGATGACAATGCTGGCAATGTGTGTGTATGTTTTTGTAATTCTGCTAAACTTGAAGTGTGTAGATATTGTGGCTCTGTTAAGTTTTCTCTTCCCAGGAACAGAGACTTTGAGGGGCTTTAGATGGACTGGTCACCAAGAGCTTCAAACTGGAACAAGAGCTAGAACAGGAGCTGGGAGCTGCCTACCTGTGAGTCCAGGTGATGGCTGGGTGAATTAGGACAAGATCTGGGAGCATGGAAGAAGAACAATGGAATTTGGGAACCAGACCCAAGTCAAGATGAAAGGACCTTTCCTTGGGTATTTAGTGCTGATTGACAAAATTATGAAATTCTGTGACCCAGGGGTGGGAGAACTTTGTATTTTGTACCTTGTACCCCTTAAGGATGATTTGAAGTTAGTCTCCAATCAAAAAGAAAGATGACTTTCTGACTGATGAGATTAAGACAATGTGACCTAGGGGTGGGAGACCTTTGTACTTTGTATCCTGAATGATATCTTTTCTTTAAAACTATGTGGCCATTTTAGTGATAAGTTGCTATGTTATATCATTGTGAATGCTGTGCTTAGGTTTTGCTTTAGTTTACTGCTGAATAAATAGAGAGTTCACTATACTATTTGATCAGAACCTTAAAGCTGTTTACAGCAGCCGTCCTCTGGAAAGCTACTCTGCTTCTCTTAACAACAGTCTATCTCAAGCACTCATTCAAATTCATATAATGACTTGTAAAGGTATATAAAACATGAGGAGAGGAAATATAACAGAATGTTTCAGCTGGACAAGGGAAAGAGATCTTAGATACTATCAAGTCTAAACTTTCATTTTACAAATGAGAAAATTGAAGCCCAGGGAGGTAGAATAACTATGTAATGTTATGGCTTTTTTTCAGGCAGTACAACATAGTGTAGATTCCATATTCCAGGGAGTTGTACAAAAAAAAAGTATCTCCAAGAAGTTAGCTTAAAATAGGGTTAATCCAAGAAAACAATTCTTTGGAAGGTTATCCTGACCTTGTTTGGACCAAATAGCCTGGAGAACTCACAGAATCATAATGCATGACATTTGGAAGGGGAATCAGAAGCTAATCTAGTCCAGCCCATATAGGAAATGAATTCTCTCTATAAAATAACCAATTAGTATCCACCTACCCTCTGTGTGAAGACCTTCAAAGAGAAGGGATCCTCCTAAGAAAGTTCATCCCAATTTTGGATATCTCTAGTTCCTAGGAATCTTTTCCTGACCTGTAGCCTAAATTTTCTGCTTTGAAACTTCCAGTCATTGTTCCCTGGTTCTACATCTGGGACTAAACTGAACAAATCTAATCCCTCTCCTATATAACAATCCTTCAAATTCTTGAACTCAGTTATCATGTCCTACTCGCCTGCCCTTATGCCTCGTGTTCCCTTCTCCAGGCCAAACATCCCCTATTTCTTCAAATGATGAAAATATGGCATTGCCTCAAGGCATTTCACCATAGGCACTTCCCTCTTTCTGACATTCTTCATTTTATTACTGTCCTTCTTAAACTATGGTGCCCATAACTGAATTTAACACTTCAAATGAGGTCTGGTGAGGGCAGAGTATAATGGGACTATCACCTCCCTATTGTTTCCAACAAAATTCTGTATGCAGTCCAGATTTAATGCAATCCAAGATTGTATTAAGGTATATAAACCTGTCACATCACACTGCTAACTCATATTAAGTTTGCAGTCCATTTATACTATTGATCCTTGCCCCCATCGAGTACTCGTAAACTTGATTTTTTTGTACTCAAACTGAAAGATTTTACATTTATCCCTAGTTAATTTCATCTTATTAGATGCAGCCCAGTGCTCTAGCTTGTCAAGACTTTTTTTAATCCTATCATTCCAGTGTGGTAGCTTTCCCTCCTGGCTTTGTGTCAGATGCAAATTTCATTAGTATATTAATTTATAACTTTATTCAAGATATTGAAAAAATGCTAAACAGCACACAGATGTATAGAGATATATCTATGTACTACTCTACTAGATTCCACCTTCTGATATATTGACATTGAACCATTAATGACTATTTAAATTTTCAACCATTTAAGCGTATTACCATCGGATTTATGACTCTCCATTTTCACAATTATTGTATGAGTTACTTTATTAAAAGTTTTGGAGGACAGCTAGGTGGCTCATTGAATAGAGCACTGGCCCTGGAGTCAGGAGAATCTGAGTTCAAATCCTGCCTCAGATCCTTAACACTTACTAGCCATGTGACCTTGGGCAAGTCACTTAACTCCTATTGCCCTGCCCTCTTCCCCTCCAAAGAAAAAGCAAAAAAAAAGTTTTGATAAAATTTAGGCAAACCATATCCATTGTATTTTTCTCATCTGCAAGTTTAGTAACTCTGTCATGAAAAAGAATTGTAAAGTCAGTCTGATATGACCCATTCTTGAGGAAGCCAGGCTGACTCTTTGTAATAATTGCTTTGCCTTCCAGATATTCAATAACCAATAATTTGTTGACCTATCCTAGAGGTTTTCCCCAGGAATTGAAGTCAGACTTACTGGCTTATAAATCCTGATTTCTTCTCTTTTTTGAAAATTGGGATAATAATTGCCATTTTCCAATTCTGTGGCCTCTCTCTTGTTTTTCATAATCTTTCAACAATCACTAATATTGGGGCAACAATTCATAATCCATCAACCAACTAGGATTGTTAAGTAATTATTACATACCAGGCACTGTGCTAGACCTTGAAGGCACAGATACAAAAAACAAAAAAAAAAAGATCTTTACTTTTAAGTAACTTACATCCTATCAAGAAATATATGTACATATATGTATATGTATGTATGTATAAAGGTATAAATATATACAGAATGAATAAAAATAAATATAAGAAAGTTAAATACAGATAGATGAATTAAATTTAAGGGTCCCTGTCAGCATTGCTCACATACTTATAGGACATAAGGACTAAATCAAGACCACATGATTCACCCATGAAGTACATAAGTAAATTAGAATTCTTGAAAGGATATTATAACTCATCAATACAGCCAGGGATTCTTTGAATCAGAAGTTTTCCTTGAACTAGAGAGGAATATACAAAATGAACATAAGTGCTTCATTTCAGATTGATACCCTGGAGACAACTGTAGGGACTCTAAAAGGTTTAGAGTTTCCCTTAGGTTTAAGTCAAGGGCTAAGATCAGAGGGTTTCCCCTTTATCCAGGCTACAAGAGGTATCTGTGGCAGTCAGATGTTGCTGTGGATAGAAGACAGGACTTGGAGTCAGAAAGATCTGAATTCAAATCCTTCCTCAGATACTTGTATTATGTCCTGATGCAAGTCATTTTAAGCTCTATCTGCCTTGGTTTACCCTTCTGTAAAATGAAGCTAATAATATCACCTATTTCATAGGGTTTTTGTGAAGATCAAATGAATTAATATATGTAAAGCACATTGCAAATTTTAAAGAACTCTATAAATGCAGTGTGTCAAGGCTGTTCCTCTACATATAGCATGGGGGTGTCATTATATGTTTCAGAGAGAAGTAGGAGAGGTATTTCTGTCCTCTTCTTCACCTCACCCCTTTTCCAAAGGAAACTTCATTCCCTACCAGAAAGAGAAGCAGGAGGTTGGCTAGAAGCTTGGATACCCTATTCTCTTCAGACACAGAGGGTATCTAAAAGGCAGTGATTATTTCTATCTGTTCTCTTAAATATTATTAGTCCAGGTGATGTGATTTTCAGATTCAAGCTAAACTTATGATTGCTGTTCATTAATGGGAAAGGGGGATCATAAGCTTTATATTCAAAAATTGACTCCCTTCCCACCAAAAAACATTTCCACAATGAACACATATAATAAGCAGTAAGAAATCCATTTATCCAAGTTAGCAGCAAAACAGAAATCAGAGAAAGTATACACAGAAGAATATACACCAGACAATACCGAGTGAAGGTGCTCTCTCATTGTGGTTGAGGTAATCTAGCTCAACCAAAAGAGAGTCCCATATCTCACCCAAGGGGAAATTTCCCCAAGTATCTAACTATGGATAGGGACATGATAGAGACTCCTCTCCTATAGGATTCTTTCTAGAGTCTCATTTTGAAGTGGGATTTATTTGAATAAATATGTATTTAGTGCCCATTTTTACAGAATCATTTCAGAGATAGGAGACATTTCAGAGTCAATCTCTCTACATAACGGATTCCAGAAGTGACTTCAGAACCCACAGAAAAAATTCTAAAAACTCAGAAGGCCTTCTCTTTCCCACTCTCATCAACTCCAACCTTCCCCTTACATAGGCTAAGAGCACTGATTACCAATAAAGACAGAGTCCCATATCAATGGGCTTTGAATTTCAGGTTATACTAGTTAAAATGATGATGACAATTCTTATTAACCAGATTTTTAAAAATTGAAAACCTTGAACTCCAGTGTCTTCTTCAGCAATCTTTTTGTATACACATTTTCCCCAACATTCAAAACTGAGACAATTGAGAGTGAGGGTGACAGAGTTAGTCATAGCTAGAGAATAAAGAAATCATACAGTTGGTAAGACAGCTGGAGAAAATAAGGAAACATGTTCATAAGTTTTCCCCAGAGGACTTCTAGTATTTCTAGTAAAATAGAATATATTTCCATTTAGGTTTACTGTATACCAATAGCTCTCCCTCATCTAGGCTTGATCCTAAGGTATTTATAGGACATAAGGACTAAATCAAGACCACATCATTCACCCATGAAGTACATAAGTAAATTAGAATTCTTGAAAGGATATTATAACTCATCAATACAGCCAGGGATTCTTTGAATCAGAAGTTTTCTCTTGGAGGGCTTCAATATCCCTTGACTCACCAGCTCAATGGAAAAAGTTAAATCTCATGTACCAAATATATACTTCATCTGGTCAGTAGCTCTCTGGCCTTTTGAGCTCTGAGAAGTGAATCCTATTATATTATTTTAGAAGACCAGCCTGAGAGATGTCTGATCTTTAATTATCCTGGGAACAAATCACATCCTTTGGTATCTTTGAACTCAATCAGCAATAAGGGGATTTAGATTTAAAGCCAGGCTTTTGATAATAATTGAAAGTTAGGGCTTAGAAAGAGAAACTTGGAAGTAAGAATGAGTTGGGGGGGAGGGCAGTGTGGTATACAAAAAGTTCATTGAAGTAGAAAGCAAGAAGCTGGTCTTGACTCCCAACTCTGCCCACTAACTAATTCTGTGATGTAGGTCAAATCCCTTTCGTCTTCCTGGGCTTTGGTCTCCTTATCTTTAAAATAAGGAGATTTTACTACCTGATTACTAAAGACTGTTCCAGGTCAGAAATTGTAAGAATATTCATTTCCTGAAGTTTAAAGAAAGAATCCTCAGCAGGGGCAAAATCTTTCTGAAGAGCTAATTCACTGCTAAAGAACAGAACTACTGATAAGCAAAAATTGAAGGAGAGTTTGACTGAAGTCTTTGTGGTTTTATTTTGATAGAAGTTAATGATAATATATGTGATGCTCTGTTCAACAAATTTGAATAAATATGTATTTAGTGCCCATTTTTACAGAATCATTTCAGGGATAGGAGAGACTTCAGAGTTCTTTAAGTTCAAATCATGTTTCTGCTCTACACTATCCCTCACCAGTGGTCAATCTCTGCTTAAAGGCTTTAATTTATAGGGAACCCAGTATCTATTGAGGCAATTTATAAAGCTATATAGATAAATGGGACATATTCCCTTCCTTGAAGAAGAAAAGTACAAATTCATTCATTCACTCATTCATTCATTCATCCATTCAACAATCACTTATTAAACACCTACTATGTGTCAATGCAATGATATGAATAGTCATAATAATTTAAAAGTGCCTATATTAGTAAAGGTCTATGAGACTATAGGGGGAGGATAGATCACTTTCTTTCATTGCCTTAATTACAGCAATTTTATTGGATGATCCAGAGAAATGGGTCAAAAAGTATTTAAAATTAGTATTCCATCTACCAGAGCTACCACAAAACCTGGTGAAGGAAAAAAAAGAGGCCCTTAATTCATTCTTTCATCTTCTCTAAGAAATATAGGTTATTTTCTTCTGAAGTCTTCTGTTAGTGTTTCCCCTATATTAAGATATAGCATTTAAGGGGGTGGAGCCAAGATGGCAGAGTAGAAATAGCACTTCCAAGGTGCTCTCTCCCACACCACTTCAAAATCATGTCAAAGGGGACTCTGAACAACTTCTGGAGCTCCAGCACCCACAGTGGAGGATGATGGAGGGGAGGGCATACTGGAGGGAGGGGAGGTTGGAAGTACCCACTTTCGAAGAGCAACAGGATCAAAGTAGGGAATGGACCAGGTGGGGGTGGAATGGATCTGAAATTCAAAGTTTAAAAATTAAATGTTTCAAATATATATAAATACTATTATTAATACTATTTTGCATGTAATTGGGAGATAAGATGTGCAGGCATTTGGGGCACAGAGATTCACCTTGCCCTAATGGTAAAGTCGAAGGAGGGATGGGAGAAGATATGGGAGAAAGCAGATTGGATGAGGGGATATCTTGTGGGACTGCTATTCTGGGGTGGTGGGTAAGGGAAAAATGGGGAAAAATTGTAACTCAAAATCTGGCTGAAATGAATGATGTAAACCAGAAGTTAATAAAGCATTTATTTTAAGATATAGCATTTAAATGTGTCTGATGGGTCTAATCTGATCAAGATCTGATTTTAGATTAAAATTACCATGAGCCATCAAAATTACTATAGAATTAACCATGTCTTCTAAATTTTTATAAAGGTAAGGTTGAGGTTTGTGTTTGAAGGAAAGAAAACTTTAATTTGGGGATTGCTCATACATTGAATTCATCCTCCTTCACCCAACAAATTCCACCCTACCCCACAGCAATGTTTTTGTTAGTAAATAATGCCAGTCATCAAAATTTGGATGGTTAAGGGCACAATTATATTTCCCCTCAAAAGGATGAAGTCTCTTTGGTTCTTTGTATTTCGAGGCTTATTATCTTGCATATATTTATTTTAATAAATTCAGTATCACACTGTAAATTATCAACATTTTTATAAAATCAGGACAGATTCTTGTACCCTTCTCCCTAGAAAAGAGTGTAGCTTAACTGATTATATACGGTAATTGCTAACAATCTCCCTATAATCCTATAATACAAGGAATTTTGAATATTAAGAAGAGCAAAGAATTGCAGGCTAAATCTTTTGAACAGCTAGAGGGACACCCACCTGGTTACTATTATCAGTAATTGCCAGAGGACAGCTGGGGAAAATATTCTGGCTATGACTAGAGGTAGTTGGTCAGCCTCTGAGTTGACAAGAGAGCAATGGCATCAAGAGATGTACATATGAGACCAAGATTCACTCTGATGTTTCTGGACAACCCTTAGGAAAGAAAAAAAAATCAAGAAGAGCTCCTTTATTGCTTGTTTTACATTACTTAGGTGCCCTCCACTACTCTCTCCTCGTTCATCCTACATTCTTCTTCTCCAAGGTAAACTCTTTGAATTGCACAGGTGATCCCCTTTCCCTCTCGTCTTATCCAGCAGGTTGCTACCTCCATTTTCTCTATCCTCTAATTTATCTTCAATTTCTCTTTGTCTCCTAGATGCTTTCCTAAGGTCTTGTGTGGTTGCCTGTGATTAGTCCTTCATTCTCAAAGAAGGCCATGAAATCAGGGAGATGATGACATGACTTGCACTTGAATTTGAATGAGGGAAGGCTGTGCAAAGTTACCAGTCTCACTTTTTCCTCCAGAGCTATCTGGGCCCAGTGGACAGATAGATATAGTTCAGGATGACTGGGCATGTCCCAGCATTGTCTGCAAACATGTCCCTAATCTCCTATCCTCAAAAAACCTTTAATTGATTGGTCCACCCCATATGCTATTGTTCTATGTCTCTCCTCCCTTTTGTGACTAAACTCTTTGAGAAGGTCACCTACACTTGATGCCTCTACCACTACATTTTCTGTTACTCTTTTCTTATATCTTTGCAGTCTGACTTCTGACCTCATCACTTAACCAAAATTACTCTCTCCAAAATGACCAATGATCTTCTAATTGCCAAATATACAAAGGCTTTTCCCCCCAATTCACAGTCTTCTGAACCTCTTTACAAACATTAACACTATTAGTCTCCCTCTTCTCTTTGATACCCTCTTCTCTCTAGGTTTCCAAGACATTATTCTATTTAGGTTCCCTCCCTATCTTTTGATTATGCCTCAGTCTCCTTTTCTGGGTCTTCATCCAGGCCATACCTACTAAAGGTATGTGTCTCCCAGGTCTCTATACTGGGCCTTCTCTTTTCTATTTCCTTTCTTCCTCTTTTCTCTTTTTGCTCTATACTATTTTACTTTAGTTATCATATCAGCTGTCATAATTTCAATGATCATCTCAAAGTTGATGAGTCTCAGATATACCTATCCGACCCTAACCTCTCTCCTAATCTCCAGACTGGCATCTCCAACTGTCTGTTAGACATCTCAAATCAACGTCCCATACACATAAACTCAGCATGTCTGAAACTGAACTCGTTTTCTTTCCCCTCAAACACTCCTCCCTTTCAGATTTCCTAATTACTTTTGAAAATGCTCTCCTAGTCACTCACTCTTGCATGTGATTCTGAACTCCTCACTACCTCTCAGCCCCACCCCACATCCAATATGTTGCTAAGTCCAGTTGATTTTGACTTTATAACATCTTTTGTTTAGTCCCCTTTTACTATTCTGACATTGCTACCACAGGCCTTCATCACCTCACATCAATACTATTGATATAGCCTGCTGGTGGGTTTTCCTTCTTCAACTCTCTTCCCACTCCAGTCCATCACTCAGTGGCCAAAGTAATTTTCATAAATGTAACACCAATGCAATATTCAGAGCACCCACAGTGGCTATGAATATGCTGATGTAGTTGTGAATCACAAAATGTAATAGGCTCTCCACATGGAGGACAGAACCAAAGTATTTATTCAAATACCAGAAAACTGAGTCCTAACACAAGAAAGCCAAATTCATTTCGGTAACCATGAAGTTGGGTACACATGACTATTGCAGTGAACACCCACATTCCCAAGCCTTCCCAAACCTTCCCTCCATCAGGCCTTCAAAACAAAACAAACTCCCTCAAGCAAGAATGCCCCTCTCTCACTCATGGTAGTTCTTCAGCCTACATGCTGCTTGTTTCCAGGAGTTCTGGCTCACTCTCAGCTTGTGCTCAGCTTTTTATCCTGGTCCTTAGCTCCTCTCTGCCCTACCCCTTCCTGTTGTGCCAGCAAGTTCATCCTACTGCAGGATTCACAAGTTATGTTTTTCAACAAAGGCTTGATATAATCAAGTGGAAAGCTCAACTTGAAACAAAGGTGCTAAGTACTTGTTTGCTTGGCATTACAAGGAGGCAGGGAAGATCTTCAAATACCCATTACAATAAAGATCAGGTCTGACCACTCACCACCAATCAACAAACTCCAGTGGTTTTCTGTTACTCCTGGATCAAACATAAAATCTTCTGTTTGGCATTGAAAGGCTTTCACAATCTGTCCCTTTCCTTTCTTATCTTCTTCTACCTTACTCTAGCTAATCCCTAAGTATTCTATAATTCAGTGTCTCTGGCCTACTTCTTGTTTCATGAACAAGATACTCTGTGTCCTTGACTCCAGGCATTTTCACCATCTGCTCCCTATGCCTCTTCAACTCTACCTCTTGGCTTCCCTGTTAAATCTCACCTACAAAAAGCCTTTTCCAATTTCCCTACATGTTAGTCCCTCCACTCTTTTGTTTATCACCAATTTGTCCTTTATTTATCTTTATTTGTACATAATTGTTTTCATGTGGCCTCCTCCATTAGACTGAGTTCTTTGAAAATAGAGATTTTTTTTTCTTCCTCAGTATCCTCAGTGCTTAGCACAGTACTTAACACATAGTAGGCACTTCATAAACCTAACTGACTAGATGCCATGGAGAAGAGAACCAGACTAATAAAAAATATACATAACCTCTTGCTTTTAAAAGACTATATTGGTCTTTATTTCACATTTCCCTGACAAAATACATGATTGTATTGATTTTTAGAGTGTTTGTTTTTTACTATCTCAAAGTCTGAGATCCTCATACATAATTCTATCTCCTGTTTCTATTGTACTAACTGTCCCCTCACTTTTTGGAATGTATTCCCTCCTCATCTCTGTCTCTTAGAATGTCTTGTTTTCTTCAAATCTCCTCAAAATATAGCTTTCTAATGAAGCTTTTCCTTATTCTTCACACATATAAAACCCAGTTGCTGGTGTGCTCTGTATTCCCATAAACTTATCTTGTATTTATACATTGTATAATATTGTGTATATTTACTTCTATACATGTTGTTTTCATAATAGAAAGTCAGGGACTGTTTCATTTTTTCTTTGCACACTCAGTACCTAGCACAATGGCTATTCACAGTAGACCCTTAATAAATGCCTGTTGATTGATTAACTGATTGATTCCCTTCATACTCTATTTTATTTTTGCAACCCATTCTACCCTGAATTTCCATTTCTCCTATTACTAAGTATTAAAATCTGATTTATGATCTTTAATTTTTGTGTCTATTCCTTTCTGTCTTTAGTCATAGTTATATTTCTAGCCAGAAAAATATGTAATCATCTTACCATCTGAAGTATATGTTATGGCTCTGAACAATAGTGTATTCCTCTGGATTCTCAACTCTGTACTTTATACATCTACCCCCCTTCTTTTAGGTCCCCCTTTTCTCACACCTTTTGCTAGTACCCTACTGGTAGCCTAAGTTATATCTGAGTTAATAAAGACAATTATCTTTTTGTAACCCAGACCCTTCTATCTACACTCTTTCCCTATTTGTTCATTCACTCATTTAACAGATAGCTATAGAGTACTTACTATGTGTACAGTGAGTACCCACTATACTGTAAGCAACATACTAGGCATTATAGAATGTGTGATACTTCTCCTGGCTCATTATTTTGTTCAGATTACCATCTGGAATTAATGAGTTCCCTTTACTGGAAGCCTTAGAACCTGGATGTTTCAATTATTGGGGTGAGAGTTTCAGGTGAGATTTGGACTATCAGCAGTCTGACTTCATCAGCTTTATATCAACTATGTCAAAGAAATGAACTGTTTCAGTTGAGTTGAGGAATAAGGCAACAGGAAACACTCATTTGTTAACTGATCAAATCAGTTATTTGTTACCAGAGGATACATATAGCCATTTGTACAAAGCTTTTATTTCCAGGACCCAGCATTCCCAGAAATTATCAATATGTGATGATTTTCAATCCCCTACATGGTGATGGTGATTTCCTATGCCATAAATCACTTTAAATTGATGAAATTTTCATGTTTTCTCTATTTGCCCATTAACAACTATTCTTTGATTTATTCAGTTTTGTGATTAATTTTTAAAATTTATTTTGGCAAGTAGAATAAATATGAGTATAATTAACCTCTCTGCTGTTTATCTCATGGTTTGGTTTCTGATTTTGGATAAAATTTTTTTTTTTAAATTTGACTTCAAAATGTAGGTAGAAATAACGTAAAGCCTACTATTAATCTTGAAGCTACTTCTTGGCCCTTCTGACACTTGGACACTACTACAACTTTGAGCACCAAATTCTTTGTATTGAAGAAGTATTGATAGATTATAGCTTTTCTTCTTTATATTTAAAAATGTTTTACTATTTGCTGCTAGTTCTGATAGCTAAAGAATCTAGAAATCTAGATAGCTTAAATCTGTAGATTTAAGTGAGTTTTATTAAATTGAGGGGATTTCATGCTACCAAACATTTTTAGGGCAATTTTTCTCTTATTTGCTTGATTCAAACTCTAGTATTCATTTAAGGATTTAAAAGATTTCTACTATATGTTTATAAGGCTTGTCATGGATCAAAGACAAAATCATTGAGATTTATGACTTCTGAAGTTTAAGGAAACTAAAAGAATTGATGGGGGGGGGGGGCAGAGCGAAGATGGCGGAGTAGAAACAGGACCTCAACATGGCTCCAGCTCCCACCACCTCCAATACACATAAAAATGATTCTAAACATTTTTTAATTTTAATTTTTAATTTATTTATTTTTAGTTTTCAACATCCATTTCTACTAGACTTTGAGTTACAATTTTTTTCTCCCTGTTTCCCCCAGAACCCCACCACAAAATAGCAAGCCTACTGAATACCCTTTCCCCCAATCTGTTCTCTCTTATATCTTCACACATCACCTCCCTAACTTTCTAGTAGGGGCAAGATGGATTTCTATACTCCAGTGCTTGTATATCTTACTTCCCAGTTGCATGCAAAAAACCCCCAATTTTTTAAGCAGTTGTTTTTAAAACTTTGTGTTCCAGATTTTTTTCCTTCTTCCCTCCTCACCCACCCCTACTGGGAAAATAAGCAATTCAATATAGGTTGTACATGTGTAGTTACCCAAATCATTTCCATAGTAATTATATTGTGAAAGACTAACCATGTATCTCTCCATCCAATCCCCCCCCCCCACTTATTCTATTTTCTTCTTTGACCCTATCCCTTTTCAAAAGTGTTTGCTTCTTAACTACTTTCTCCCACAATCTGCCTTCCCTTCTATCATCCCTCCTCTAATCTCCTTCCTCCCTACTTTCCTGTAAGAAAGATACCCAATTGTTGGTATTGGGTATTTGAAGAGAGACAAAATGACATCACTCTTTTGGGATCAATACATATAGTGTGTCTTAACTGACTGATCAGACCAATATGAGTTTGGAAGGTTCTACCACAGGTTCTATACAAATAGCCCATGTGAACATTTGGGATGCAAATATCTCTAAATTTGTGCATCTTAGGTTTCTCTTGATCTGCAATCCTGATTGTTGTGTTATTATTATATGTTATTGCCTCCTTAAGCCAATGTATGTTATTCCCTCCTTAAGCCAAATTCAATGAGAATAAGGTTGTTCCATTCCCTTTCACCTTCCTGCTCTTCCCCTCCATTGTAAGAGTTTTTTTCTTGCCTCTTTTATATGAGATAATTTATCCTAATCTATCTCTCCCTTTCTCCTTCTCCCAATTAATTCCTCTCTCACCTCTATTTTTAAATACCATCCCTTTATATTCAACTCATCCTGTGCCCTCTGTCTATGTATACATGAACATACATATGCACACATTCACATATATATTTATATATACATACATACATATTTATATTCTCTTCAACTATTCTCACACTGAGAAAAGTTTCATAACTTATAATTATAGTTTTTCCACATAGGAATGTAAATAGTTCAACTTTAATAAGTTCCTTATATTTATCTCATAAATTCCTTATAATTGTTTTTCCTGTTTGCCTTCTCATGCTTCCCTTGCCTCTTGAATGTGAAAGCCAAATTTTTTGTTCAGCTATTGTTTTTTCATCAAGAATATATGAAAATCCTCTATTTCACTGAATGACCACATTCTTCCCTGTAGCATTATACTCAGGTTTTCTGGGTAGGTGATTCTTGGTTTTAGTCCTAGCTCCTTTGACCTCTGAAATGTCATATTCCAAACCCTTCAATCCCTTAATGTACAAGCTGCTAGGTTTTGTGTTATCCTCATTGTTTCCACGGTACTCAAGTTGTTTCTTCTTGAATGCTTGCAGTATTTTCTCCTTGACCTGGAAACTCTGGAATTTAGCTATAATATTTCTATGAGGTTTCTTTTTGAGATGTTTTTTCAAGAGGTGATCAGTAAATTCTTTCAATTTCTATTTTGCCCTCTGGTTCTAGAATATCAGGGCAATTTTGCTTGATAATTTCTTGAAAGATGGTGTCTAGGGGGTGGCTAGGTGGTACAGTAAATAGAGCACCAACCCTGAAGTCAGGAGGACCTGAGTTCAAATCTGGGCTCAGACACTTGACAGGCTTACTAGCCATGTGACTTTGGGCAAGTCACTTAACCCCAACTGCCCTCCAAAAAGAAAGAAAGAAAGAAAGAAAGAAAGAAAGAAAGAAAGAAAGAAAGAAAGAAAGAAAGAAAGAAAGAAGGAAGGAAGGAAGGAAGGAAGGAAGGAAGGAAGGAAGGAAGGAAGGAAGGAAGGAAGGAAGGAAGGTGAGAGAGAGAGAGAGAGAGAGAGAGAGAGAGAGAGAGAGAGAGAGAGAGACGGTGTCTAGGCTCCTTTTTTTGATCATGGCTTTCAAGTAGTCCAATAATTTTTAAATTACCTCTCCTGGATTTATTTTCTAAGTCAGTGTTTTTTCCAATGAGATATTTCACACTGCCTTCTATTTTTTCATTTGTTTGGATCTGTTTTAGGGTATCTTGATTTCTCATAAAATTATTAGCTTCCAATTGCTCCAATCTAATTTTGAAGGAGTTATTCTCTTCAGTGAGTTTTTGAAATTCCTTTTCCATCTAATAAATTCAGCTTTTAAAGGCATTATTTTCCTCACTGGCTTTTTGTACCTCTTTTGTCATTTGACTTAATCTATTTTTATGGTGTCATTTTCTTCAGTGTATTTTTGGGTCTCCTTTAGCAGGCTTTTGACTCACTTTTCCTAATTTTCTTGCATCATTCTCATTTCTCTTCCCAATTTTTCCTCCACTTCTCTTACTTGATTTTCAAAATCTGTCTTGAGCTCCTCCATGGCCTGTAATCAGTTCATATTTTTCTTAGAGGCTTTTGATGCAGAAGTTCTGACTTCACTGTCTACCTCCCACTCCATGCCTTGATCCTTTTTGTCCCCAAAAAAAGGATCGTATGGTCTGCTTATGCTTCTTTTGCTTGCTCATATTACCAGCCAATTACTTTGCTTTTGAGCTGTTTGCCATAGTAGAACTCTGCTTCCAGAATGGAAAGAGATTTGTCCCAAATCACTGGGATTTTTGCATTTGCTAGAGCTATTAGGAGGGTGCTATCTCTACAGACCCCACAAGCTCTGGCTTACTTTATGAGAAATCAAGAGGCAGTTAAGCAGATCCAAACAAATGAAAGATTAGAAGGCAATGTGAAATATCTCATGGGAAAAACCACTGACCTGGAAAATAGATCCAGGAAAGACAATTTAAAAATTATTGGACTACCTGAAAGCCATGATCAAAGAAAGAACCTAGAAATCACCCTTCAAGAAATTCTCAAGGAAAACTGCCCTGATGTTTTAGATCCAGAGAGCAAAATAGAGGTTGAAAGAATCCACCAATCACCTCCTGAAAAAGATGCCAAAAAGAAAACTCCCAGGAATATTATAGCAAGGTTCCAGAATCCCCAGATCAAGGAGAAAATACTACAAGCAGCCAGGAAGAAACAATTTCAATATTGTGGAAACACAATCAGAATAGCCCAGGACCTGGCAGCTTCTACACTGAGGGATCGAAGGGCAAGAAATATGATATTCCAGAGGGCAAAAGAACTGGGAATGAACCCAAGGGTCACCTACCCAGCAAAACTGAGTATTTTCTTTCAGGGGAAAATATGGTCATTCAGTGGAATAGAGGACTTTCAAGCATTCTTGAGGAAAATACCATAATTGAATAGAAAATTTGACATCCAGACACAAGAAGGAAGAGATGCCTGAGAAGGTAATCAGGGAAAAGAAATCAAAAGGAACTTATCAAAGTTGAACTATTTACATTCCTATATGGAAAAGCAATAACTGTGACTGATGATATCTTTCTCACTATGAAAATAATGGAAGAAGGGTTTATGGTCATATGAATGCATATGTGAAGGTGTGTGTATATGGTTACAGTTATATATGGATAGAGGGCATAGGTTGAATTTGTTGGGAAGGGAGAATACTCAAGGGATGAAATTATGAGGTGAGAGAGGAAAGTGGCAAGAGGTGATGGGGAGAGACAGGGTAGGGTACACTATCCCATGTAGAAGAAGCAAAGAGGAGTGGTTGCAAGGGAGGGGGAGAATAGGAAGGCTAAAAAGGCAAAACCACATTCTCATTGAATTTGGTTCAGGGAGAGAATGACATACACACTACGTGGGATATCTCAACCTGCAGCAGAATAGGGGGAAGGGGGATGAGAGGAGGCACAATGGATGGGAGGGCATTCTTGGGGGGAGGGGAGGTTGGAAGTACCCACTATAGAAGACGGACAGGATCAAGTAGGGAATGGACCAGGTGGGGGGTGGGATGGGTGGGAGGGAATTATAAGCAGCCTTGTACAATATATCTACTATAGTAATATTTTGCATGGCTATACAGGTACAACATATACTGAATTACTTATCTTCCCAGAGGGAATGGGTGGCAAGGGAGGAAGGGAATGGATCTGAAATTCGAGGTCTTAAAATTAAATGTTTCAAATATATATAAATACTATTATCAATACTCTTTTGCATGTAATTGGGAGATAAGATTTGCAGGCATTGGGGCACAGAGATTCCCCTTGCTCTAATGGAAATGTCAAAGAGGATATGGGAGAAGATATGGGAGAGAGCAGATTGGAGGAAGGGATATCTTGTGGGACTGCTATCCTGGGATGGTGGGTAGGGGAAAAACGCGGAAAAAATTGTAAACAATAGAAATCCCTCTTTCCACACTAGAAAGTTAGGGAAGTTGGGGGAGGATATAAGAGATAACAGATTAGGGGAAGGGGTATTCAGTATACTTGGTATTTTGGGGTTGGGGGTAGGGGAAAAATGGGGTGAAAATTTTGTAATTCAATATCTTGTGGAAATGGATGTTGAAAACTAAAAATAAATTATTTAATTAGAAAAAAAGTTAATCTGTTTCTCTTAACTCATTTAATGACTATTAAAGAGTAGAGTTATATCAATGTGAGAAAGAGGCAAAAGAAGAGAGGAAAGGAAGAGAGGAAAGCACTAAGAAAATTAATTATGAAAAAGTTCCTGCTTTAAAGAACTTTAATTATTCTCTTCTCCCAACTCCATCCTAGGTATTAATACAATCTATTAGCAACATAGAATGTATGTATTTTGCCCTTTTTACCCTGTAGATAAAAGTATTTTAATTAAGATATTATATTTAAAAAAAAGAAATTAGCAATATGTATGGGCACAGATATTATTGAAGAACTTCTTCCTACTGGAAAATGGTGTCCCTAGGCTAAGGACAACCCAGAAAATCATGCTCATGCAAGCCTTTTCCACAACAAGCACTTCACAGAAATACATCAGTTGGTAAAAGTACCTAAGAATGCCCCCAAAGGCATAGACCATTATAACTTAACTAACTCAAACAGGAGAAGTAAGCAATTATACAATGTCCCTCTGCTATAAAAGAAATTCAAGGAATATAATGAGTCAAGACACAACAACTCAGTGCTATGAAAGAGACAATCTGCTGTAATAAATCACTCAGAGGTCCCTGACCAGCAAAGCATAGATAAACTTTGATGTTTTGTAGAAAAATCATTGATCTAGGAGTTAGAAGACTCAAGTGAAAGATAAAGCCCTGCCACTTAGCTTTGGTAAATTATTTAACCTCTTTGTGCATCTACCAGAGGCCTGGACTAGACAATTTAAGGTTGCTATCAACTTTAACAATCAAGGAACATTTTATAATATGATTCATTTGTTTGCTTGGTACTTAATGATTTGTGGAAAGAGTAATGGACCTGGAGTCAGGAAGGTTCATCTTCCTGAGTTCAAATATGGCCTCAAACAATTACTAGTTGTGTGACTCTGGACAAGTCACTTAATCCTATTTGCCCCACTTCTTCCCCTGTAAAATGAGGTGAAGAAGGAAACGGCAAACCATTGCAATATCTTGGTCAAGAAAACCCCAAATAGGGTCACAGAGTAGGACATTACCGAAAGATGACTGAACAACAACCACAAAATTAACAATAGTGAATAACGACTAGCATTTATATATCTTATTAATATTTTTGAAACATTGTATGCATGCTATCTCATTTGAATCAAACGACATCAACAAATGCAAATGCTGATATAACACTTATTGCTGTAAGGCAGTGGTACACAAAGAGTTGATTATAATCCAGTGTTTTGTCATAGAAAAAACATTGAATTTGGAGTTTGGCTTCCAGTTCTGCTGTTCATTAATTACCTCTGAATTACCCTCATTACCCTTATCTGTAAAACGGGGGAGTAGTTGAATTTTAATGTACTTTCTACCTCTTTATATTATAGAGTACTGTATTTGAATAGTAATGTAAGTGGTACATTCAGTAAATGTACAAGGGCTTGATATAGTGTGAGTTAGGGAAGTTTCTTGGTCAACCTAATGAGCTTACAGAGTAATGAATGTTTAGAACTCTGATTTCATTTCCAAGTGAAAGGTGTAGACATGATCATTTAATTCATTGTTAAATCAGTTAAGATCAATTGGAGATGATTTGTTTGGTTCAGATTGTAATAACAAGAACCACATCCTTGGTCTTGCCCCAAAAGGAGTCTTCACTGACACCTCAATCAATTTGCCTCTGTTCTTTTTTCCCCCTTTCCAATTTTGTAAGACCTAAATCATAGGGGATTGTCTCTCTTCTGCCCTCTACCACTGGCAGATAATGCCAGCCTTCGGGCAAATGAAGATGAAGATTACATTTATTCTCACCCTTCCAGACTAAGAGAAGGATTCCTAGACTTCAAGTTCAAGAATATAGGCTTCTACAAATTCCTGGGATTCCTGGGCATTACCAGCTTCAAGAATGCCTTTCTAATAAAGTCAAGTTCCAGATCTCTAGGACTGATCTTCTAAAGAATAAGATCCTGGGGCGGAGCCAAGATGGCGGAAAGGAAGCAGTAACCTCCCTGAGCTCCTCAGTCACTAAGTCTCAAAGGGTGAATCTGAGTGGATTCTAGAGTGACAGAGCCCACTGGAAGACAGAGCGTGGCAGAATCCAGCCCGGGAGGTTGCCCAGTGTGTCCGTACAGGTCGAGCGCAGAGCGCGTGGGGTCTGCACAGCTCAGACCTAAGAGCAGACAAGCAGACTACACCAGAGAGAGAAAAAGCCCCAGCCTGCAGACTTACCAAAGACGAATTGAATCGCAGTCATTTCGCAGAGGGAACGGATCATTGGAGCCAGGTAGGAGAGTCCCGCTCCCAGTGGAGACCATGGCTTCTCAGGCTGTATTCAGCCCCCAGCCTGGAAGTTTAGAAACTGCCTGCCTGTATAATACAGGGGCTGGAATGGCAAAGTAAATTCTAGCTGCTCAGATCCTCCCATCCCTCCTTCATGAAGCAGAAAACCCAAAGATAAGTCTCCCACACAGATTGAAATCCCAAGTTAATGGAAATAGCCTCAGGCTTGAGAATCTCCAAGAAGGGGTGTAACTGAGACAGCCAGGAATCTGAAGAGAAGAGAGGGAGGGGTCCCAACAAGCCCCACCACACCTCACCAACAAAAGCCTACTTATAGCCCAGGGGTATAGAGGCAGAAATCTAAAGTGGTCAGACTCATCCCCACCTACACATCTACACTCCTCACTGACTTCCCTGACTTAGCCACAAACTAGCCACCCAGAGGTATTCAAAGTCAAGGATCAGGCCCCAAACTCATAGCCTGAGAAACTAAGAAACAAGAAGTCACAATGGGAAGGAAGGAAGCTGAAAAGGAGAAGGGGAAGGCAAGAAAGTCTATCCAAGCATACTATGCAGGGCAAGAACAACAAAACACACAGGACAATATAGACTCTCTGCCCACACCAGAGACCACAGAAGGAAACATGATCTGGTCTCAAGCCCAAATACCATTCCTGGAGGAGCTTAAGAAAAATTTTAAAGACCAAATCAGGGAGGCAGTGACGAACTTGGAAAAAGAAAATACCTCCCTAAAAAAGGAACTTCAAAAACTAACTAAAGACCATAACTCCCTAAAAATTAGATACAATCAAACTGAAACTCAGAACTCTATGATGCAGCAGGAGTCAATCAAAAAAAAAATGATAAAAAAATTAGAAGAAAATGTAAAATATCTCACTGGAAAAATAACTGACCTAGAGAACAGATCCAGGAGAGACAACCTAAGAATTATTGGTCTACCAGAAAGCCATGATGAGAAAGGCAGTCTAGACAACATCCTCCAAGAGACTGTCAAAGAAAACTGTCCTGAGGTCCTGGAATCAGAAGATAAAATAGCTATCAATAGAATTCACCAGACTCCTCCTGAAAGAGATCCCAAACTGAAAACTCCAAGAAATATAGTAGCCAAATTCCAGAATTATAAGATTAAAGAAAAAATTCTACAAGCAGCCAAAAAGAAACAATTCAAATAGTGAGGAACTACAGTTAAGATCACACAGGACCTAGCAGCTTCGACATTAAAAGAGCGGAGGGACTGGAATTTGATATTTCGTAGGGCAAGAGAGCTAGGACTACAACCAAGGATTAACTACCCAGCAAAACCAAGCATAATCTTTCAGGCAAAGAGATGGACATTTAATGAAGTAAGGGACTTCCAGACTTTCCTGATGAAAAAGCCAGAGCTCAATGGAAAATTTGATCTCCAATTACAAGATTCCAGAAGGACATAAAAAGGTAAACAAGAGAAACACAGACTCACACATGCATAAGTGCACACACCCACACCCACAAACACATGCTCATTACTTGGGATGCTACAAGAGCAAAATGTTCACATCCCTATATGTGGAGCTGATAACTGTCAATATTCAAAATCTTTATGATTATCATGACCTTCAAAAGGGTTATACTTAGAGGGTGTGGGTATGAACGCACTAACATGGAGTCTAAAAAAAAAAAGACTATTAAGGGGATCAAAGGTACTGTAATGGGAAAAAAGGAAAGGATGAGCTAGGAAAAGGTAAAATATGCCATCTGAAGAGGCATCAAAACACACTATAGAAGAGGGGAAAGAAAGAGGGAGAAGAACATCATTTAAACACTATTCTCACTGGTTCTGGTTCAAAGAAGGATCAAATTAATCAGTGAAGTTTAAGAATCTAACGTGAATAGACACATAAATTCATTAAATAGAGGAAAAGGAGGGAGGGAGAGGAGCACTGTTTGAAATTTACTCTCATTGGTTTGGAATCAAACGGGGAGTAATTTACTCTGACAAGTATAAAAATTTTTTGTGTCCTATAGATAGTGGGAGGGTAAGGGGGGTGTGAAAAGGAGGAAACTAAAGGGAGGGATGAGAAGGGAGGGAAATAGTAGTAAGGGGAGAGGGTAGGTTAAGAAGGGGGGTCACTGGGTGGGAACACTGAGGGAGGGGGCGGTCAAACGGGAAAACTTCAAGGAGGGGAAGGGAGAAGGAAGAAACAAAAACATAAACAGGGGAGGGAATAGGATGGAAGGGAAGAGACAGATAGTCATCATTACTGTGAATGTGAATGGGATGAACTCTCCCATAAAACAGAGGCGGATAGCAGAATGGATTAAAAACCATAATCCTACAATATGCTGTCTACAAGAAACACATTTGAAACAAAGGGATACCCACAGGGTAAAGGTAAAAGGTTGGAGTAAAATTTATTATGCCTCAGCTAAAGTAAAAAAAAGCAGGGGTAGCAATACTTATCTCAGATAAAGCAAAAGCAAAAATAGATCTAATTAAAAGAGATAAGGAAGGAAATTATATCCTACTAAAAGGCACCATTGAGAATGAAGCAATATCACTACTTAATATATATGCACCAAGTGGTATAGCATCCAAATTCCTAGAGGAGAAGTTAAAGGAATTAGAGGAAGAAATAGATAGCAAAACTATACTAGTGGGGGACCTTAATCTCCCCCTCTCTGAACTCGATAAATCTAACCTCAAAATAAACAAGAAAGAGGTTAAGGAGGTGAATAGAATCTTAGAGAGACTAGATATGATGGATCTCTGGAGAAAACTGAATGGGGATAAAAAGGAACTTACTTTCTTTTCAGCAGTGCATGGTACATACTCAAAAATAGACCATGTACTAGGGCATAAAAACCTCACAATCCAGTGCAGAAAGGCAGAAATATTAAGTGCATCTCCATCTTTCATCCCACCTAGTACAATATGCCTTTGTAATTGGAATAATGTCTAATATGAATGCATTTGCAGACCCTATACTGTACTATATGCTGTCATGAGGGGAGGGGGGAGGGAAGTAAATGAAATTTGAAAACCAAGGAACTATGGAATTGAATCTTGTTAACTGAAACTAAACTAATAAATTAATAAAAAATAAATAAATAAATAAAAAGAAAAAAAGAAAATGAGGTGGACCCAGAATAGAAACAAGAGGAAGGGAATGAGCTAGATTTAATTAGTAAATTATATAGCATTTTAAGTGATTCCAAACTAATGCCTAACACAAAAATCCACCCTTTTTAGCATCAATATTATTCAATATATGACTACAAATTGTAGGAAACTATTATGTACAAAAAAATTTAAATTGAGGTTAACTCACATGATAACAGAGAGATGAATGCTTGGCCTGAGCAAGGCACAATATCCCCCCAGCAAAGACTTGAGCATAAGAGATGGCAAAAAAGAAATTAGTATCACTGGGAGAGGTAAGCCTAGCAGCTATTGGTGAAGAGCACAGGAAAGACAAATGACCATTCTGAGTGCTGTCCTGACTTTCATGGAATTTCAAAAGGATTAGAAGAAGGCTTCCAATACACTGGGAAGAGATCTTTAGGACTTAAAGGAGGGGATAGAAAATAATTATGCAAGAGGAAACAACAAAGGTATATTCTCTGAGCCCACTGTTGGAATTTACTTATTTCTTTGCACAGGTAGGGGACTATAGGTGTTGGAATATTGCATAAGCTCTCAGACTCCATCCTTGTGTTGCTTAGTTTTGTTGAACTTCTTTTTTCCCCTTTTTTAAGTCTTTGTTATAAGGATGGCTCCCTGGGAATATGATGGAGGAGGGATATATTTGGAAATGAAGGTGATGCAGAAAAAAAAAGATTAAAAAAAATTTTGAACATCAAAAAAAAAATAAAATAAAATAAAGAGTAAGATCCTAAAACTGGAAAAGTGTCAAGAAACTAAAAGTATGATATGCAGAAGCAAAAGAACTATACTCTTCCATGCACTAATACTATGAGCTGTTTTTATTTTTGGTATTTGGGTTTTTTTTAACATTTCAGGTTTATTAAAAAAAAGAACTTGTCCTTCTAGTAACCTAAGTACATCTCCCTTTCAAGGGAATTCAACCTATCAGACTAGTGAAATATTGCGAGATGGCCACATGGGTATCCAAGGGTAAAAGTGCAAATAGCTAGAATTTGGGACTGACATACCATAGCTGCCTAAGTAATTCCAAGTTCATTTTCCTTCTGAGGATAATCTTAGCCCTTAAGGTAGTAGCATAAGATTCAATCCATGTCTGGGTTTTTACAAAGGAACTCACCAGAATCTTGGGAGAGGAAGGTCAGGTTTGCTTCCTGATAACCCTAATTTAACTTCCCTTCCAATGGGAGTCCAAAACTCAGAGGAGTGTAGTAAGACTAAGAGAAGTGCATATTCACTGATGGAAAGATGGGAATCGCTAAAGATAAGAGGGAAATATTATTAACTCTTTGGTTACCATAAATCTTTTCCATTATTTTGTCTCTATTTAGTTTAGTTTTTTGTTGTTTGTTTGGAATCTTTTGTTTTCATAAGACTGAATCTCCCTATTGCAACCAGGCTAGAAGTGTAGCAGCATCTCATTTGTGTAATCCTACTATTGATTGCCATGGAAGCTTTGACCTGCTCCATTTTCCACCTGGGCTGGTTTTACCTTCCTTAGGAAGTCTGGCAGCCTCTCATCCCCAGGGGCTCAACAAATTGGTCCCAAACTTAATTTAGACACCTGATCAGATTTACCTCTATTATAGCTCAGAATTCCCAAGCTCAGGCTATAAAATAGCATCAGTCTCTTTAGAAATAGAAATTATAGGTATGTGCCACCATGCTACTACATTTGACTTTTGTGTTGTTTTTGCATTTTCTATGGAGTAGAATAAAGGCAATCTTGTACCTAATATCTGCATCACTACCTTGGGTATTTATACAGGAAATTAACCCTTTTATTTATCTCTATAGAAACCTAGAAAGTAAGAAATTTTCCCAGAGTGTACTCTGGGTAGGGCCAAGTGAATCAGAGAAAGTAATCCTCTGGTGTGACCCCCATATTGGATCCAATATAAAAGTTATAAATATTATAGGATTTCAGAAAAAAAAGAGATTGCCTAGACTGGAACACAGGGAGAAGGTTTCCATGAGGATGTGGATGTTTACCTGGACCTTGAAGAACACATTGGTTAATTTTTTTTATCAATGACTTCAAAAAATATAGAAATACCATACACATCCATTTTTCATATGACACAAAGGAAGGAAGAAAACGCGTATTTATTTACTAATTGGCTACTATGTGCCAAGCATTATGCTAAGTGCTTTATAAATATTAGCTCATTTGATCCTCACAACAGCCTTTTGAGGTAGGTGCCATAATTATCCACATTTTACAGTTGAGAAAACTGAGACAGACAGAGATTAAGTGTCTCACCCAGGGCTACATAGCTAACAAATGTCCAAGGCTCAAATTGAACTCCAGTCTTCCTGACTCCAGATCCAATAAATAACCTATCCATTGGACCGCCTAGCTGCCCAGTTAGCTAACATATTGGATGGAAGAGTCAAGATCCAAAAATATCTTGATAGGCTAGCAGGGGTGGAGAACCTGGGACCTCGAGGCCATGTGTGGCCTTCTATTTCCTTAGGTACCACCTTTACACTGAGTCCAAGTTTTACAGAATAAATCCTTTTATTAAGGGGATTTGCTCTGTGATGTTTGGAATCAGTCAAAGGGCCACATTACATGTGGCCTTAAGAATACAGGTTCCCCATCCCTGGAGCATTGTTTGGGCTGAATCTAAGTGAAATTCAATAGGGGATGTAGCTGCAAGCACCCCAACATCCCCAGGGTGGCTGCCAACACAGGTTCTTAGATCTGCTTTTCAAAAGGAAAGCAACTCAAAATGGGTTAACAAGCTTACTTTAATCAAACAAACGTATATTACCTAGTTCGGCGGAAAAGGTCAGCACCCTGAACTTCAGGGTATACAGACAGATCAAACAGACAGCCTTCCAAACTGTCCAATGATTATGTCAATACGAAATCACAGTTACCAGAGAAGGAAGCATCAACATCTGGGTTTTCAAAACTGAGGGCCTCTCAACAACGGCTGCCCAGAATCTCATCTGGTCAAATCAAACAATACTTCTCAAAGTAAGCCCCAAAGCAAAGCCTCCCATCAGGGTTTATATAGCCTTCTCCTAGCTCAGAGAATGTAACCACCCTCTTGACCCACTGCCCAATCACACAGCATCAAAGTATGGTCATTCCTGAAAACCAAGCCTCCTACCACAGGCTCCATGTGACCACATTCAGCCTATTAGGAAGCAGAGTATATTTTCAAATCAAGTAAGGTTTTCAGAGTCTCTTAAGACAATCAAAGGGCCTAGGGGCAGGGAAGATCTTTAAATCTGCATTTCCATTACAGGGGAAAATGTCAAGTCTTAGAGATACACATACACACATATCTTTGCATGTATGTGTATAATATATGTATATATATGTATATATGTGTGTGTATATAAGTATGTATGTGTGTGTGAGATCTTAAGGAGCAGTTATTCTGAAGAAGGTTGGGAGATTTTAGGAGACTGCAAGCTCAATATGAGCCACAGTGTAAGATGGAAACCAGGAGAACTCATGAGATCTTGTGTGTATTAAGAGGGGTAGAGTCTCTAGAAATATAAAGGCAATAGTCTCCTTGTATTCAGACCCCTTTAGTAGCATGTTATTCAGTTCTTGGTTCCATAAACTGGAGAGTGTAGAGAGGAGAGCAATCAGAATGGTGAAGGGTCTCAATCCCATGACCTATGAGGGTCATTTGAAGGAAACCAGGGGTGTTTAGCCTGAAGTAGAGAAGACTTGTGTTCAATTATCTGAAAGATCATCAAGATGAAGGACCAAAATTACTCTGTTTGACCCCAGAGAATGGGGTGGGGTGGGAGACAGAGGTGATGAATCAGTGGAACTTATGAAGAGGCCCATTTAGGTTTGATGTAAACAAAAGTTTCATAAGAATTAGAGTTGTCCAGGAGTGGAGTAGTACTTTCCTCAAACTTGTCAGATGTATTTTAGTGGGGATTTCAGTTATGAGTTGTATTAGATGACTTTTGAGTACCCTTTAAACATTAAATTCTGTAATTTTATGACTTGGAGAAGAGTAAGAAGGTCAATTAGGAATTGAGGGGAGTAAGGATCCATAGGATTGGAAATGAGCACATCTTTGTGTAAGAGAGGAAAACAAAATGAAATCATCTTCCATTCTTAGCCCCTAATTTCTCCATCCAGACACAGTCAGTCTGCAGGCATGGTGAACATAATCTGCTGGGCTCCTATAAACTCTTAGATTCTTTTCTCTTCTCAATCCAAAGTGGGAAAAAAATAAGTGTTGGAGTCAGCTCAGGAGAGGAGTGAATAGTTGACTTGCAGGCCATTATAAGGAAGGGAAGATGTAACCATTACACATCTGAAAGTAACTCATCAGGGGAGTAGGAACACAAAAAAGCTGAAAATTTGATGCTTAATGGTACAACCATGTACCAAGCAAAGGATGAAAAATGGTTTTAAAAAATAAAAGGATACCCTACTGCTTTCTTGAATGGAGCCAAGGGAAATAATTAAACTGAAAGATTTGCCAAGAATTCAGAGTCAGAGGCACTGTTCCTCTCACCATTCTCTCCCCTCCCCATCTACCTAGAGAAATTCTGGAAGCCACAGAGGACTCCATTCAGAATGGAAATGGAGGGTGCAAATGGGAGAATGACTTAGGTCCTTGTGTGGGTGTCTATTAACTGTCAATTCTCAATTAGTAGTAGGTTGACCCAGTGAAAGGAAACCTATAGATAGTTCTGAAACTTCATTTGCCAGTGATTTCCCTCTCCCTTCTCACTAGGCTTATGTAGGAGCTGCTAACAAGTAGCAGCCTTGACTGATGTGTTACATATATCTGTCTTCCCTTCCTCTTCCCCACCTCCAGTGGAGGTGCTAATGAATTAGGGAAACAGCAAGAATGAAGGCAGCCAGACAGAAAAAGAAGAAAAGGAAAGGAAAGAGAAAGAGATTGGACTCACCAAGTTAGCAACAGAGAGGAACGTTGGATCATGCCCTCTTACAAATCTCCTCAAGCCTTAGCCTTTTATCATTTGCTGCCTCTCTAGGATACTCCCCATTCCTTTCCTCTCCATTTTCACAGCCACCACCCTTGTTGTTTCAAGTCTGAGGCCTTGTATTATAGTAGAAGAATACTATATTGGTGTCAAGGGAAATGGGTTTCAGTCCTAATCACCTAACTAGCTGTGTGACCTTTAGATATATATATGGGAAATTGTTTCCTGATCTGTAAAGTGAGAGTAGATTGGACTAGAAGAGGTAGATGGTCTTTAAATTCTCTTCTGTCCCTAACAATCTAGGAGGTTGTGTATTGTCACAATAGCCTCCTACTATAAAATACCCCAGAATCACATAATTTCAAGTGATAAGGGACGGCAGACACAAACCAGTTCAACAGCTGGCCAAGAATCTCCTTGATAACACACCTGAAGAATGGTCATCTAACTTTTCCTTGAAAACCTACGGTTAGTGTGAGTCTACTTCCTCCTGAAGCAACCTATTCCATTTTGAGACAGTTCATTAAGAAGCTTGTTTTTTCTTCCTCTCCAAACCTTATATATGACTCTTTGCAGCTTATGTTCATTCCTTCTAATTCTAGGGTAAATGCAAAACAAATTAAATCCATCTTCTAATTGATAGTCCTTCAAATACTTGAAGATAGTTCTTGTGTGCCTTAGCCCTTAAGAAACATTTCCTTATTCTTTCTTCTAAACATAACACAATTCCTTCACTAATCCAGGTATAACATTATCTCAAGGAATTCTATCCTAATAAACTTCCTCACACATACCATACATATATACTGCTCAACATCCTCTGGTGTATGTGCTTGTATTATGTTGTTGTTCAGTCATTTCAATCTTATGTCACTCTTCATGACCCCATTTGGGGTTTTCTTGGCAAAGATATTGGAGCAGCTTGTCATTTCCTTCTCCAGCACATTTTATAGATGATGAAACTGATGCCAAAAGGGTTAAAGGATTTGTCGAGGGCCTCACGGTTAGTCTGAGGCTGGATTTGAACTCAGGAAGATGAATCTTCCTGACTTCAGGTGTGGTTCTCTATCCACTGTGCCACCTGGATACTTATATATACTTGTGTGTATGTATGTACATGGGTGGCAAAGCAGATAGAGTGTTGGGCTTGGAGTCAGAAAAATCTGAGTTAAAATCTAGCCTAAGGCACTCAATAGTTGTGTGATCCTAGACAACTCACTTAACCTTGCCTCAGTCTCTTTATTTGTAAAGTGGGGATAATAATAGCATCTACCTCCCAGGGCTGTTGTGAGGTTCAAATGAGATGATATCTGGAAAGTTCTATATAAATGTTACTTTTATCTTTTTGTTGTTGTTGTTGTTATATGCATATATACAAGTTCACTTAATCCTCACAACAATAATCCCAATGGGGTAAGTAGGCATTTCCCCTGCTTTACAGTTGTAGAAACTGAGGCTCAAATAAGCTAAGCAACTTTTCTGAAGTCACATAACTAGCAAGTGAACTCAGGACTTCTAACCCCTAACTGCAAGTCTAGTGTTCTTTGTGTCATTTTACCATATCATGCTATCTCTAAATCAGTACCAACTGGAGACTGGTTACATTGACCTCATGGACCTAGAAATGAGTTGTCCTTATAAAGACCAATCAAAAGGGAAAAAAGGTATATGATTCATTATAATTACCCATGAGTCAACAAGGAGGAAAATGTCCATTTTGTAAATCACCATCCCACTCTGATAGTTTTGCTTAAGACCTATTTATACTCCAACCTTTTAAGAATTGAATTTTCAAGATGAAAGAGGCTAAAATGGGGAGAAAGACTATTTCCTCATGAAAATCCTGTAGCAATACTTGGACCATATTTCATAAGATTTGATTAAATCAGGATGGATGCATGCTCCAAAGCTTTCATTCTTTGAAAATAAAAAATACACAAGACATTTGAGTACTTCAAATAGTTATTATACTAAATGATAGCCTTGACAGAGGATATCATTATTTTTATATGTTCAGAGCAAAACATTAAGGCATAGTGAATAGAGAGCCAGTCTAAGAGACAGGAAGACCTCGGTTCAAGTTTTCCTCTGGTACATGAGGATGATGTGATAGTGGACAAGTACCATAACCTCCCTGGTTAAGACTTTAATATACAGATGAGTTACCATTCATATCTGTGGAGAGAGCTTCCATGCCTGTCATGTCTCCCACATGATGAAATTATAGATATGGACCCCAAAAATTCTTATCGGATTCAGCCCAATGTTCCAGTCCATTGAGAACTTTTTATTCAGGCTCTGTGATCCAACATATTAACCACCTATCCTTCCTAACTTTGTGTCATATGCAAATTCAATATGTATGCTGTCCAAGTCATTTATAAAGATGTGAAATAGCTCTGAATCAATCATAGATATTTGGGGGAACTTTGGAATTGTCGGAGGGGAGTTTCTAAACCACATTGGTGGAGCCTCTGGGTTGGACAACATTAAAATAAAATCTCTAGTCTTCTCTGAAAACGGGTAACCATATCTTCTCTGCTTCTATCTCCTTGGATATCACCATGACAATAAAATGAGATCATTCCAGAAACAAGTTAATTTGATGTTGTACTTACAATTCTGTTACTAACTTGGCTCTCATGTAGGAATTCATTTTTCGTCTTGTGACTTGAGTGACAACCTTTGTCACAGAAATCAAGTATTTGATGAATCTCTTCCCTCTTTAAATGAATTTTAGTGACAGTCATTTATGACAAGATTAATATTTCTAATAATCTTAGTGACAGCCGTTGTCATAAATGAAAATACCACATCCCCAGTATCTGACACTATAGCAATGTAGCAGGGGTCCCACCTCCCCTACCAGCATCTCAAGACTTTGGTTCATCCCACCTCAGCAAACTGAATTCTTTCAATTTTTCCACCTTAAAACCAGATCAGTTTGTACTCTAGGCTTGAGGTGAGATGAGAATCAACTTCATCCCAATATTCTTCAATTTATCACACAGTAATAATAAAAAATAGCAATCGTTTCTATAGTGCTTTAAGTTTTGCAAAGCATTTAACAAATATGATCTTATTTAATCCCCCCAACAACCTGAGGAAGTGGGTGCTATTAATATTATTAATATTAATATCCCCATTTGACAGGTGAGGAAACTGAAGTAGCATAATATAGATAGTGTTTTGTCCAAAATTGCACAGCTAGCAAGTGTCTGAGGCTAGACTGGAACTTCAGACTCCAGGGCTGGTGCTCTACTCACTATGCTGCCTAGCTGTCCTGACATTATGTACTGTGACATGTATTGTGTACTTTCTTTTTTTTTTTTTTTTTAAAGCAATTGGGGTTAAGTAACTTGCTCAAGGTTACACGGCTAGTCATTATTTATGCGTGGGTGCTCATTTTCTGAGGCCGGATCTAATCTCGGGTCATCCCAACTCCGAGGCCAGCACTCTTACTCACTGTGCCACCTAGCCACCCCTTTAGGGCAATTGGGGTTAAGTAACTTGCCCAAGGTTACACGGCTAGGTTTTTGTTTGTGCGGATTAGGTGTCGGAGGCCGGCTCCGAACTCAGGTCCTTCTGATTCCAGGGCCGACGCTCTATTCACTGCGCCACCTAGCCGCCCCTATTGTGTACTTTCAAAAGGATTTTAAATTTAATTTAATTAATTTAAATTCAATTAAATTCAATTTACACACAAGTCAAAACATCACCTGTGATGTCATTGGTCCTCTTTGAAAATGGTGGAAAAACAACAAATATTCGCTTCCAAAGCTACTGCATGCTTATCAGAAAATTTAAAATTTTATGTTTCCAATCCCCTACCTCCCCTAAATAACCTAATTTTTTGTCATAGAATATTCTAAAGTTGAAGTCTTACAAGTTCATTACTACAAGGCACCATGCTTACTGCTGGGTGCTGGGAATACAAAAGCAAAAAGGATAATAACCCTTTCTTTCAAGGGTCTTATAGACTATGAGGGAAACAACATGTACACATCTACAGAACAAATGGAGCATAAATGCCAGCTAGCTGGGGAGGGAGGGCAAGTGTTAAGTGAGTGACTTGCCTCTGTTGATCCCTAGAGCCCCTTACAACAGAAAATTCTATGATGCCTTTGTCTAGATAGGCCCTACTTTCCCAGTGTATAAACTTCAGGATTAAGGGAGAAGATATATCTTATATTTACATCTTCCTTCATGCTGAACACAGGACTTTCATAATATGATTGGTGTGGAATACATGTTTGTTGAAAGGTATTGTTGGCATCACCTCCTCACCTCTTTGTTTATCCTCATAAAACAGAGGGAGGGTCAGATTCAACAACCTCCAAAATCCCTTCCTACTTTCAGTCTATGAATTCTTTCTTCTCTTTATACATTCCTTTTTCTCCTTCTCATTTTTTGTCCCCACTTTTCATTCTTCTCTTCTTTCTTCTCCCATTACTATGGCTTTGGCTTTAGAGCAGTCTCCATTAGAATCTATTAACATTATTAACTTCATTGGTGAAGCTCTAGAAATAGAGTATTTTAAGACTATGGGGAGGATGGCAGAGTAACTACTATGACATTAAACTCTGACTTTAGAGTATATTATTGTCTCTGTGTCTGCAGAAATCTAAAAATTTTCCTTAAAGAAAGGCTTCCTATCAGCATATATCACATATAGAGCCATAAGGTAGATATTGAAGTCAATCAGCCTGACCAAACAATGGAGCCAAAATTCACCAGTGTCATTGGCAAGCCCTCCCCCACTCCAAACATTTATTACCTAATTCATTTGAAGTAATGTCTCAGCTCTCTGGAACCCTATGAGGCTGAGTCATTCTGGGTAAACACTTTCCTGAGAGCTGAGGACAAAACTACAGGAAATCATTTGCACTGGTGATTCAAACTTCATTAAGATTTGAAAATTGTACATGCCTATATTGTGGGATTTGTGTCCTCTGCCCACAAAATTGCCTCAGAATCATAAAATTTTCAGAATTGGAAGGGGCTTTAGCAGCCATCTAGTCCTCAAAGAAAGATCTATCCCTCCTCAGCTAGAGGAGGTAATAAGCATTTATACAGAGGCTACTGTGTGCTAGGCACTGCTAAGTGATTTAAAAATATTGTTTTAGTTGATCCTCACAACAACCTTGCTGGGGCTAGGTGCTATTATACCCATTTCACAGCTGAAAAAACTGAGACAAACTTCAAGATGAAGTGACTTGCATAGGGCCCTATAGCTAGAAGTATCTGAAGTAAGATTTGAACTCCAATTTTTTTCTGACTCCAGGCCTAGCACCTTACCCATTGCACAACCAAATTAATTCTACAATATGCTCTATGAGTGATTATCCAGCTTTTGCTTCAATATCTCAGAGTAAAAACCCTCCACATATTAAAATAGTTTATTCCTCTTTTGCATAGCTCTAATTGTTAGGGACTTTTCCTTTCTTTGTTTCCTTTGCAGTTCCTACCCATTGTTCCTGGCTCTCTCCTTTGAGACCAAATAAGAAATAGAGCATCTCTTCCCCATGAGAGTACTTTCAAATATAATAAATAAACACAGATTAAATCATCTCTAGATCTTTTCTTCAAATTAAATAAACATCCCCATTTCCTTCAACCAATCTTCCTATGAAGGATACCAAGCCCTTCAGTATTCTGATTGCCCTTCTTTGGCTCCAGAGCTCAGAATGGTTTCCAACTTATCAATGTCCTTATTAAACAGTGGCACTGAGAAGTGACTAATGTGCGCCAGATGGGATATGACCAAGGCAGGCTACAGAAGGGCTATTACCTCCCAATTCTTGGGAGGTCAACCTCTCTGAACATGACCTGAGATCCCCATTTGCCTCTTTGATGACTAGAGTACATTCATTTGAGCCCGTGGTCCACAATGTGTTCACCATCCCTAGATATTTTTCAGACAAACTATTGTCTGATCACACCTCCTCCATCCTATATTTGGCTAATTGATTTTTTTTCAACATAAGCATAAGACTTTACACTTATCATGAACACATTTTATTTTATTCAGCCCAGTGTTCTAGCCTGTCAAGGTCTTTGGGGAATCCCTTCTCTGTTATGCAGTATTTAGCTTTTCCTGTGTGTCAACACCTTAGAAATAATTTTTGTTCTTTCCTTTCCAGCTCAGAGGTCATTTTCCTTTACAGAGAACACAGAAGTAATATCATAAAAAATGAGCATTTCTCCTTTCTTTCTTTTCAGTTATCATAGACCCATCCATGCACACAATAGTTCTATCCCTGCTTAATCCTACTGGTTTTCCCAAAAGACCTAAACAAACAACCCACTGAACTTTCTATTCTTCTTACCTTCTTTTATGTCTCAACTCACCTCAACTTTAAGCACACCTGCCAAAACATCTTACAGAACAGTACCATGCTCTTACTCATCTTCAACTTTCCTTCCATCTTCCATACTCATCTTTTAAAAAATCTAAGTTGATTGGTGAATTCCTTGTGCATCCACATAGGTCTCCTCAGAAAACACCCATTTTTTCCAACTCATTGAAATTGTTTCCCTTTGTGTCCTCTAAATTTCTAAACCCTGCCGGACCAACTTCCACTGTAGAATTTTAGTCCATAGGATTCTACCTATACTTCCTCTGAGCCCTTTTAAAATCAGCTTTCCCCAATCTAGGGTATATATTAGACTCTTATAAAATTTGCTTCTCCAGTTCTATCACAGAAGAATTCCTCTCCACTCCAACAAAATGCTTGGAATCTTCACTATAACACATGGCACTTAAGATTACCAAACAAACAAACAAATATACCTTTGTACCATGGGCAATAGAAGTGTGTGACACGAACAGCTTTTGGATAAAAAGTAATGTTTTCAAAGTTTGCGTTGCTGCACTTCTTCCTCTTCCCATTCAAAACACCCTAAGTCCCAGGCTGCATCCTAATTATGCCTCCACCTCAAGCCTTTCCTCATTTCAGTTAATTCTCCAAACTGCTGCCTAAATGACTCATTTAGTACAGATTTGGGCATGTCACATCCTTGCTCAGTAATCCCCAGTGGCTCCCTATTACCTGTGGGATAAAATACAACCTCCTATCTTTCCAGCCACATTGAACATTACTCTCCTTTTCAAACTCTATAATCTATCTAAATTGTCCTCCTCTTTGCTCCATACACATGACATTCCTCAACCTATCTGCTTGTCTTTACACAATCCATCCCTACTGCTTGCTAAAATGCACTCTTTCCTTACTACTGACTCATAGAAACCATCTCTTGCTTCAAGATTCAAGTCAAGCATCGTCTTTTACATGAAACCTCTCTTTTTCCCCACTCCAGATAGTCTGGTGCCCTTCTTTGTACATTACTTGGTATTAAACTACTTTGCATTCATTTGCATAGATATACATATATACATATGTCTCCCCCATTAGAATGTGAGCTCCTTAACAGTAGCAATTGTTTCATTCTTTGCATTTCTGGACCCTACACCTAGTAGAATACCTGGTTCATAGCAGGTATTTAAATCTGTGTTGATTGATTGATATATGTCTATAGTCTTTGCCTACCCTGTCACATCTCTGGCTCAGGACTTACTATAACTTTTAGTACAAGAGTGATTTTTATTTTCACTAATTAGTCTTTCTAAATAACTTACAAACTTTCTTGACAATATTAATAAAGGAAAATTGCTGAATTGTGTCTCTATATAGTGATAATCTCATAGACCAGAGGTTCCCCAAATTCTTGATTCATAGCTCCCTTCATGTCAGAGTATTTTCTTCCTAAAATTACTAAACCAAGTAGGCCAAAATAAATACATAATGGTCCCATTCTTTAAGTAGTTGGATACAAACAATTTAATAAGCATTTGTGTCCTCACAACTTAGCGATCATTTGAAAGAATAATAAATATAAGGTGAAAGAAAAATACACATTTTACTTTCCTCCAAAGTAAACACAAGTACTTACTAATAGTGTACGTGTGTGTGTGTGTGTGTGTGTGTGTGTGTGTGTGTGTGTGTGTACCTGTTGGGCACTACATAACTTTTAAACCTTGGAACCTCATTTCCTGTTCCACATTGAATTTTGTTTGTTTTTGCTTCTTTTTTAAAATCCCAACAACCTCTGAAAACTCAACTTCACAGAGATACAACAATATCTAAGTTCAAGAAATTAATGGTGTAGCTAAAAGTATAAATAAACAAAAACACATTTCAAACATTCAAAAGCATGATTGGTCATTGAAAGGAATGTAGTGTGATCTTATGTTGAAGCTTGGTATTTCTTGGAGCTAGTAATTTTAAAATCATCCACTGGCCCCTTTGTGTTCACTTCAGTGATAGTGGTCTATAGTTTGGGAACCATGCTCATAGTCTATTGAAATGCCTAGGTCTATTTGTTCATACACAAAATAGCCAGAGATTGCTATACTCCATAAATCTTCTCAATCTCTTCCTTTGCTATCATCTAGGTGGCTCAGTGTATAAAGCCCTAGGATCTCAAGTCAAGAAGACCTGAGTTCAAATTCAGCCTCAAACCCTTACTAACTGTATGAACAAGTCACTTAGCCTCTATTTCCCTTTATTCCCCAGAGAAGAAAATGGAAAACTACTTCAGTATCTTTTTTAAGACAGCCTAATGGACAGTATGGTACAGAGGGTCATGAAGAGTTGGACATAACTGAACAATAATACAGCAAATAACAATAATCATAACAGCTAGCATTTATATAGTGCTTTAAGGTTTCCAAACTGATTTTTGTGGTTATTATTTAGTCTTTTCAGACATGTCCAAATCTTTGTGACTCTATTTGGAGTTTTCTTATTAAAAATTCTTCTTCAGCTCATTTTACCAATGGGGAAACTGAGGCAAAAAGGTTTAAGTGACTTGCCCAGGATCTGTTACTGTCTGAGGCCAGATTTGAACTCAAAAAATGAGTGTTCCTGACTCCCTGCCAGGCACTCTATCCACTCTGCTACCTAGCTACCCTCCAATCTGGTACACCTCATCTTTCTCTTCTTTCCTAACTCCTCTTCCTTTTCTTCTCTTTTATTTCTTCTCCAGCATTGAGGTTACATATGACTCATATGTTGCTCTCCCTAAAATGTGTGCACCTCTCATTTATGATCATTTTCTTGTAGAACAATCCATCCCCCATAATGCAGTTTTGCTCAGTATTGTGTTTTTCATGGTATCACTTGATAACATCAGCAAACTGTGCTGGCATTCAAGAATGCAGAGTTTTAATGCTGGTTCTGCCTCTCTTTCATGTTGTGACTGTAGTTTCATGGTTACATCTATCCCATGTTTCAGTTATAAAATGGGAGCTGTATCAACCTGAAGTTTTAGTGAATTATCATTCAAATTATTTTAAAAGTCTCTGGATATAGGCACAAATACAAGAAAACAACATTAAAGAAAATTCAGTTACAATCATAGGCAACCAGCAGTACCCTCTAGGGGTAGTTCCTCTTCAGACTATAGGTCTTAGACTGGGCTTTGACAGGCAACTTTATTGATGTCCTGTCAAACCAAGGAAGGTCATTTTGTAGAATTATAGAGCCCAGGGGCTTCCATGAGACATTCTCAGTTCTTAGTTCACAAAGCATAAATTTCTAAGCTGGAAGCAAAGAAAGAGTGTGTTATTCTCATTAAGGCTGGGAAACCAGCCACTCCCCCTCTACTTTTTTTGTTACAGGAAAGAGTGTTTGTAAATTTTTTTTGCTACTGCATTTGAATAATAGGAAGAAGAAGGAGGAGGAGGAGGAGAAGGAGGAGAAGAAGAAGTCCTGAATTGAGAAGAAGAAGATTGGGGAATGAAGATTGATATAAGCATCCCCAACAAGCAAGTCTCAAGCAAAGGGAAAAGTACATGAACAATTTTCAACAGCCATTTTAGTGACATTTTTTACCCAGAAGAGCTATGTTATAAATGACAAACCCCAAGAGACAGAGTTTCTGGGTAATTAATAACCAATTTATTAATTAGGTTAGCTAGCAATCAA
Organism: Gymnobelideus leadbeateri; assembly: GCA_011680675.1. Classification (NCBI taxonomy): domain Eukaryota; kingdom Metazoa; phylum Chordata; class Mammalia; order Diprotodontia; family Petauridae; genus Gymnobelideus; species Gymnobelideus leadbeateri. The sequence goes on along the minus strand of WOXC01011858.1, from coordinate 10,472 downwards.
TAGACTGATGGTCAGTGGTTTCTATCTATAACCAAAGATAACCATTGGAAATCCCAAAAGTCTTAACTCTTATGAAAGGGAATTCCCTTGATGAGTGAAAATCAATGCTTACTGATGGACATTTAATGAGGACATGGACTAAAAGTCTTCAGCTCCTAATGCTAAGAACATGGCTTGAATAGAGACTCAGGTGCCTCCATCCATCTGGACAGGGGAATCCATCTCTACCCAGATGACATTGCTTGATTTTCTCCTTCATGAGCTGGGTCACCCTAAACTCTAATGGAGGGGTACAATGACAGGAGCTCCTCTCCCCAGGGTAAAGACTCAGCAAGACTGGATTGTGTTTAAACTCTAAATAGAAATTGTGTCTCCTACTTCGGTGGGATCCCATACAAGACTAATTTCATTAGTCATGTCCTTCAGAGACTGGCTTTAACAAGTGCTGGGCCTTAATGAAGAAATAGGAGAAAAGCCTGGATCACAAACTAATAACTGGCTATTAATAAAAATAGTATACTAATAAATTTCTTCGCTAACAAGAAAAAAAGAAAATGTTGGATTTTAAACCTGATTATGATTGGGAAGGGAGTTTTTCTAGTTACCTCTAGAAAGTGAGCTATGTTTCTGTTTCTCACAGAAGTAATACCTAAGAGCACATAAGATTCAAGCTAACCTACCTCCTAGAAAGAGGAAGTACCTCCAAAATAAATTGAAGTACCTCAAGCAGAAAAGCAAAAAGAAATCCAAAAAATCTTCCAGATTATCCTCCTGCAAGATATGATAGAAGGTTCTAGGTGTGATATTGGAAGAATTTTGGTGAAAATCAGAAACTCAAGAGACAATATAACAAAGGAGAGCAACAAAACTCAGCTTCTGATGTCTACTTTATTTTTCTTTCATACCAGCTTTAACATCTGTTCACAATGAACTTATTTTCTCCTTTCAATTAGGTAGTGTAAAGTATTTTCCACCACATTTTTTGTTTTCCTCCACATTTCCCAGGCCTCATCCCTAGGTTTCATGGATTTCACTTAAAGGTACAATGCTATTCCACCACCAAACTCTTTCTATTAAATTTTTTTCTTTTAAATAAAAGCTGCTATTCTAGACTGGATTCTGATCAATAAGCAAAAACTGCTTTCCAAAAAAATAGAAATAAATTAAACTTGAAAAGAAAAGATCATTTTATCCTATAGTTAATAATATATAAGGGGGAGAAAACAAATCATAATCTATTTGCAACCATATTTTGGGTGAGAAAAAAAATTTTTAAATGTTTTATTTCCTTTAACAAAACAGAGGGGGCAGAGCCAAGATGGAAGAGTAGAAACAGCACTTTCAAGGTGCTCCCCCCGACACCACTTCCAAACAATGTAAAAGGTGGACTCTGAACAACTTCTGGAGCTCCACCACACAGAACAACACAGAGAAGCTAACCTCCCACTAAGGACAACCCAGCAGCCCTGCAGGGAGTGGCCAGCACAGCAAAGCACAATGGTCTGGAAGCCAAGCCCAGGCCCCTGTGAGGTGAGGTTTTTGCCCCAGGGTGGCCAGACCAGCAGCCTACTGGAGGGACCCTAGAACACCAGCAGCTGTGGCAATTCCAGAATTATCAACACAAATATGACTAGGATAAAATGAGAGGTTAGTGCCCTATGGACTTTGGGACCAGTACTTGGGGAACTCATCAGCTTCTTCCCCTGGGGGCGAGAAGCAGCTGAGGAGACACTGCACAAATGCCATTTTGCAGCTTCAGTGGCAGCTTCAGCTCCTGGTCCGTGAAATGTAGGGAGATCCAGCAATCAGTCTGGGGGTTAATCCCTCCTGCTTTAACCTGCTTGGATCTGGATTGTGGTCGGGGGGGAAGGTCTGGGGTGGGTATACAGCTTGCCAGAGTGTTTTGGAGGCCTTACAGAGGCCACCCAACCAATACCTCGGGAATTTGTGAAGATCCCAATGTTTGGGACAGAAGCACCCCTGTCTAGAGGCAGAGTCTGACTGTGGCAACAAGCCCAAAAACCAAGTAATTAAGTGGCAACGTGCCTAGGCAAAAGAAACAGAAAAAGCAGAAAAATGCAACATTAGACTCCTATTTCAGAGGCAAAGAGGATCGAAGCATGGAAAAGAAGGAGGTCTGTGAGGTCAGAGCCCATGCGGCAAAAGCTCCAAATGAAAATACAAGCTGGCTACAGTCCATAGAGGACCTTAAAAAGGATTTTTAAAACGAAATAAGAGATGTGGAGGAAAAATTGGAAAGAGAAATGAGAAGGATGCAGGAAAATATGAAATGAGGGTCAGCAGCCTGACTGAGGAAAACAACACCTGAAAAAATAGACTAACTCAAATGGCAAACAAGGCTCAAAAGGGCAATGAAGAGAAGAATGCCTTAAAAACCCGAATTGGCCAGATGGAAAAAGAATCCCAAAAGCTCACTGAGGAGATTCATTCATTCAGAGTTAGACTGGAGCAAATGGAAGCTAGTGACTTTATGAGAAATCAAGATGCTGTTAACTAGAACCAAACAAATGAAAGAATAGAAGGCAATGTGAAATACCTCATGGGAAAAAACACTGACCTGGAAAATAGATCCAGGAGAGATAATTTAAAAATTATTGGACTACCTGAAAGAAATCATCAAAGAAAGAACCTAGAAATCATCCTTCAAGAAATTCTCAAGGAAAATTGCCCTGATGTTTTATAACCAGAGGGCAAAATAGAGGTTGAAAGAATCCACAGGGGAGCCAAGATGGCGGAAAGGAAGCAGTAACCTCCCTGAGCTCTTCTGTCACTAAGTCCAAAAGGGTAAATCTGAGCAGATTCCGGAGTGACGGAGCCCAGTGGAAGACAGAGTGTGGCAGAATCCAGCCCAGGAGGTTGCCCAGAGTGTCCACACAGGTCAAGCGCAGAGCGTGTGGGGTCTGCATAGCTCAGACCTAAGAGCAGGCAAGCAGACTACACCAGAGAGAGAAAAAGCCCCAGCCTGCAGACTTACCAAGGACGAATCGCAGTCATCTCGCAGAGGGAAAGGATCATGGGAGCCAGGTAGGAGAGTCGGGCCCCCAGTGGAGAGAGTGGCCTCTCAGGCTGCATTCAGCCCCCAGTCTGGAAGTTTAGAAACTGCCTGCCTGTATAATACAGGGGCTGGAATGGCAAAGTAAATTCTAGCTGCTCTGATCCTCCCATCCCTCCTTCATGAAGCAGAAAACCCAAAGATAAGTCTCCCACCCAGATTGAAATCCCAAGTTAATGGAAATAGCCTCAGGCTTGAGAATCTCCAAGAAAGGGTGTAACTGAGACAGCCAGGAATCTGAAGAGAAGAGAGGGAGGGGACCCAACAAGCCCCACCTCACCTCACCAACAAAAGCCTACTTATAGCCCAGGGGTATAGAGGCAGAAATCTGAAGTGGTCAGACTCATCCCCACCTACACATCTACATTCCTCACTGACTTCCCTGACTTAGCCATAAACTAGCCACCCAGAGGTATTCAAAGTCAAGGATCAGGCCCCAAACTCATAGCCTGAGACACTAAGAAACAGGAAGTCACAATGGGAAGGAAGGAAGCTGAAAAGGAGAAGGGGAAGGCAAGAAAGTCTATTCGAGCATACTATGCAGGGCAAGAACAACAAAACACACAGGACAATATAGACTCTCTGCCCACACCAGAGACCACAGAAGGAAACATGATCTGGTCTCAAGCCCAAATAGCATTCCTGGAGGAGCTTAAGAAAAATTTTAAAGACCAAATCAGGGAGGCAATGACCAACTTGGAAAAAGAAAATACCTCCCTAAAAAAGGAACTTCAAAAACTCACTGAAGACCATAATTCACTAAAAATTAGATACAATCAAACTGAAACTCAGAACTCTATGATGCAGCAGGAGTCAATCAAAAAAAACAAGATGATCGAAAAATTGCAAGAAAATGTAAAATATCTCACTGGAAAAATAAATGACCTAGAGAACAGATCCAGGAGAGACAACCTAAGAATTATTGGTCTACCAGAAAGCCATGATGAGAAAAGCAGTCTAGACAACATCCTCCAAGAGATTGTCAAAGAAAACTGTCCTGAGGTCCTGGAATCAGAAGATAAAATAGCTATTGATAGAATTCACCGGACTCCTCCTGAAAGAGATCCCAAACTGAAAACTCCAAGAAATATAGTAGCCAAATTCCAGAATTATAAGATTAAAGAAAAAATTCTACAAGCAGCCAAAAAGAAACAATTCAAATATCGAGGAACTACAGTTAGGATCACACAGGACCTAGCAGCTTCTACATTAAAAGAGCGGAGGGACTGGAATTTGATATTTCGTAGGGCAAGAGAGCTAGGACTACAACCAAGGATTAACTACCCGGCAAAACTGAGCATAATCTTTCAGGCAAGGAGATGGACGTTTAATGAAGTAAGGGACTTCCAGACTTTCCTAATGAAAAAGCCAGAGCTCAATGGAAAATTTGATCTCCAATTACAAGACTCCAGAAGAACATAAAAAGGTAAACAAGGGTAACATAGACTCACACATGCAGAAGTGCACACACCCACACCCACAAACACAAGCTCATTACCTGGGATGCAACAAGAGCAAAATGTTCACATCCCTATATGTGGAGCTGATAACTGTCAATATTTGAAATCTCTATGATTATCATGACCTGCAAAAGGGTTATACTTAGAGGGTGTGGGTATGAATGCACTAACACGGAGTCTAAAAAAAAAAAAGACTATTAAGGGGATCAATGGTACTGTAATGGGAAAAAGGAAAGGATGAGCTAGGAAAAGGTAAAATATGCCATCTGAAGAGGCATCAAAACACACTATAGAAGAAGGGAAAGTAAGAGGCAGAGGAACATCATTTAAACACTATTCTCACTGGTTGTGGTTCAAAGAAGGATCAAATTAATCAGTGAAGTTTAAGAATCTAACGTGAATAGACACATAAATTCATTAAATAGAGGAATTGGAGGGAGGGAGAGGAGCACTGTTTGAAATTTACTCTCATTGGTTTGGAATCAAACGGGGAGTAATTTACTCTGATAAGTATAAAAATTTATTGTGTCCTATAGATAGTGGGAGGGTAAGGGGGGGTGAAAAGGAGGAGACTAAAGGGAGGGATTATAAGGGAGGGAAATAGTAGTAAGGGGAGAGGGTAGGTTAAGAAGGGGGGTCACTGGGTGGGAACACTGAGGGAGGGGGCGGTCAAAAGGGAAAACTTCAAGGAGGGGAAGGGAGAAGGAATAAACAAAAATATAAACAGGGGAGGGAATAGGATGGAAGGGAAGAGACAGATAGTCATCATTACTGTGAATGTGAATGGGATGAACTCTCCCATAAAACAGAGGCGGATAGCAGAATGGATTAAAACCATAATCCTACAATATGCTGTCTTCAAGAAACACATTTGAAACAAAGGGATACCCACAGGGTAAAGGTAAAAGGTTGGAGTAAAATTTATTATGCCTCAGCTAAAGTAAAAAAAGCAGGGGTAGCAATACTTATCTCAGATAAAGCAAAAGCAAAAATAGATCTAATTAAAAGAGATAAGGAAGGAAACTATATCCTACTAAAAGGCACCATTGAGAATGAAGCAATATCACTACTTAATATATATGCACCAAGTGGTATAGCATCCAAATTCCTAGAGGAGAAGTTAAAGGAATTAGAGGAAGAAATAGATAGCAAAACTATACTAGTGGGGGACCTTAATCTCCCCCTCTCTGAACTCGATAAATCCAACCTCAAAATAAACAAGAAAGAAGTTAAGGAGGTGAATAGAATCTTAGAGAGACTAGATATGATGGATCTCTGGAGAAAACTGAATGGGGATAAAAAGGAATTTACTTTCTTCTCAGCAGTGCATGGTACATACTCAAAAATAGACCATGTACTAGGGCATAAAAACCTCACAATCCAGTGCAGAAAGGCAGAAATAGTAAGCGCATCATTCTCAGATCATGATGCAATAAAAATTATATGCAATAAAGGGCCATGGAAAGATAGACTAAAAACTAATTGGAAACTAAACAATTTAATCCTAAAAAATTGGTGGGTCAAAGAAGAAATTATAGAAACAATCAATAATTTCATTCAAGAGAATGATAATAATGAAACAACATACCAAAATTTGTGGGATGCACTAAAGGCAGTTCTCAGGGGAAGTTTTATATCCCTGAGTGCATACTTAATTAAAGCAGAGAGAAGGGAGGTCAATGAATTGGACATGCAATTGAAAAAGCTAGAAAAAGAACAAATTGAAAATCCCCAATTTAGTACTAAATTAGAAATATTGAAAACCAAAGGTGAGATTAATAAAATTGAAATTAAGAAAACCATTGAATTAATAAATAAAACTAAGAGCTGGTTTTATGAAAAATCAACAAAATTGATAGACCCTTAGTCAATATGATAAAAAAAAGAAAGAAGAAAACCAAATTATGAGTATCAAAAATAAAAAGGGTGAATCTACCTCCAATGAAGAGGAAATCAAAAAAATAATGAGGAATTATTTTTCCCAATTGTAATACATAAATATGACAATCTTAGTGAAATGAATGAATATTTACAAAATCACAAATTGCCCAGATTAACTGAAGAGGAAGTGAATTACCTAAATAACCCCATCTCAGAAAAAGAAATCAAACAAGCCATCAATGAACTCCCTAGGAAAAAATCTCCAGGGCCAGATGGGTTCACTAGTGAATTCTATCAAACATTTAAAGAACAATTGATTCCAATACTCTACAAACTATTTGGGAAAATTAGTGAAGAAGGAGTCCTACCAAACTCTTTCTATGACACAAATATGGTACTGATTCCTAAATCAGGAAGAGATAAAACAGAGAAAGAAAATTATAGACCAATCTCCCTCATGAATTTAGACGCAAAAATTCTAAATAAAATATTAGCCAAAAGACTCCAACAACTTATCACAAAAATAATACACCCTGATCAGGTAGGATTCATTCCAGGAATGCAAGGATGGTTTAATATTAGGAAAACCATCAATATAATTGAGCATATCAACAACAAAACTAGCAAAAACCACATGATCATCTCAATAGATGCAGAAAAGGCTTTTGACAAAGTACAACATCCATTCCTATTAAAAACACTAGAAAGTATAGGAATAAATGGAGCCTTCCTTAAAATAGTTGCTAGCATCTATCTAAAACCATCAGCAAGTATTATATGCAATGGGGATAAACTAGAAGCCTTTCCAATAAGATCAGGAGTGAAACAAGGGTGTCCACTATCACCCCTCTTATTCAATCTGGTACTAGAAACACTAGCAGTAGCAATTAGAGAAGAAAAAGAAATCAAAGGAATCAAATTAGGCAAAGAAGTGACCAAGCTGTCACTCTTTGCAGATGATATGATGATATACTTAGAGAATCCTAGAGAATCAAGTAAAAAATTACTTGAGACAATAAATAAATTTGGCAAAGTTGCAGGATATAAAATAAACCCACATAAATCCTCAGCATTCCTGTACATCTCTAATAAAACTCAACAGCAAGAGATAGAAAGAGAAATCCCATTTAAAGTCACTGTAGACATTATAAAATATTTGGGAATCTACTTGACAAAACAAACCCAGAATCTATATGATCACAACTACAAAACACTTCTCACACAAATAAAAACAGATCTAAATAGTTGGAAAAATATCAATTGCTCGTGGCTGGGTCGAGCTAATATAATAAAAATGACAATTTTACCCAAACTAAATTATATATTTAGTGCCATTCCAATCAATTTACCAAAAAACTACTTTGTAGAGTTAGACAAAATAATAACAAAATTTATTTGGAAAAACACACGGTCTAGAATATCAAGGGAATTAATGAAAAGAAATGCTAGGGAAGGTGGACTAGCTATGCCAGATCTTAATCTGTATTATACAGCAGCAGTCATCAAAACTGCTTGGTACTGGCAGAGGTGTAGAGTAGTGGATCAATGGAATAGATTAGGTGCAGGAGACCCAGCAGTTAATGAATATAGCAATCTATTGTTCGATAAACCCAAAGACCCCAGTTTTGGGGATAAGAATGCACTATTTGACAAAAACTGCTGGGAAAACTGGAATACAGTATGGCAGAAACTGGGCATAGATCACTATCTAAAACCATATACCAAAATTAAGTCTAAATGGGTGCATGATCTAGGTGTAAAGGATGATACTGTAAGCAATTTGGGAAAGCAAGGAATAGTTTACCTGACAGATCTGTGGAGAGGGGAAGATTTTAGGACCAAACAAGAATTAGAGAGCATTATAAAACACAAAATGGATAATTTTGATTACATTAAATTGAAAAGCTTCTGCACAAACAAAGCCAATGTAACCAAGATCAAGAGGGAGGTGGGAAATTGGGAAAGAATTTTTACAACTTGTGTCTCTGATAAAGGACTCATTTCTAAAATTTATAGAGAATTGAGCCAAATCTATATGAATACAAGTCATTCCCCAATTGATAAATGGTCAAAGGATATGAACAGGCAGTTTTCAGAGAAAGAAATTAAAGATATCTATAAGCATATGAAGAAATGCTCTAAATCACTATTAATTAGAGAAATGCAAATCAAAACAACTCTGAGATACCACATCTCTCCAGTCAGATTGGCTAAGATGACAAAACAAGAAAGTGACAAATGCTGGAGAGGATGCGGGCAAATTGGAACGCTAATACATTGCTGGTGGAGTTGTGAACTTATCTAACCATTCTGGAGAGCAATCTGGAATTATGCCCAAAGGATTATAAATAATTTCATACCCTTTGACCCAGCCATACCACTTTTAGGGTTATATCCCAAAGAGATCATAGTAGTGGGAGGAAGAACCATATGTACAAAAATATTTTTAGCAGCCCTTTTTGTGGTTGCAAAGAATTGGAAACTAAAGGGGTGCCCATCAATTGGGGAATGGCTAAACAAGTTGTGGTATATGAATGTAATGGAATTTTATTGTGCTATAAGAAACGAGGAGGTGACGGATTTCATAATTACCTGGAGAGACTTATACAAACTGATGCTGAGCGAGAAGAGTAGAATCAGAAGAAATTTGTATACAATCACAGACATACCATATCTGTGATGACCAACTATGACAGACTGGACTCTTTTCAGCAATGCAGTGATAAAAGTTAATCCCGAATGACTCAGGAACGTGAGAAATGCGCCATCCAGAGATATAACTAGAAAGAACTGAGCCTGAATCCTGATGGAAGCAAACTAAATGATCTTGTTCTTCTCATTGTTTGGTTTTACTTCTTCCTTACCATCTTTCATCCCACCTAGTACAATATGCCTTTGTAATTGGAATAATGTTTAATATGAATGCATTTGCAGACCCTATACTGTACTATATGCTGTCATGAGGGGAGGGGGGAGGGAAGTAAAGGAAATTTGAAAATCAAGGAACTATGGAATTGAATCTTGTTAACTGAAACTAAACTAATATATTAATTAAAAAAAATTCTAACAGGAATTTATATCAGGGTTGGAAAAAGCAAAGGGGAACAATGCAAGATGCGTTGTGGAGGAGAGAATGAATAAAATTGGCCAGATTTTGGATATAGTAACAAGGTACATAAGACCATGCCATTGACAGAAATGGTTGTCAAAAGGTAGATCATGTTTGAGAGGAAAACTAATAAGAGTGATCTGAATCGTATTTGATTGGCAGTGATGATGCTACCTCTAAATAGAGATGATCTTGGATCTCAGAAATGAGGTTAGAAATAGAGATAAATATTTGTGAGTCATGCGTGAGTAAACACATATTATATATGTATGTAAGTATGTATGTATAGATGTATTATGTATATATGTATGTATGTATATGTGTATGTGTATGTAACTAGATTTTTTTTTCAATTTGGGAATAAAAAGGGATAAAAGAGACTAAAAAAAAAGGAAAGAAAGAATCCACAGATCACCTCCTGAAAAAGATCCCAAAAAGAAAACTCCCAGGAATATTATAGCCAGGTTCCAGAATTCCCAGATCAAGGAGAAAATACTACAAGCAGCCAGGAAGAAAGAATTTCAATATTGTGGAAACACAATCAGAATAGCACAGGACCTGGCAGCTTCTACTCTGAGGGATCAAAGGGCATGGAATATGATATTCCAGGGGTCAAATGATCTGGGATGAAAACCAAGAATCACCTACCCAGCAAAACTGAGTACTTTGTTTCCGGGGAAAAATATGGTCATTCAGAGGAATAGAGGATTTTCAAGTATTCTTGAGGAAAAAACCAGAGTTGAATAGAAAATCTGACATTCAGACACAAGAAGAAAGAGATGCCTGAGAAGGTAATCAGGGAAAAGAAATTAAAAGGAACATATCAAAATTGAACTATTTACACTCCTATATGGAAAAAACAATAAATGTGACTGATGAAACCTTCCTCGTTATGAAAATAATTGAAGAAGGGTATATGGGCATATGAGTACATATGTGAATGTGTGTA
>WOXC01011857.1:0-71262 GCA_011680675.1 Gymnobelideus leadbeateri | reverse complement strand
ATAAACTGTATCAAATAGCTGAAAAATGTTTCAAAATTACTGATCATGAGGGACAGTTAAAACAACCCAAGTGTCACTCTGTTCATCAGACTTGCAAAGATACTATTGAAGGTTCTGTAGGAAGACAAACAAGCTAATTCGCTGCTGGTAGAGCTATTAATTGGTTCCATTATCCTGGAAAGTATTTTAAAATTATATAAGGAAACCCACAAAATTGTTTGTCTTTTACCCCAAGAAGATAATAACTTCCATGTACAAGAATATTCATAGCAGTGTTATTGTGATAACAAAATATTGAGAAGGTGGCATGTACCCTATGATTGAGAAATGCCTTTACAAATTATGGCAAAGAAATGTAAAAGAATGACAAATATGAAAAAGTCCGTGAAACACGCAAACTTTGTATGAAGTGATGTAGAGTGAAGAAAGCAGAGCCAAAAGAATATGCAGACAATAATTTAAATAAAGTCAGCATGGAGAGGCAACATAATTCTTGTTAAATACAATAATCAGTGTTTGGAGTATTAGTGTTAAGGGACATCACTTTCCTTTTAGCAATTGATAAACTGACCTTTGTGGGGGATTGTACTTTGCTAGGGAATTTGGACTCCAAATTAGGTGTGTCAAAACAATACATTTTTTTTTTTTAAAGCAATTGGGGTTAAGTAACTTGCTCAAGGTTACACGGCTAGTCATTATTTATGCGTGGGTGCTCATTTTCTGAGGCCGGATCTGATCTCGGGTCATCCAAACTCCGAGGCCAGCGCTCTTACTCACTGCGCCACCTAGCCGCCCCTTTAGGGCAATTGGGGTTAAGTAACTTGCCCAAGGTTACATGGCTAGGTTTTTGTTTGTGCGGATTAGGTGTCGGAGGCCGGCTCCGAACTCAGGTCCTTCTGATTCCAGGGCCGGCGCTCTATTCACTGCGCCACCTAGCCGCCCCAACAATACATTTTTTAAAAAGAAAAAGTTGAAGTGTTATGATTCTAAAAAGCCTGTGATCAACAATTAATGGGATTTAGTCTCTTTACATAGTAAGTATTAAGTTATTTTATCTCTCCGTTATTGTGACAATATGACTAATTAATTTTATTTTTGCATCATTACTTAAATGTTTTCAGGACAGGATGCCAATCTTACTCAGAAAACTCACGTGACTCTTAATGGAACAGAAATGTGTGATGATTCCTACCCTGCTTTACTTCCTGATATTCCCATTGGAGATTTGCTGCCAGGAGAACAGGTAAACTTTTTGGTCAAGATTAGGAAAAAGAAAATTAATTAGGTTGAGAAGAAGCATTTGGAAAGGATTTGGATTTAGGAGATACCAAGTTAAAATTCTGCTTCAGGCTTGTGCTAGCGATATAATTCTTATCAAGCCCTTCAACTCTGGTATGCCTCTTTTTTCTCATCAAGTAAAATAAGGATCATATTATTTGTAGAACTTCAGTTTTGTTATGAAGATCACGTGAAATAATGTATGTAAAGTACAGTTGAAAACTTAGTATTATATAAATGTTATATCATTGTTACTATTTCAGATCATCAGTGACTACTGAAATGATAACAGAATTCCCTGAGACCTACAATTGACTTAGCATCTAATAGATTTTTTTCTCTAATATACTCTTGTTAGAGTCCTGAAATTCTCATCTGTTTAGAACAGATGTTGGAAGTTCCAGGTCATGTTACTAATAAATTAGGAGAGGACTAAACTTTTTTGAATCTCTCCTAACTCAAAAAAACAGCAGCCTTCCAAAAGAAGAATTATCTTCCAGTAATAGAGCAATTATAGTTGAATCCAATAGACAAGAAAGCAAGAAACCCAACAAGGTAACAGTAGTCTTGTGAATTAGCACTGGGGAATGCTAATCCTTCACATGTTCATTCAATACCTTTCCCACAGCTGCCTCCATATTTTGTAGGGATACACAGACCGACAGAGAGGCTTGTGTTTTAGGATTCACACATAGATTCACCCTCTTAGGTCAGAGATTCTACCAGTAAATCCATTCCTCATCTTGTCCCCCATCCCATTATAACAGGCAGCTGACATTAACTACCCAGCCCTTGAGAAGAATCTGACTTTCTTCTGCCTGGGGCAATTCCCTATGTTAGGGAGCTCCAAGGCTACAAAGCCTCTATTCAAAATAATATTTCTCCTTCTCCCCGGAACTGCACAAAGTAGCGAATACTGATTCATCTCACCCAGAGAAAGAAAGTAGAGATAGAACTAGGGCAGAGTTCATACTGTACAGCAAGCCGGAACAAAAAGGAATTGAAATACAATTGATTTCCATCCTGTCCCCCAGTGGCTACTTAGGGCAGGGATTGACTGGTGAAAAGTAAATTCTCTAACATGCAAGGATGCTAAGGCAGTTTTACAGTTCAGCATACAATATATACCCACCATCAAAAGGAAAGAATCAAAATGACAGGGGAATGTATGTTTTTAACAAGGCTAAAACCAAAGATTTCAAGAGGAAGAAAGTTAAGTTAAAAATCTAGAGTAAGGGGCGGCTAGGTAGCACAGTGAGTAGAGCGTCAGCCCTGGAGTCAGAAGGACCTGAGTTCAGATTCGGCCTCAGACACTTAACGCACACACAAACAAAAAACCTAGCCGTGTGACCTTGGGCAAGTTATTTAACCCCAGTTGCCCTCCAAAAAGCAAAACAAAACAAAACAAAAAAATCTATAGTACAAGTAGATAAATCGACATTGTGCTAAGATTAGAAAGAAGGATGACTACTGAAACATCAAAAAACTTACAAACTTTTTGAATATTATGGAACAAAAGAAATCGAACCAATGCCTGGTACATGCCTGTGGAATCACGAGAGAACATGAAGCAAGAAAATGTTTCAGAATGTCTCAAAAGAAAGCTAAAACATATAAGATGACATTTTAGAAGAGAAAAAATAATAGAGCTTAGGCTCTGTACAACATAAATAATTAGCAGAGTAGAAGACTTAAATCCATAGTAGTAAATTTCTCTGTAGAAGTCAAAAGAACAACAAGTTGGTAATAAAAGCATATTGCAGTGAGGGACAGTCTGGAAAAATAGAAGAAAATAGTAATAACACCAAAAGAATATATGATCAATATGTAAGTGAAAGCCATTGGTCTCAAGGACAGGATCCATCTGGGCAGTTTAGGGATCATAAGTCTTCCAGAAGAACACAACAGATTTTTTTAAAAACCTGGCCAGAACTTGTGAATGTAGAAATCAAAGCAACGATTGATTGAATCCACATCCCTTCAGTGGCTAATTTCAGTTAATCCAGTGAAATTCTGCAGATTACGGGGAGAGCAGATGCTGGAACAAGTACCTGTAGTTTAGAGGAGTAGAACTGAGGAAATGATTGATCCTGTGATTTACAAGGCTTTCCTAGTAAGCATTTTCTTATCTTTGAAAATTTAATATTTTTGTGGAGTTCTAAAATGTAATCAAAAAGAAGAGCAAGAAAACTCTGCTCTTAGGATAGATCTGAATTAGTACAAAGGTGGTTAATAATATACATTTTTCCTTTTAGGCTCTTGGATCATGGTATATGTTTAAACTAGAAATGTTATTGTTCAGTTGTTTGTCATTCCTGTCTAACTCTTTGTGACCCCATTTGGGGTTTTCTTGGCAAAGATACTAGAGTAGTTTGTCATTCCCTTCTCCAGCTCATTTGGCAGATGAGGAAACTGAGGCAAACAGGATGACGTGACTTGCTCAGGGTCACAGAGCTAGTCTTAGCCAGATATGAGCTCAGGAAGATGAGTCTCTCTGACTCCAAGCCTGGTGCTCTATCCACTGTACTGGCTAGCTCTCCTAAAAACTAGAAATGTAGAAGTTTTGAAAAAACTTTTTTTGCAACATTATCCAGTAAGCAAAAGCAATGCATTTTTAACCTTCAGTTCTGTAGTTACTTAAAACATCAACCTAAAACCCTAGAGAACCAGCGGAGTGGAGTGGAAAAAGTCTTGTGGGCTCTTTGAGAGCTGGAACTGTCTGTCACCTCTTTTTGTATCTCCAGTGCCTAGCACAATGCTTGGTACATAATAGACACTTAATAAATGTTGATTGATTGATTGATAAAGAGACCTGAGTTTAAATCCTGGCTCCAACATTTACCTGTTTTGTGTTCTTGGCAAACACACTTAGTGCGGGCCTTCGTTTTGTCATCTCTGAAGTGGAGATAATAATACTTGTGCTACCTGACGGTTGTGCGATTTGCATTGCATAAAAGTGAATTCTTTTTATCCTGCCTTCTTACAGCTGGAAAAAACGTTATATATTCGTTGTGGAACAGTGGGTTCAAGGATGTTTCTTGTATATATTTCTTACTTGATCAGCACAACTGTTGAAGGAAAAGACATTGTTTGTAAATGTCACAAGGTAAGTCTTTTTGGATGAAGCCTTAGCCTCTTCTCAGCAGGTTTCTCTGCAATGATAATTTTTTATTTTGCTCCTGAGATTCATGTACATTTGTGACAGTGCGTCAAGGATCAGTAACTTTGTTAGTGAGGAATCTACTCTACTGACAGAAATCACAGCCCACCCACAACTCACAAGGTTAGTCTTAAGTTACCTCACAGTCAGTGTCAAGTGCCTTACCCAGGGTCACACACTGGTAAGTAGCAACTGGGCGGTAGAGTAGATAGAACACCAGTCTGGAAAGACCTGTTTTCCAATTGGGCCTCAGACACTTACCAGCAGAATGAGTGTACAAGTCACTTAGTTCCTTCTCCCCACTCCCCAGGTTCCTCATCTGTGAAATGGGGGTAATAATAACCTCTTTCTCCCAGGATTTTTGCAAAGATAAAATGGAAAAATGTTTATAAAACATTTTGAAAACATTCAAGTGCTTGATAAACATTAGCTATTATTAAGTGTCAGAATTTGAACCCAGGTCTTCCTGAGTCCAGGTTTATCATTTAATCCTCTACACCTTAGAACAGAAATGCCGCTACATGTTATTAATCAGAAGTAGGTCCAAATAAAAGGCTTCTTGGACTAGCCCATTGAAAAAGTCTCTAGGGAGCATTCTAGGCAGATGCACTGATTCATCCACAGAAAGGAGGGGGCCACATACCAAGGAACTCTCTTTCATCATAGTGGTTTTTTGCTCTCTCTGTATCCCTAGCTCTCTATAGGATAAAACCAGTGATGGCATTAGAAGAGAAAGGGCTTTAAGATACTCTGGAAAAGTAATATAATTGAAATTCATTGTCCTAAAGCCCTGTGACCAAGAGATAAAAACTTATTCATTGATAGCAGTAATTAAGCACCCACAAAGCCTTGTACTTTTTGGCTGCTGCATAAAGAATTGTAGATGATGCTGGTTCAGTATCACTTAAGGGAAATAGAGATTGGAGGGGAGGGGTCCAGTGTATGGACCAAATACCATCTGGTTGTGGATTTGTTTGCTAGGATTGCCCAGGGTGCCAAGTTGTAATCTCTGGGGACTTATGTAGAGTCCTGGGCATTTTGTTGTGGAGGTTACCTAGTTAGGGACCTAGTTTCTACTTGCTTGACATGGTGACTTGGTTTTTCCTGTTTAGAGAGTCCAAGTGCACTGCTGCATTTACCATGTTTCCTCGGATCACAGGAGAATGGGTTTAGAATTGGAATAGGGACCAAAGAAGCCATCAGGTTCAGGTTCCACTCTGTCCCTTATTTTACAGATGAGGGAACTGAGGCCAGGGAAGATAACTAGCTTGCCTAAAGTCTCACAGGCAGTAAGTGTAGGCTTCATAATTTGAACCACGTCCTTTACCAGCAGAGCCAGCCTTCTTTCCATGATGCTATACTTCCTCCTCTTTTTCAGACATTTTTGAAATGCTATAATTCTAATATTATTTGAAACATGTATGTTGTTATTGTTATGTCATAGTTCAGTTGTGTCCAACTCTTCATCACCCCATTTAGGGTTTTCTTGGTAAAGGTACTGCAGCAATTTGCCATTTCCTTCTCCAGCTCATTTTATAGATGAGGAAACTGAGGCAAACAGGGTGAAGTGCCTTGTTCAGTGTCAGACCACTGAGATGCAGTGTCTGAGGCCCAATCTGAGCTCAGGAAGATGAGTCTTCCAGACTCCAGACCCAGTGTTTTATTTACTGCGCCACCTAGCGCCATATGTATTGTAACACCAGAGCATCTTTAGAGCTCTATCCATCAAACTGAATGTTTTGAATCAGCATATAGTAGAGGGAAGAGCTTGGGACTGAGTCAGATCTGGGTTCTGCTTCTGGCTGTCACTGAACTATTTACCTGACCTTGAGCCTTAGAGCTCACTAGTGTATAAAATAAGGATAATCAACACCTATGCTCCCTGTCTCCTAAGGTTGTGAGGATCCAGTGAAAGTAAAAGGGCTTCCTCCACTGTAAAGCACTACACGGCATAAGCTTTTTCATGAGATTATCATTACATAGATTTTTTTGGAAAAAATATATTGTCTCTTATCCTTATCATCTGTTCTTAAATCTCTTCCTCCCCATTTAGCCTTTCATTGTAAGAAAGAAAAGCATTTAAACAAAGCCACCTGATACGGTCACTGTCTCTGATAACATGCACTGTTTCATATCCCATAACTTTAAAAATATTTCTTTCAAAGAAAAATAGAGGGAGATGCATCAGTTAATCTTTGTGGATTTTTCTGTTTTATAGGATGGGAATGTTTATTGGTCAGAAATAGAATCTAAAGTATATCTTGTACTAGATTTATTTTACTCTTTGCTGTTAGGATTTGGAAAAGGAAATTGAATATACTTTCTAAATTCTCTTCCAGGATGAAACTGTAACAATTGAAACTGTCTTTCCATTTGATGTTGCTGTTAAATTTGTCTCTACAAAGGTATGTGCATCTAATAAAGCTTTCTGGAGACAATTTAGGGATATCAAATGTATAAGAATGAAATTACTCTCTAAAATTCTGATAGATCTTTCTTTGTTGTGGCAGTTTGAGCACTTAGAAAGGGTGTATGCAGACATACCCTTTCTGTTGATGACGGACATTTTAAGTGCCTCACCTTGGGCTCTCACCCTTGTATCTAGCCAATTACAGCTTGCTTCTTCCATGATTCCAGTGGATCATCTGCAGTCACATGTGGAAAAAGGTGAGAATTCAGATAAATTCTAATTTAAATATTAAGTAGACTTTTGAAAACAATATTTAGCTCTACATAGAAATTTTTGATGTTACAGAAGTTTAGAATTAAGTTCATTAGAACAAATTCACAATTAAGACAAGTAAATTGCCAAATTGTACCCTGCTCTATTTGATTATATAATGTATTTTTTGAGAATGTCAAAATAAAAAAACCTAAGGAACTGTTACAGTATATAAGCAAAACCGGTTCCCTTATTTAAAACACACTAAGATATTCAGAATGTGAAAATTAAGAGTTGTTGATAGGGATTTAGATACTTCAATATTGAACATATTAAAAACTTTCTGATTTGATTTGATCTATTCACTTCCACATTTAGGATTCATGCAAACTGATTCCCTTTTTTTAGATTTTTTTTTAATTAAATGTTTCCCAATTACATTTTAAGAAATATTTGATATTCATTTTTTAAAATTCTGAGTTCCAAATTCTTTCCTTCCCTCCCACCATACCCCATTGAGAAGACAAGCAATATATCAGTTATGCATGTGGAGTCATACAAAGCATATTTCCATATTAGCCATGTTGCAAAAGAAAAAGTGCTTCATTTGGCATTTGGAGTTTATCAGCTCTCTCTGGAGATGGGTAGCATTGTGGATCCTTTGGAATCTTGGATTATTGTCTTGATCAAAATAACTAAGTCATTCACAGTTGAGAATTCTTAAAATATTGCTTATCGTGTACATTGTTGTCCTGGTTCTGCTCTCTTCAATTTGTATCAGTTCATTTGTCTTCCTAGGTTTTTCTGAAAACTATCCCATTTGTCATTTCTTATAGCACAGTAGTATTCCATTACAGTCATATGCCACACCTTCTTCAGCTATTCCCCAGTTTATGAGCAGCCAGTTCTTTTCCACCACAAAAAGAGCTGCTATGTTTTTGTGTACATAGATCTTTTTCCCTTTTCTTTGATCTATTTAGGATACAAACTTAGTAAAAGTATTGTTGGGTCAAAGGGTTACATGCATTTTTTTTTATTTTTTATTTTTTTTCCAAATGCTTTATTAACTTTTAGTTTACATCATTCATTTCCGCAAAATTTTAAGTTACAATTTTTTCCCCATTTTCCCCCTACCCACCACCCCAGAATAGCAGTCCCACAGGATATCCCCTCATCCAATCAGCTCTCTCCCATCTCTTCTCCCATACCCCCTTCGACTTTGCCATTAGGGCAAGGTGAATCTCTGCGCCCCAATGCCTGCACATCTTATCTCCCAGTTACATGCAAAATAGTATTAATAATAGTATTTACATATATTGGAAACATTTAATTTTAAAACTTTGAATCCCAGATCCATTCCCTTCCTCCCTTGTCACCCACTCCCTCTGGGAAGATAAGTAAATCAGTATATGTTGTACATGTATAGCTATGCAAAACATTACCATAGTAGATATATTGTAAAAGGCTGGCTATAGTATTTTCCCAATTGATGGGAAACTGACTTTGTTTTCATTTTTGTTTTGCTACCAGAGCAAGTGATGCTATAAATATTCTTGTAGGCAACTAGGTGGTGCAGTGATAGATCCTGGACCTGGAGTCAGGAAGACCTGTGTTCAAATAGCACCTCAAATACTTATTTGCTATGTGTCCCTGGACAAGTCACTTTCTATCTGCCTCGGTTTCCTTATCTGTGAAACAGAAATAATAATAGCACCTACCTCCCAGATTTGTTGTGAAGATAGAATGAGATGATGTTTGTAAAGCGTTTTGTGAACATTAAAGAGACATAAACGCTGGCCACTGTTGTCATCATCATCATTTTTTTAAGTAGTAGTGTGCATTAGGCCTTTGATGTCTCTGGTGTTTGTACTCTCCAGTGAGATTTCCAAACAGTTTACCAGAATTGTGCGGTTTCACTGCTTTCATCAGCAGTGTCTTATCATACCCACATCCCCACATCTCCTCTGTCATTGACTGTTTCCATTTCTCATCATCTTTGTCTCAGAATTGTTTAATTTATATTATTCTGGTTGTTCATTACACGGAACATTTTTATGTAGTTGTTGATCACTTCCCTTGTTCCTTTGGAAGCTGCCTCTTCATAACTTTTGACAGCTTATTTTTAGGGCAATGGTTCTCATTCTCAAATATTATGTCAATTCATTATTTAACTTAGATATCAGACCATTATCAGAAAGATATTTGGTGCAGGGATTTATCCTCACTAGACAATTTTTGTTTTGTTCTTGCTCTTTATATAGAAATGAAAAAAAAATTATTTCAGTTGCCCAAAATTTTAGTCTTTATCTTCAATTCTGCCCCTTATTTGTTAAGACTTCTTCCCCTTACCATAGTGGTAAAAGGAACCTCCTTCCACTCCTTTCCAACTTTATTGTGGTACTTTGCATACCTATTTCTTTATAGATCTGTATCTGTCTATATGTCTATATTTGTCTCTGGTTGGGACTTAATATAAATAATTGTGTTGTTGTTCAGTTGTTTCAGTTGTGTCTGATTCTTAGTGACCCCGTTTGAGGTTTTCTTGGCACAGATACTGGAGTGGTTTGCTATTTCCTTCTCCAGCTCATTTGACAGATGGGGAAACTGAGGCAAACAGAATGAAGGGTCACACAGCTAGTAGGTGTCTGAGGTGGAACTTGAGCTCAGGAAGTCTTGACTCCAGGCCTGACACTGGAATAGCTAGCATTTACATAATGCCCTAATGGTTACATAGAGCTTTACCCAATGTATTTAGTCTTCACAATAGCCCTGCAAAGTATTGTTATTATCACCATTTTACAGATGAAGAAACTAAAGCTGAAAAGGGTTAAGTGGTTTGCCTTTGGTCATACAGCTAGCAAGTGTCTGAGGCACGATTAAACTCAGGTCTTTTTGTCTCCCAGTCCAGCACTCTCTCCACTGTGCCATCCAGCTGTCTCTTGTAGTATATGATGGTTCCTAACTTTTCTTACTGTTCTGGACTAAAACTTTTTATGAAAGCTTTCCAATGCCATTTCAAAGTGATTAAAAAGAATCTTGCTGACAGTTGTCTTACAGACTGGTGAGAGTGCTAGTGAATGTTTCTGTCTTCAGTGCCCATCAGTTGGTAATGTTGAAGGTGGAGTACCTACTGGACATTATATTATCTCCTGGAAGAGGTAAGAGTTAAATAAATCTTACCCTTTCCTCAACCTCATTGAATTTCTTAAGTGTTTATCATTCACCATTTTCACTCACCATATGGAACAGAATAAAATATATGTAAACATTCTCTCCCTTAAAGATACGAAAACTTATATCATAACAAAATGATTGCTAAATTTTTATTTGTGTTAATCTGTTTGGCTTTACCAAAAATGTCGTCTTTTCACTCCTTACTGCCTTTCCCTTTCCTGTGAATCATCTCCCCCAATCCACCCACCACCTTGACCCATACTTTATATATATAACAGAATTGCATTTATCATCAGAGGTAAAAAAAGACCTAGTACTGACTTGACTTATCTTCACTTCTAATTTATAATATCCTATGTGTATAATTCTGTTTTCATATTTTGTTTAACCTGTATACTAATAGGGATAAATCCAAAATAACATTTTAGGGATGTAGTTTGATTTTGGTATGATATTTATTCTAGTTCCTGCTATACACGTTTGAGTAGTTTTTGACGAGGATAGTGTTGAGACTAGGTTTTTTTTCTTAAATCAGTCTGTCAGGTTTTTCATTTGTAAGTCAGGGAAAAGATATGGCATGCTTCATAGTAATATTTTGTGCTTTGAAATGAATGATTGTTTGAGAATGAGTAAGATTACAATTATTTTGAACCTTTTTTTTCCTTTTTGGAGAGCAGTTGGGGTTAAGTGACTTTCCCAAGGTCACGCGGCTAAATTTAGTTTTTGTGTTAAATGTCTGAGGCTAAATTTGAACTCAGGTCCTCCTGGTGCTCTATTCATTGCACCACCTAGCTGTCCCTATTTTGAACTATTTAGAAAGTACTCTTTTTATTTGATTAGGTAATAACATTTTACTAAGATTTCTTTTTTTAAAAAATTGGAATGTTAACTTGCATGGAAGAAAGCTTTTGCTCCATTAAATTTACTTTTCTTAATAAACTCCTGAAAAAAATTTTTCCTATGAAATCAGTTAAAGAGAATGAGTGTATATATACATGGTTTTTGATCTACTCTTGTGTTGACAACACTGTACGTGAACTGAGTTAAACTTACAAAGTGGCTTTTTCTTCACTTCTTTTCTCCAGGACTTCAGCCATAGAAAATGTCCCTGTCATCAATACTGTCATTACTCTGCCACATGTGATTGTAGAAAGTATCCCACTCCATGTGAATACAGGTAACAGGGATGTGGATTTCACTTGAATGAAAAACACAATTATTATTACTACCTGTGGATGCAGTTGTAACTCTCAAGTACAACAAAACCTAAATTAGGTCTCATTTACAAGTTCCTATTCAGTTTTTAAAAGAGCCATTGTGTCTTGACACTCTTTGAACTATAAGTTTCAGGGGCTTATTAATTTATATTCAGAGTTTCATCAAACCTGAACATCCTCAACCCTTCCAGAATTTCAGTAAACACTAAAGATTCATTCAGATTTTTTGGTGATGTTGCTTTTTTGTTCTTTTCTTCTCTGCTTCAGAGAAAATAGTTTTTCAGATGGTTTTTATGAATCAGTCAACAAGCATTTAATTATCAGGCACTGTGCTGAGTGTTGGGATTACAAAGACAAGTGAAGCCATCTCTGCTGTCAAGTAGCTTACTTTCTAAGAAGGGTGACAACACGTACACATTTATAGAATATTGACAACATTAGTACGAGGCAGTTTGACAGGGAAGGGTATGAGATCTGTTTTCCAGATAAGTAATTTACTTACTTCTGAAGAAAATAGAAATAACATTTATTAGTTATAAAAGGGGCTGCAGGGGCTCATGGGTATTGATGGCATAATTTGGGAGCTAATTTCTCTAGCGCAAAAATTGAACCTTGTTTTTCTTCATAAAGATCTGCCATCCTTTGGTCGTGTTAGAGAATCATTACCTGTCAAGTATCATCTACAGAATAAGACTAGCTTAGTTCAAGATGTAGAAATTTCTGTGGAACCCAGTGATGCCTTCATGTTCTCAGGTCTTAAACAGGTACAATATTTTGTTTTCCTATGTAAAGCCTGTAAGTAACCCTGTAATCAAGCATTTGTAGACCAGTGTAAATGCACTAATATAAATGCACTAATGTGCTTATTATTTTATTAAAATTGTGTTCATTTGCTTTTTTGAAAGTAATAAAATCTATATTTGTGTACATAAGTCAAGAAAATACAGCAAACTTCTAGTTAAGACAGAACATATGATGGTCAACTTCATGTTATCAAGTTCTGTCTTGTATGGACCCTATAAAGTAGGTCGTTCACATGTCTTACCTATAGCACATATACACTGACAGAATTAACAATCTTTTAAAATATTATATAATTATAACATATACCTATATATAGATGTAGATATAAATATCTATATATATACTTTTATCTAGCTTGACATCATACATTTATAGAAATTCTGTTTTACATATCCATGCCTACATACATTATCTCCATTGCAATGTATAGATGTGAAATTCAATGTATAACTTAGTCCAACATAGAGAAAATTATGTGGAGCCTTGTATTCTCTGTCTTTAGCCGGCATAAGCTACTTTATAGATTTTTTTTTGAACTTACAAACATTTTTAGTTTGTCCTTTTTCTTTAAATAAATTATTTATTTTTAGTTTTCAATATTTACTTCCATAAGTTTAAAGTTTTCTCCTCCTTTCTCCCTCCTCCCTCCCCAAGACAGCTTGTAATCTGATATGTTCTCTACACATAAATTCCTATTAAACACATTTTCACATTAGTCATGCTGCACAGAAGAATTGTAACAAATGGGGAAAACCATAAGAAAGAAAAAAAACAACAGAATAAAACAAAATGAAAAAGAAAATATTCTGCTTCATTCTGCATTCTGACTCTTTCACTGTTAATGTTCTTTCTCTGGATGGGGCTGGCATTTTCCATCATGTGTTCTTTGGAATTGTTTTAGGCCCTTGCATTACTGAGAAGGGCTAAGTCTGTCAAAATTTGTCCCCACACACTGTGGCTATTACTGTGTAAAATGTTCTCCTGGTTCTTCTCCCCTCACTCAGTATCAGTTCATATAAGTCTTTCCAGATTTCTCTGAAGTCCTCCTGTTCATCATTTCTTATAGCACAATAGTATCCCATTACATTCATGTACCACAACTTGTTTAGCCATTACCCAGTTGATGGACATCGCCTTGATTTCCATTTCTTGGCCACCACAAAAAGAGCTGCTATAAATACTTTTGTACATGTGAGTCTTTTTCCCATTTTTATGATCTCTTTGGGATACAGCCCTAGAAGCATTGCTGGGTCAAAGGGTATGCACATTTTTATAGCTCTATGTGCATAGTTCCAAATTGCTCTCCACAATGTTTAGATCAGTTCACAGCTCCACCAACAATGAATTAGTGTTCCAACTTTCCCACATCTTCTTCAACATTTATCATTTTCCTGTTTTGCCATGTTAGCCAATCTGATAAGTGTGATGTGGTACCTGAGTTGTTTTGATGTGCATCTCTTTAATCAGTAATGATTTAAAGCATTTTTTCATATGCTTATCTTTATTATCTTCCTCTAAAAACTGCCTGTTCATATCCTTTGACCATTTATCAATTGGGGAATGACTTGTATTCTTTTAAATTTGAATCAGTTGTCTATATATTTTAGAAATGAGGCCCTTTATCAAAGGCACTGGTTATAAAAATTCTTTCCCAGTTTTCTGCTTCCCTCCTAGTTTTGGTTGTATTGGCTTTGTTTGTGCAAAAACTTTTTAATTTAATGTAATCGGAATTATCCATTTTGCATTTCATAATGTTCTCTATCTTTTTTTTGTTTGGTCATAAATTTTACCTTATAGATCTTTAAAGTATTTCCTTTGGAACAATCCTGTTTACCCACCAGTTATTATTTATAGTGACAAAGTATGTGTTTATGGTGTATTCAGATTAGGTCAGTAGATACCAAATCACAGAGTTGCCACACTTATGTAAAACAGATAATAGTTCGCAGTTACTTATCTGTATTAATTGAGGAAAACAGAGATTTGAATAATGCAGAACAGCTTGTATTATCTTAAATTTGCCTTGGACCTTTTCCTAAAGTTAGCTAGACATGTGCACAAATTAGTACACATTTGAGTACATTTACTTTCTACCTAGTCCAAACATTATCCTGATTTATCCCTATTGCTTTATTGTTTAGGATCCAAATGAATTATTGTGTGTAGATAAATGAACTTCGACTGAATGTGTATATATCACAAGCATAGGTATATCTGGTTATCTTTACTTACTACTTTTTATCATTTAGATTCGATTACGTATCCTACCTGGCACAGAGCAAGAAATGTTATACAACTTTTACCCTCTGATGGCTGGATACCAGCAGCTGCCGTCACTCAACATCAGCCTGCTCCGTTTCCCTAACTTCACAAATCAGCTGCTCAGACGTTTTATACCTACTTACATTTTTGTAAAGGTATGGAGACAGTAGACATTTTTTTTGTTTTACTTTATTGTCTTTTCATTTCACAATAATTATGCTTCAATAAGGATGTTCAGACAGAATTAGATTAATTAGCTCTAATAATTTTCATCAGTTTTATGCAACAAAAAGCACATCTTACAGCAGAGTGCTATAAAGATGTGTGCAGAACACTATGCTAGGTAGACTTGGGGGCCATAATGTGAGGTTTAGGTTAAGATATGGTCCCTACCCTAAATTCACTTAGAGTTTAATAGAAGAGATGTGACACATTTGGTAATACGTTTTGTCGAGATTGGAGTTACAGAACAAAATTTGAAAAACAGAGGCTTAGTGAGTTACAAGTTAAACCTGAGTCAATAATATTGAATGACAACCAAGAAAGTTAATGTAATCTTGGGCTGTATTAAGAGAATTATAATGCCCAAGACCTCTAGTGGTGATAGTATCAGGGTGCTCTACCATGGTCAAACCACATCTGGAGTATTTAGTTCATCTTCGGGCTTCGCATTTTGGAAACGATAATGATGACCTAGAGAGTGTCCAGTGGAGAATATTAGGGATGTTGAAGAGGCTGGAGTTCAAGCCATATAATAATCCATTGAAGAAACAAAGGAAATTTCACCTGAAAAAGAGGAGCCTCAAGTAGGGAAGAGGTATTCTCTTCAGATATTTGAAGGGCTGCCATGTGGAAGAGAGACTTGTTCTGCTTGGGCCTAGAGGGCAGAATTAGAAATATTGGGCAGAAGTTTCAAAGAATGAGATTTAGGTTAAATGTAATGAAAATTTCTAATAAGTAAAGCTGTCTAGGAGTTAAATGGGCTGTCTGGTGAAACAGTGTGTTCACCTTCAGCTGAGGTTTTTTAACAAAGCCTCAGTGACCTCTTATTAAGTATAGTATAGATGGGATTTTTTCCCATCTGTGGATTAGAATTGGTGGCCACTGTGGCCCCTTCCAACTCTGGACTCTGCTGAGCCTGAAGATATATTATATGGCATCTGAGGGAGAATGCCGTTATTCACGGGAGGATAAAGGAAGGGCCTAGTGTCAAAGTGACATCACTTTTGACATCAGCAGACATCCATGGCTAGATCTCCGTGCCCTTCATAAAATCACCTCCAAAAGACTGGAACAGATCCCAAATACCCCTAACTTTCCTTTATGTTACATTACAGATATTTGTATTTGACCCTTTTTTATATTTCTAGCCAGTACCAGCCTCTTAGAATAGCAAATTATATAAACATACTACTTCTCCTATAAAGTTGTACTTCATGGAATCTCACAGTTGAAAGGCACCTCTAGGACAGGGCACAGGGAAACACAGAAAGTAGCAGAGCTCAGCTTCAAACCGGAGTCTTCTGGCTCTGAATACTTGCACTCTTCTCAGCTATTTTTTCTTCCTTCCCCCAGGTTGGGAACAAAGGTAGAAAGAAGAGCTGTAGTTGGTCTTCATGCTCCTAAAGGAAGGACAATTTCCATTCTGCCTTCCTGCTCTCCTGTCACCTCTTAGAGGTGGCCATTCCCTACTTAGGAGGTTTTGCATTGATTCAAGGTGAAAATGAAACTCGTATCCAGAGAGACCTCACTATAGTTCTAGTAAGTTGACTGAAGATACTAGAGGTAGCCACGTCTGGAAACATGAATTTCTGCTTCATTGCTTAACCCCTAACTTATTTTCATCTCATTCATATCACTCCTCCTAGTGATGTCTCAGCTGTCTTCTGGCTTACTGACAAAGCCAGCTTTTCCTGGGTGGTATTTAACTTTGTAAGAAAAACAGCTCTGCCAGAAGCAGTTGGGAGTTTTATCATTTCTTACATGCCTGCTTTATTATTATTATAATCCTTTTCTCTGAATCACGAGCATTGCAATAAAATAACTTCTGCCAAGGAAGCCAACTAGGAATTGTTTTGAGAGCCAACTTCTAGATTAGTGGTGGAGACTTCTAAGTGAAGCAAAGACACTTTGTCAGTGTAGATGCTGAACCCCTCAGTTACCTCGCTCTAAGTGTAACTGCCCCCTTTACTATTGTACCCTCTTGGATTCTAGAGAAAGGCTCTCAACATTTTTCTTTCCCTGACTAGAAACAATCATAATACTGCCATAATTTTGTAGTACTTTAAAGGTTTACAGTCTTTCTTCACATTATGAGGTGAGTAGCATAAGTATCATTAGATCCATTTTGCAGAAGAGGAAGTTGAGGTTTAGAATTGAAGTGACTTGCATAAGTGTCACATGACTGGTAAATGACAGATTTCTACATTATGTCGTGAGCGGATTATTCAACTCCCTTTTCTGCCCCTTCTGGTGAAGTTACTTTTAGCTTCACAAGAGGATAATACTTTTCCCTTTAACTAATACGGGGTACAGAAGTAGTTAACCTTTCCTTCTTTCTCTAAAGAGGCTGTCTATCACTGAGTAGTTTAGCTTCTAAATTAGGATTCCTGAACTTTTTTGTGTGTTATAGGCCTGTTTGTCAGTCTGTTAATGCCAGTGGGGCCTTTCTCAAAATAATGTTTTCTTTTTACTTCATAATCACAGGAGATGCTAAATTTCATTTATCAGAAGTAAAGAAATATTTTTTTAGTCATCCAAGTTCACAGATCTCCTGAAATCTCTCTATGGACTCCAAATTAAGAACCCTTGATTTAGGAGCACCACCAAAATGTGACCCCTGAGCATCACAGATGCTCAGACAAGAGAACCTTTTCATTCACTCCCTTCCTGTTCTCCTCACCAGAGGGGCAGAATAGGCTATACCTGTTATTGTTCAAGTCATTTCCAACTCTTAGTGGCCCTATTTGGAGTTTTCTTGGCAATGAGTGATTTGCCATCTCCTCCTCCAGTTTATTTTACAGATGAGGAAACTGAGGCAAACAGGATTAAGTGACTTGCCCAGGGTCACAGAGCTAGTAACTGTCTGAGGCCAGATTTGAACTCAGGTCTTCCTGACACTCTATCTACTGTGCCACCTAGCTGCCTGGATCCACCCAGAATATTTCCTTTCAGTTCACTCATTCAGCTCCAGGGGATGAAAGAATCCATCTTATGCCATCAGTAGGTGACAGAAACTCCTGACCTTGGAAGTTGTGACCACTACTGGACTTAGCAGTAGGAGACTTAAGTTTTTAATTCCAACCCCGACCTGAAATAACTGTGTGACCCTAATCAACTTCACTTTTTTTAAAAATGAAAATACCCATTTTATTTGGTATTTAAGTTCTGAATAAGACACACACAACTGTATGTACACCATAGTGGGACAGGCATTCTTCTAAGGTTGATCAGTGTTCTGTCTCTGGAGATATTCAGACAGAAGGTGGGTGACTACTCCTCTGGAATATTGTAGAGGGGGATTGCACTTCAGGTTGTGCTGGATGGTCATTGACATTACTTGGAGTGATTCTTAATTCCTCTAAATTCAGCCTGTGGTTCCATAGAATTGGCCAGATTGCCTAGTTATCTGTACTTATAGCCTGTATCAATTTAGGTTGCTGTTGTTGTTTCTCCCTAGGAACCATACCTCCCATCCTCAATTAGCTTTCTATCTTTTGGGTTAATCCTGATTTCACCTCCCTGTGGGGCAGAGGAGGCTGCAATTGTGCAAGACTTTGGGAAGTAAAGAGAAAACTAAAAATGACTCTTACCCTTAAGGATTTTATGACTCTGTGGTGGTGGGACGAGGGCACAATATTGATACAGATAAGTAGCTAAAAGACAGTAGGAATAGAAAAGCTAGGGGTATGAGGTGGGTTGAGTTTAGGAAAATGCAGGCAGGTCAGTTTAAATGTAATTAGAATGTGTGAAGTTAGAAAAGTTGATGGACAACTTCACCTTTCTAATCCTGTCTCCTTGACCATAAAATAGGCATGATCCCTGCTAAATCCAGTGGCCTCTTCCTCATTCCTCATTCTTTTTTTACTTCTCTACAGATAGTCTATCCTCCCTGGGTTTTTTGTGATACTGCTTTTACCTAATTTCACCCTCCTGTCTCAGTCCTTTTTACTGGATCATTCATGCCCCAACCTTGGTATAATAGATATGTCCTAGAATTCTGTTCTAGACCCTCTTTTCTTATCTTTTGATATTCTGTCTGAGTAATCTCATGAACTCCCATGGCTTCAGTGATTTATCTATTTAGAAATTACTTCCAAATCTACATATCTAGTCCTCATTCTTTCCTATCTCAGTATCACTAACTGCCTTCTGGATATTTCCATCTGGATGTTCTATTGTTATCTCTAATTCAGTATATTCTGAATAGAATCTCATTCTCTTTTCCTCTGAAACCCACCTATCTTTCAGACTTGCTTGTTTCCAGTTGCCCAGGTTCATAATCTTGGACTCATCCTCAACTCTTTCCTTTTCCTAACGTTTCATATCTTGTTGGTTGCTAAGTTTTATCAATTCTGCTCTGTTGTTTGTTGGGTTTTTTTTAAAGATTTGTAAAAATGTTTCCTTTTTTAGTAAATAGTAGTTTATTTTTTCCAATTACATGTAGATAGTTTTCAACATTCTCTTTTTTACAAGATTTTGAATTCCAAATTTTCTTCTTCCCCTAACCCCTCCCAAAGATTACAAGCAATGTCATGTAGGTTATACATGTTCTGCTATGTTTTTTTGTCCCCTTCTCTACATTCAAAAAATCATCACCCGGGGCGGCTAGGTGGCGCAGTGAGTAGAGCGTCGGCCCTGGAGTCAGAAGGACCTGAGTTCGGATCCAGCCTCAGACACTTAACGCACACACAAACAAAAAAAAAACCTAGCCGTGTGTGACCTTGGGCAAGTTACTTAATCCCAATTGCCCTCCAAAAAGCAAAAAAAAAATCATCACCCTACTTCAGATCCTAATACCTGCTATTTCAGCAGCCTCTATTTAAATACCTCCATTTCTCCCTTGACCAGCCCATTCTCCATATAGCTGCCCAAGTAATTTTATTAATTTACAGATCTGACCATGTCACATCTCTGCTCAGAAAGCTTTTGTGCCTTCCTGTTGCCTGTAGGATTAAATAAAAACTTTTGTTTATCATTTAAGACATGAGAAGTAGAGGGCCCCTTCTTCCTTTGCCTGTAACCTCTTACCTCTTGGGAATTCCTATAGAGCCTTGAAGCAGTCTTATATTCAGACCCTCTCACTTGCCTTTGTATCATCCCAGGGCTTCCTTCAGTGCTCTTGAAGCCTTTCTTGGATGTGACCCAGGCCAAATTGCCAGCTCCTGCCTCCTCTCCAGTCCCCTAGAATATACCTTTGCCTGCTTCTGCTTGCTGTGAATCTGGCCTCACAGGACTCAAGGACTCCACCCACTCTGAGATTGTGTCTTGGGTGATGGCCTTAAATAGTCCAATCACCTCCCTCCCTAAAGAGACTTTGCCTGCTCTCATTCCTCAATTGGTTACCAAATCCTTACCCCTTCACCCTCTCCTGTCCTCCTGAAACTGAACCACTGTTACTGTACAGACACCATTCCCCATTCTCCACTGCCGATGGACTCCCATTCTTCTCAGTCCTGTTCCACTAAATGTTCTATTCCAAATTACCCACCTCTTCCAATCTCTAGAATACCTGTTTTATACTTAATAAATTTGCCTTCATCTTAAACCTTAGCCTCACCTACTTTCTCCATCTTCTGGTTCTCATTGAGACTTGACTACCTTCTGCTGATGTGGCATCTTTGGCTATCCATTCTGGTAACTGGTTATACTTTCTTTGTAAAAAAAATTTTTTTCAAGTGTTTTATTAACTTCTGGTTTACATCATTGATTTCTGCCAGATTTTGAGTTTCAAATTTTTTCCCCATTTTTCCCCTACCCACCACCCCAAAATAGAGGTCTCACAGGATATCCCCTCCTCCAATCTGCTCTCTCCCATATCTTCTCCCATACCCCCTTTGACTCTTCCAGTAGGGCATGATGGATCCCTATGCCCCAGTTCCTGTATATCTTATTTCCAAATTACATGTAAAAGAGTATTCATAATAGTATATATTTTAAACATTTGATTTTGAAACTTTGAATTCTAGATTCATTCCCTTCCTCCCTTGTCACCCACCCTTACTGGGAAAATAAGCAATTCAGTGTAGGTTGTGCATGTGTAGCTATGCAAAACATTACCATAGTGGATATATTGTAAAAGACTGACTATATTTCCCCCCCTCCTATCCCACCTCCCACTTATTCTATTCTCTACTTTGATCCTGTCCCTTTTCAAAAGTGGGTGCTTCCAACTTCCCTCCCCCCCCCAGCCTGCCCTCCCTTCCATCATCCCCCCTCTTATCCCCTTCCCCCTACTCTCCTCTAGGGTGAGATACCCTATTTAATGTGTATGTATTCAGTGAGAATAAGGTTTTGCCTTTTTGGCTTCCTATTCGTCCCCTCCATTATGACCATTTTCCCTTGCCTCTTCTATATGAGATAGTTTACCCCATTCTGTCTCTCTCTATCTCCTCTCATTATATTCCTCTCTCACCTCTTAATTTCACCTTTTAAGTATCATCCCTTCCTATTCAATTGCTGGGTAGGTGATTCTTGGTTTTAATCCCAGCTCCTTTGCCCTCTGGAATATCATATTCCAAGCCCTTCAATCCATCAATGTAGAAGCTGCCAGATCCTGTGCTATCCTGATTGTGTTTCCACAATATTCAAATTGTTTCTTCCTGGCTGCTTATAATATTCTCTCCTTGATCTGGGAATTTTGGAATCTTGCTATAGTATTCCTAGGAGTTTTCTTTTTGGGATCTTTTTCAGGAGGTGATTGGTGGATTCTATCAACATCTATTTTGCCCTCTGGTTCTAAAACATCAGGGCAGTTTTTCTTGAGAATTTCTTGGAGAATGATTTCTAGGTTCTTTCTTTGATCATGACTCTCAGGTAGTCCAATAATTTTGAAATTATCTCTCCTGGATCTATTTTCCAGGTCAGTGGTTTTTCTCATGAGATATTTCACATTGCCTTCTATTCTTTCATTTGTTTGGATCTGCTTAACAACATCTTGATTTCTCATAAAGTCACTAGCTTCCATTTGCTCCAGTCTAATTCCGAAGGAATGATTCTCCTTAGTGAGCTTTTGAGATTCTTTTTCCATCTGGCAAATTCGGCATTTTTTTTTTTTAAAGCAATTGGAGTTAAGTAATTTGCTCAAGGTTATGCAGCTAGTTATTTTTATGTAGTGGGTGCTAATTTTCTGAGGCCGGAACTGATCCCGGGTCCTCCCGATTCTGGGGCCAGTGCTCTTACTCACTGCGCCACCTAGCGCCCCTAAATTTGACTTTTTGAGGCATTCTTCTCATCGCCTTTTTCAGCCTCTTTTGCCATTTGAGTTAGTCTGTTTTTTTAAGGTGTTATTTTCCTCAGTCAGGCTGTTGACTCTCATTTCATAATTTTCTTGCATCATTCTCATTTCTCTTCCCAATTTTTCCTCTACTTCTCTTATTTGCTTTTTTAAGGTCCTCCGTGGCCTATAACCAGCTTGTATTTTTCTTTGAAGCTTTTGGTGCCGGGGTTCTGACCTCCTAGTCTTCCTCCTGTTCCATGTTTGGATCCTCTTTGCCCCCCAAATAGGAGTCTAATGTTGAATTTTTATGTTTATTTTGTTTCCTTTGCCTAGGCATGTTGCCACTCAATTACTTGACTTTTGGGCTTGTTGCCACAATAGGACTCTGCCACCAGCCAGGGGAGCTTCTGTCCCAAATGCTGGGGTTTTCTCAGCTGCCAGAGGTATTAGGTGGTTGCCCTCTCTGAAGCCTTCACACACTCTGGCAAGCTGGTCGCACACCCCAGGACCTGAACCCTAGACTGCAATCCAGATCCAAGCAGGTTAAAGCAAGAGTGAATACCTCTCAGACTGGTCACTTGTCCCCCTACACTCTGCAGGCCAGGAGCTGAAGCTGCCACATGGCGGCGGCTGTTGCACTGCTGGTGTGCCTCCAGCGGCTTCTTGCCCTGGGGGCAAAGGCCAATGCACTCCCAACTACTGGATCCCAAAGTCCACAGTGCACTGACCTCTCACTTTGTCCTTAGCATCTATGTGTTGATAATTCTAGGAACAGCCATAGTTGCTGGTGATCTGAAGTCCCTCCAACTGGTGGTTGGTAAGGCCTGCCCTAGGGCTAAAACCTCAGGCTTGGGTGGGGCTGGGCTCAGCTCCCAGAATGCTGTGCTGGCCAATTCCTGCCCGCCCACCAGGCTATCCTCAATGGGAAATTAGCTTCTCTGTGTCAATTTGTGGGTTCTGTAGCTCCAAAGTTTGTTCAGAGTACTTTTTAACATGAATTGGGGGATGTGGAAGCCAGAGCCCTGTGTAAGCCCTGTTTCTATTCCACCATCTTGACTCCGCCCCCCCGGTTGCACTTCCACTCTGGTGGGAGAAGTTGGAATATTTTTTGTCTCCCAGCCAGACTCTCCCTCTGTTACCATACAAAGGAGTAACCTTTTCTTTGAGATTTATTCATTTCAAATTTCTCACCCAGTCAAGGTTCTGGGAGGTTTTATCTACCAACTCTGAGGAAGTATTCTTCCTCATTAAATTCACTGCCTGGAGCACAGCTTTTCATTTCATTCCATCTCCGGTCTCATCCTAAGGGACTTCCTCATACATGTTGAAACTCCCTCAGACACATCAACTTCCTAGTCCCTTCAGTCTTCTCAGGCCCCATGACTTATCACCACCTTTCACAGAGGTGTCTTGTCATCACCCATAAGTGCTCCTCTTCCTCATTCATGAACTCTGAAATTCCTCTATTTCATCCTAATCTTGTATCAGGACATCTTTTCCTCTGACTTAGGACCTTCATCCTCATTGCTTCCATTCACTCCACCCTCAGTTTTTTCCAGGCTATGTCACTTGTTCACTGGCTACTCCCTTCTCCTCTTGACCCTTTGGTGACTCACTTAGATTATACATTATCCTGTAAGTTCAGATCCCTGGCCCCCTTATCCTGTCACTGATCATGCGTTACCACTCTGCAGCCTTGCATTATTCCCACCATCTGTTGCCTTTGCCCCTGTTGTTGCTGCTTAATGGAAATAGAGTATCTCACTCACTACAAAGACCCCCCAGAACTTTTGTGTTTCTGCTAGCCTCCTATGGCACCCTTCAGTCATTCTCAGCTAAAGGCCTTGCCTGTACCTCACTGAAAAAAATAAGACCAGTCACTAAGAACTCCTCCTCATCCCACATCACCCATGTGTGTCCCCCTAACCCCCCGGTCTCATATGAAGAGACAGTCCTTCTGCTAGCCAAGACAAACCCCTCTGTATGCACAAGTGATCTGTCCTATCCCATCCCACTCCAGCTATGTCTCTGCTCTTTCACTGATCTAGAGTCTCTCTTCTGCCAAAGTGGATAACCCCCAAAAGCATATCCTGGGCCCTTTGCTCTACTCCCTCAATACCATCTCTCTTGGCAATTTCATCAGCTCCCTGGGTTCAATTATTAGATTTATGCAAATAATTCTCAGAACCATCTGTTCATCTCTACTTCTCTCTTTATCTCTGGTCTCATATCTCCAGCTGACTATAGACATTTCAGCGAACTGAAGTCATTATCTTCCCCTCTCCCCCCACCCCATCGGCCCCTCTGGCTCCTGAGATGCCAGAGACTCTGCCTGTATAACTCCTTCTGGACTAACATCCCCGCTTCCCCCTTAACTTCTCTGTCAGGGCACCACTATTTTTCCAGTCTTCCAGACTCAGCCTCGGTGTCATTTTCTTGCCACTGCCCCTCACCCCCGATATCCAATCTGTTGTCAAGTCCTGTCAGTTCTGCCTTTGTGGCATTGCTTCCTTTTGTCTCCTCTGACACTGCCACCACCCTGAGGAAGGCTGCATCACCCCACACCTGCATGATTGCAGCAGCTTTGTGGTGGGTTGGCCTGCCTCAAGTCTTACCCTGTTTCAGTCCCTCCAATGCCCAGGAACTATCAAAAGGATCTTCCTATTGCTGCTCTGACGTTGTGCCCACCATTCAGTAAACTCCAGTGGCTCTCTCTTACCACCAGGATCCATATGTAAAATTTATTCTTTAAAAACCCTTCATAACTTAGCTCCCTCCCCCACCTTTCCAGTCTTCCACATCTTATACCCCACCCCATGCCATGCTGTGATCCACCCACAGTGACCTCTTTTCTTTTCCTTGCACAGGATATTCTACTTTATGACTGCAAGTATGTTCACTGGTTGTCTCCCATGCCTGGAATATTTTCTCTCCTCATCTTTATCTCCTTACTCCCCTTAATGAAAATGTCATCTTCTGAAAGGAGCCTTTCCTTATTCCCCCTCAATACCAGTGCCTTCCCACTGTGATTATCTCTAGTTTATCCTTTTTGTAGCTTTGTATGTTGTTTACAGCTTGTCTCCCCTTAGAGTGTTGGGGTCAGGGACCATTTTTTTCTTTTCTTTGTATCCTCAGTACTTAGTATAGTTCTTGGCATATATAGTAGGCACTTAATATTTGTTGGCTTGACTTTTTAAAACCAGGTTTGTTTGTTTTTCCTTCTTAAAGCCCCAGGGTCGGCAAGTCAATGATTCTTCAATTGCTGCTGCATAACATCCAGACCTGACCCTGAGATGCTCTGAGAGAAGATCCTGCACAGATTGGTAGAAAGACTTTTTTTTTCCTTTACAACTATTGTTTTGACCAAGCAGAAAAGTTAGAACTTAAAAAAAAAAAATCTAATGGTTGTTATGACAACTCTTCAAAGAAACTTGTGTTTAAAATATATTTTTCAAATTTCCTCTTTCATCTATTTTCAATAATCTTTGAAATCTCAGTGTTTTATGGGAAGATGAGAATACTATTATTCTGGAAATACTAAATGTTTTTTAAAGTATTATTTAATATGCACATAGGATGTCTATGGATGGAAACACAGGAACTATGGTATTAGTGGATGGTAAGAAATTATATTTAAACATTTGGGCAGCAATAGTAGAAACTCACAAATTTCTTTATGTACTTAATAGCACTTACTAAACATAAAATGAATCTGTCCTGTTGCTTTAGTCAGCACATCAAATTATACAACAACACAATGACCCACACTGATGACTACTGTTACACAGAAATTTCCAGAAAGGTTGAGGGTTGATTAATCTAATTTCTCCAAAGAATACCCTTTCTTTTTGCCTGCCCCTAAAGCCTGCAGTTTAACTTTACAGTAATTGGTCATTAATGCATGAAGTTTTTGGGAAAAGAGTGTTTCTGCCTACTACCATATTATCAAATTCTAAATTGAACATGTTTTGGAGCAGCATGAGACACAAGCATAATTTCCCGAAATAAAGGCGTTAGAACATCTGTGTTTGGTCTGTGTTCGGCCTACTTAGCAGTGATGTGCAGTTTCAGAAAAAAACTATTTAAAACAAATCCTTTTAAATCATGTATATACAAATTGTTGAGATGTTTTTCACCTTTAAACTTTCTGTATGTTAAATTAAAACCCAACTTTGATTTCTTGGTAATGTATTATTTAAAGTAAAAGAATTTGTCCTGAAGAAAGTAAATAATGTAGATAAATAAAATCTCTTTAAAAGGCTCTTACTTGTGTGTACATTGAACTATTAATTTGAACTGCATTAATGAGTTCAGCTTCCTGAAAAGAAATGATTCTGTTCTTGACTTTGCCACTAATTAATGATATGGACTTGTGTCTGATAGAAGCTTCACTTCTATGGGTTTTAGTTTCCTCATCTGTAATGAGGTTGGAATAAATGAAATGTCTCCTTCAGCTCTAATTCTACCACCATATTAAGCCCAACAGTATGACCATTGAGAGACATTTTGTTTCACTGTACATAAACTTAAAAACTGACATGATGACATGCTGCACCTAAAGTCATCTTTTAATTCCCCATGATGGTATGGGCAGTACCCTGGGTTCTCAAGAGCTATTTCAGAATAGCATATATTTGAAGGATCCACCTTCTAACCTCTCCTAAAAAATCAACTTGTGTACAAACCTGAGCACTCCCCTAATTTGTTTGGAATTTTCAAATATCTATCAAAAAGCTCAGTAATTATATCTGCAGGTACTCTCAAGACCCTTAGATTCAATCTCTATGGACCTGGCAACTTAAACTCAGTGAGGTGGAAAATTTCAAGAATAGGCCCAGTGACAGAACACAGGTCTGACCTTTGAACACAAGGATCAGTCTAGATATGGCCCTGCTTCAGTGTGAGTCACAGCCCTTCAGTGCTGTTAGGTGGTTTTCTTTCCCCACTTGCCAGGAATTTGGGGACCAAGCAATAAATATTTTTGGCCACACCTCCTTTATTTAGGAAGACTATCTAGTAAGTGAATTGTGATTCACTGGTGAAGGGACTTGGACTCCTCATTGGATGACAGATCCATCCATGTTGTGCCATTGGGCCAGTTCTTGAAGCATTGAATGAAGAGAGTTGGATGGAGGAGTGAGGCAGAGTAGGAATTGAGGTTCAAGAGCAGCAGCAGTGAACCTCACAGCAGGGTACCTGCAGCAAGGTGCCAAGCCTGGGGCAATCTGCCAGGTAGACCCCACGCTCCTGCAAACCAGCAGCCCCTTAGGCAAGTGAGCAATCTGTGCAAGGCCCCACCCCCAGCACAAACCACCACCCCATTGCAGACCAGCCCCTCCCCAGGGCTGGCCAACAGCAAGATCCCACCCCTAGGGCCTACCAGCAGAGAGACTGTTTCCATAGCAACCACCCCTGAGGCAGATTGGCCATAAGATCTCTTTTACATTGCCAGGCACCAGAAAGGCTATTACCATAGCAACCCAGCAGCAAGGACCACTCCTGTATCTGGCCAGTAGCTCAGCTCTAGCACCCAGGGGAGGTCAACAGGGAGGGCCAGTACA
Organism: Gymnobelideus leadbeateri; assembly: GCA_011680675.1. Classification (NCBI taxonomy): domain Eukaryota; kingdom Metazoa; phylum Chordata; class Mammalia; order Diprotodontia; family Petauridae; genus Gymnobelideus; species Gymnobelideus leadbeateri. The sequence goes on along the minus strand of WOXC01011857.1, from coordinate 43,706 downwards.
AGCCAGAAGGGAAACCTCCCCTCCAGAGAAAGCCAGCACCTAAGCCCTGAAGCTCAGTGAAAATTAGCAGTAAGACCCAGAGCCCCAACACAAAAAGCTTGGGCCAGTGCAGGACCAGAGCCCAATTCTCATATAAAAACACCAAGTCATCCAAAAAAACCGAGCAAAAAACAAACAAAAAAAGAGCTTGACTATAGAGAGTTACTATGGTGATAAGGAGGATTGAGGCATAAACTTAGAAGAAGACAATAGTATCCAAATGGCTACATGTGAAGCCTCAAAGAAAAATGTAATTTATTCTCAGGCCCCAAAAGAATTCCTGGAAGAGCCTGAAAAGGATTTTAAAAAGCAAATTAGAGAAGTAGAAGAAAAATCAGGAAAAGAAATGAGAGTAAAGAAGAGAATCATGGAAAAGAGTCAATAGAATGGGAAAAATATACAAAAATTTACTCAGGAAAATAACTACCTAAAAAATAGAATTGGCCAAATAGAAAAGGAAGTACAAAAGCTCATTGAAGAACATAATTCCTTAAAAAGAAGTGAAAACTAATGACTCTATGAGACATAAAGATAGGATAAAGCAAAGTCAAAAAAGTAAAAATATAGGAGAAAAAGAAATTTCTCATTGGAAAAATAACTGACCTAGAAAATAGATCCAGGAGAGATAATTTAGAATTATTGGACTACCTGAAAGCCATGAACAACAATAACAAAAAAAAGCCTGGATGACATCTTCCAAGAAATTAGCAAAGACAATTGCCCTGATATATTAGAACCCAAAGGCAAAATAGAAATTGAAAGAATCCACCAATCACCACCTGAAAGAGATTCCAAAATGAAAACTCCCAGGAACATCATTGTCAAATTCCAGAACTCACAGATCAAGGAGAAAGTATTGCAAACAGCTGAAAGGAAACAATTCAAATATTGTGAAGTTACAATCGGTATTATACAGAATTTGGCAACTTTATACCACAAGGCAAAGGAATTAGGGTTGCAATCAAGAATCACCCTGCAAAATTGAATATAATCTTTCAGGGGAAAAAATGAATGTGTGATGAAATAGAGGACTTTCAAACATTTCTTGTTAAAAGACCAGAACTGAATTAAAAATTTGACTTGCAAATACAAGACTCAAGGGAAACATAAAAAGGTATAAAAGAAACAAGAGAAAACAAATTCAGTATGGTTAAACTGTTTATATTTTCTATATGACAAGATATTTGTAATTCTTAACTAGTTTTTTACTATAAGAGCAATTAGAAAGGAGTACAAGTAGACAGAGGATGTGGATATAAGGTGAATTTGATGGGATGATTCCCTAAAAGAAAGTATAAAGTAAAGGGGTGAGAAGGCAAATTGCATTAGAAAAAGAAAGGGGGGTGGGGAGATTGAAAGGAGGAAATTATCCCATGTAAAAGAGGCATGAGGAGCAGCTAGGTGGCGCAGTGAGTAAGAGCACTGGCCTCGGAGTTGGCATGACCCAGGATGGGTCCTGGCCTCAGAAAATGAGCACCCACACATAAATAATGACTGGCAGTGTAACCTTGAGCAAGTTACTTAACCCCAATTGCTTTAAAAAAAAAAAAGAGGCATGAAAGAGCTATTATAATGAAGGGAATGATGGGGGGTGGGGATGGCAGGCAGTGATTAAACCTTACTCTCAAAATTGCCTTAAATAAGGTATAACATACACACTGATAAAGAAATCTGTCTTACTCTATAAGGGAGTAAAAAGGGCTGGAGATAATAGATGGGAGAGGAAGGACTGAGCCTTGCCTTTGATTGTATCAGGTCTTTGTTGGAAATAGTATACATTGTGTTGCCCTTAGTAAGCCTAAGGGAGTTTGGAGACCTTCTGTGCCCTTAATAGACCTAACATCATCACCTGGAGCCCATGATGGGAGGAGCTTGCCAAAAAAGTGGAACAGGAAGTGTGGAGCAAGAAGGAGGAACAGATAAAAGCTGGAGCATGAACTGGGACCAAGCAGAAACTGAGAGAATGCTTGTGGTTTTCGGCACTCTCTTTGTTGTTCTGTGGTGATGTTACTTTGTCAGACAGAAGCATTTTGTCTGTTGATTTGTGTACTTTGTCAGACAAAAACATTCTGTCAATCTGTGTACTTTGTCAGATAGAAGCACTTTTTTGATTTGTGTTACTTTATCAGACAGAAAGTGAGTTGAGATGATAGTGCCGGCAATGTATGTAAATATTATTGTAGTTCTTTTAAGCCTAATGTGTGTAAATATTGTTGTAGCTCTATTAAGCCTAATGTGTGTAAGTAAATAAAAGCTCTGTTAAGCTTTATCTTCCTAGAAACAGAAACTGCAAAGGTCTTGGAGTGGAATAGTCACTGTGAGCTGAGATACAGAGCAGAGAGCTGTTTGCAAGCGAATCCAGGCAAGAACTGAGAGAGCCCTACCTGTGAATCCAGGAAAGAGCTGGGAGTGGCCAGCCTGTGAACAAGGAGCCATGGAGTTTGGAAGGCAGCCTCGAGTTAAGATGAAAAGACTTTTCTTAGGCACTCTATATTGATTGAGGATATTGTGACTTACTGAATGATATGTTTTGTTTAAGACTATGTGGCCACCTTAGTAATAAGTTGTTATGTTATATGTTGTGAATGTTGTGCTTTAGTTTCTTGAATTTTTGCTTTAATTTATTGCTGAATAAATAGAGAGTTCACTATACTATGTGATTAGATCCTTAAAGTTATTCACAGCAGCAGTCCTCAGGAAAGCTGCTTGTGATTGGCTTTATAGGAGGGGGGATAAATGAACAAAAAATAGCATGGAGGGAAATGCACAGTTATTGTAATTATAAAAGTGAATGGGATAAATTAATCCATAAAATAGAATGAGATAGCAGAATAGATTAAAAAACAGAGTACTACAATATGTTGTTTCCAAGAAACACATTTGAAACAAAGCAATCCACACAGGATAAAAGTAAGGTGCTAGAGGGTCGGCTAGGTGGCTCAGTGATAGAGTGTTGGCCCTGGAGTCAGAAGGACCTGAGTTCGGATCTGGCCTCAGACACTTAACGTACACATAAATAAAAACCTAGCCGTGTGACTTGGGCAAGTTACTTAACCCCAATTGCCCTCAAAAAAAAAAAAAAAAAAGTAAGGTGCTAGAGCAGAATCTGTTATGGTTTAGCTGAAACAAAGAAAATGGGTAGTGTTAGCAATATTCATTAGAGAAATTGATCTAATTTTCCTTCTCTGTTTTGGCTCTTTCTTTCACGAGTATTAGTACCATATTTGTGTCATAAAAGGAATTTAGTAGGACAAGACTCCTTTATCTATTTTTTTTCAAATAGTTTATATAATATTGGGATCAATTTTTCTTTAAATGTTTGTTCAAATTCATTTGTGAATCCTTCTGGCCCTGGAATTTTTTCTTAGGAAGTTCACTGGTTACTTGCTCAATTTCTTTTTCTAAGATTAGGTTAAGTATTTTATTTCTTCTGTTAATCTGGGTAATTTATATTTTTGTAGGTATTTATCTATTTCATTTATTTGTTTGTTTGTTTGTTTGTTTATTTGCTTTTTGGAGGGCAATTGGGGTTAACTTGCCCAAGGTCACATGGCTAGGTTTTGTTTGTGTGTGCTTCAAGTGTCTGAGGCCGGATATGAACTCCAGTCCTTCTGACTCCAGGACCAGCACTCTACTCACTGCACCACCTAGCCACCCCTTACCTATTTCATTTAGATTGTCAAATTTATTGGCATATGACTGGGCAAAATAGCTCCTAACAATTGTCTTAATTTCTTGTTCACTGGTGGTGAATTCACTCCTTTCATTTTTGATCCTAGTAATTTGACTTTCTTCTTTCCTTTTAAAAATAAAGTTAACCAGTGGTTTATCTATTTTATTGTTCTTGTTTTTTTTTCATAAAGCAGCTTCTAGTTTTATTTATTAGTTCAATGGTTTTCTTCCAGTTTTATTAATCTCTCCTTTGATTTTCAGGATTTCCAATTTGGTGTTTAATTGGGGATTTCTAATTTGTTCTTTTCTAGTTTTTTTTTAGTTGCATGCTCAGTTCATTGATCTGCTTTTTCTCTATTTTAACCTAGTCTCTGGAATGCCAGGGCTCCCTTTGACCTTTCAAATTCAAAAGGTTAGAGACTCTGCTTCTTTACCTAGAATGAAAAGAATAAATTCAGAGGTAAAAGACAAAAAGGCCTATTTCTCCAGAGAGTCCCAAACTTATTTGGCCTACTGCCCCCTTTTAAAAAGAATTATTCAACATTACCCTGGAAATCTACTTTCTTTAATCCTTTAATTTTTTTAAATTTGCATCATTAAAAATTTTTTTAATTTAATAATTTATTGTAAATTTGTTGGAGGGGGATTTACCAGCATTGAAAATTTGATAATGTAATGTTGTGTCATGTAACTATATGGTTATCGTCATGTAAACAAGTAATTACATGCATATCTTCTTGCTGATGCTTGCTGGACTTCCCAACAATGGTGCAAAATGTTCACCTGCCAACACTTGCTTCTTAAGACCTGTCAATGGACTTGACTACTGATTGGTTATAACTTTCATTTTGTGTGTTTATTTGGAAAATCATGTAATCACTATGACTTTAACTCTGTTATACAACAGATGAAACATGTATGAATGATTTTTCAAAATTTTCTTCTTTATGTTTCCATTGCCTCCTTATTTTTATTCAGTGCCACCCAGTTATACTCGAGGCTACTACCACCACCATCACCACCTCCAAATTGGTCCACTGCCCCCCAGGGAGACAGTATCGGTCCAGTTTGGGAACTTGTGCTTAGAGCCATATGGCCACTCTCCTTATAGCATGGTCTCCTACCAGATGCCATGGATAAATGAGTTATACAAGTAGGAACCAAGAAGCCTAAAGGAATGAGGCAAGACTCTGCATGTAATATTAATGCCACCCTTCTGTGGGTTCCATAAATAACTTCTTTCTCCTGGGATAGAATATTTTAATTAAAAGAGCCACTTGGAAATCCTTAAATTCAGCAATTGGCATAAAATCCCATTCTATTATAAAAGTAGTGGAATCTGTCATTTATTTATCCTTGGAACCTTTTAAAGGTCACAACATTTAAGTACACTATATATAAATGCCTGCATGTCAGAATAGGGAAATACTGGTGGCATATTGTTTCTGCTATATAGAACAAAAAGTTAAAGGGACATGATTTGTCAGAGAGGATAATTGCATCCAAGACCAAAATTGCTTATTAAGCACTCCTACATTGGTTGACAAAAATTGTGACATTCCACAATGAAAATTGTAGGCTGTTGGAAAGAATTCCTCGTGCATTTTTCTCCTTAATTGTATGGAAGATTGCTGGAAGAACCTGCAAGCTTAACTTCACTTCTCATTAACAAAGCAGCTTTATCTACAGTAAATGAGTCAGCATACATATCAAGTGCAAGTTTTCAGATCCCACTTCTTGTGATTTCCTCTAAGTGGTTTCAGTAGGAGTCTCCACCAGGACTTTTCTCCTGATGATATTATATGGTGGCAAACCATGGAACATAATGATCGCAAGAGAATTACAATTGCAGGTGATCTAAAGCTCCAAGGAAAGATAAGATGGTGCATATGATCATAAAACCTAGCACTAATGATGACTGGCTCTCCAGGAGTGGCATAAAAAGATATCATCACAGATTTGTGTGACCAGAAAAGGAAATAGAATTGCATATAGCAAGTGTGAAGTATGACAGATGAATAATCCCAGGATTGTGCTGATATTCAACTAAATGAACTTGACAAAGGCAAGACACCCTCTCTGGAGTATTTATGGAAAGAGAAGGACACCAGCAGAAAGATCCACACCACTAAAATTACAGATCCTTAGGTACGGAAGTGTAAGTTTCCTGCCCAGTTGACCGTGATCTACTTTAAACAAATGCTTCTTTGATTGAGGAGGGGACAGATTTTCTGACTAAAGCAGTTGTATGTGTTCTGTGGACCATAACCTGTTCTCAGGCCCTTGAGTTACAAATCTGTTGTCACTTTAAAAAATGAGATTAATATTGCCATGAGACTGCCAACAATACCCTGAATGCTGTTAATGTCTCCCTGCTTATCATGCTATCTTATATTATGATTTCAAAGTAAATTAAAGAGACCTTTTTTTCCCCTGGCTATGAGATTATGTAAATAAATACATAAATACATAATAAATTATGTAAATAAAAACAAAAATAAAACCTCATGGAGACATTAAGAGGATTATGAAATGGCAAGTTAAAGAGCCTCTCCTTATAACTGATAGCACCACCATTTCTCTGCCATTTTAGGAAGGTATTTTTTCCTCTTTGGACTCTGGTAATTTAGGGTGTGTATCTTTATATTTTTTTTAATTTTTATGCCTATTGCATTACACACTGTAGTATGAAGAAATAGGATTTGTTCTCTTTTATACAGAGTCTGTGGCTTACTTTGTATGTACATAGTAAATACTTTTTGATGAATTTTCAGTTGTAAATATATTTCAGTCTATTGAGTCATAGACAAATTCACTAAATATAATATGTAAGAACATTGATAAGTTTTCATTTGTTAGAATAATAATTCATGATACACCAGTCAAATTGGCATAAATAGAAATAGTGTTGGAGGGGTTATGTCCAATAAGCACACTAATATGGTTGGTAGAACTGTGAATTGGTCCACATGTTCTGAATAACTGGAATTTGGTAAGAAAGATCGCTGAATTATTCATGCCTTGTGATCTCCTGTGGTGTCACAATGGGGCATAAGCTTCAAGGAAGACAAAACAGAAAGTAAGGTCCCATGTAAAACAGAAGATCCATGGTAGAACTTTTAGTGGTAGCAAAAACTTTGAGGGGAGAAATAAGAGGATATCTGAACAAATTGTCAAATATGAGTATAACATAATATTAATGCTCAATAAAGAAAGGACAGATATGAAGAATTCAGGGGAACTTGAGAACATATGACAAAACATTCTCTTCTTTGTGGAGAGATGGGGGACTCACTTCACTTTGCATTAGTTCATATAGGTCTTTCCAGGTTTTTCTGAAAGTATCCTGCTCATCATTTCACAAATTTCCATCACACTCATATATACTACAACTTGTTCAGCTATCCCCCAATTGATGGGCATCCCTTCAATTTCCAACTCTTTGTCACCACAAAAAGAACTGCTATAAATATCTTTGTACAAATTGGTCCTTTTCCTTTTTTAAAAAAATATCTTTTGGGACTTATGATGGAAAGGGATATCCACATCCAGAGAAAAGAACTACAAAGTCTGAATGCAGATTAAAGCAAACTACTTGCTCTTTCTCTTTTGTGTTTTGTTTTGTTCCTTCTTTCTCATTGTTCACTCCATTGGTTATAATTCTTCTTTACAACTTGACTAATGTTTAATGTGAAGTTATTTGTAGAACTTGTATTGCATACTGCTGAAGGGACAGGAGAGGGAGGGGGAGAAAATTTGGAATTCAAGGGATTGTGGAACTGAATGTTGTAAATTAAAAGTAAATAAGTAAATTTTTATAAAAATAAATTGAATTAGGTTGGGAAAAATCTATTTTGGTGTATAAATCTAGTTGTAGTATTTCTGTGTTAAAGGGTATTCACAGTTTAATAGCCCTTTGACATCATTCCAAATTGCTCTCCAAAATATTTGAATCAGTTTACAACTCCACCAACAATGCATTAGTGTCTCAATTTTTTCACATCCCCTTCAACATTTGCCATTTTCCTTTTTTGTCCTATTAACCAATCCAATAGGTGTGAGATAATACCTCAGAGTTGTTTTAATTCACGTTTCTCTAATCAATAGTGATTTAGAGCACTTTTTCATATGATTATAGATAGGTTTGATTACTTTGTCTGAAAACTTCCTGTTCATATTCTTTGACCATTTATCAGTTGGAGAATAGCTCTTATTTTTTAAATTGACTCAGTTTTTTATATATTTGAGAAATAAGGCCTTGTTCATAGATACTGTAAATTTTTTCAGTTATGATTACTGTATATTTCCCTCCATCATATTACCCCCTCATTTGTCTGTCTCTCTCCTTTCACTCTGTCCATCCTCCAAAGTGTTTTGTTTCTGATTACAACCTCCTTCAATCTGCCCTATCAGCCTCTCTCCCTTCTCTTATCCCTTTCTCTGCCTTTCCTGTAGGGTAAGATAGATTTCTATACCCAACCAAGTATGTCCTCTTTCAGCCAATTCTGATGAGAATAAGGTTCAAGTGCTCTTACCTACCTCCCCCAAGGTCCCTTCCATTGTAAAAGCTCTTTTATGTGAGATAATTTACCTCGTTCTTCATCTCCCTTCCCCTTCTCCCAGTGCATTCCTTTTTTTTTTCATTTTCTTTTCATTTCTTTTTCTTACTGCTTAATATTATTTTTTAAAATAATTATTCCATCATATTCAACTCACACCTGTGAATTCTGTCTACTATGTATACTCTTTCTAACTGCCTGAATAATAAGAAAGTTCTTAGGAGTTACAAGTATCATCTTCCCTTGTATGTAAACAGTTTAACCTTACTGATGATTTGTAATTTCTCTTTCCCATTTTTTTTTTGTTTTGTTTTTTGAAGGGCACATGGGGTTAAGTGACTTGTCCATAGTCACATGGCTAGTAATTTGTATACTGAGTATACAGGGTATATTTCACTGTAACTCTGCAGAAACAGTGAGCACATGGAAGATCTTTTCTATACAGCTTTCTCTTGGCTAGTTCTCTGAAACATATGCATTACATCTCTTTGGCTTTGGCTTCTTTTAGTTGAAATTGAATCTTTAGGTTTTCTTCCATTGAAGCCAGTGGGAGCAGATGAAACAGAGTACAAGGAAATGGTCAGGACTCTAAAGAGAAATGTGGAGGTCTGCAGGAACTCTATGCACAGCAGCGCTTAGAATTTAAGTAATCCAAAGAACTCCTGAGAAATTCGAATTTTCATTTTTCTTAGATTGCCATTGTAAAACATACTCAGTATGGAACTGTATTATGTAAATATAATTTATTGTATTTATATAATAAAGTTTCTGAGGCCGAATTTGAACTCAGGTCCTCCCAACTCCAAGGCCAGTGCTCTATTCACTGTGCCACCTAGCTGCCCCAAGAAATTTTTTAAAAAAGATAGTTTCTGAGAAACCTGGGGAGACTTTATGAACTAATACAAAGTGAAGTGAATGGAGCCAGAATGATTTATACAATCACAACAATATTTAAAGACAAATAACTTGGAAATTCTGATCCATGCTTTGACCAACCACAGTTCTGGAGGATTGGTGATGAAACCTGCTACCCATCTCCTGACAAAGAGTCAGTGGGCACCAAATGTAGAATGAGACACACATTTTGGGGATATGGCCAATGGCTACAACTATTTGTTTTGCTTAATTACATATTTGTTACAAGAATTTGGTTTGGTTTTGTTGTTTCCCCCAAAAGGGAATAGATATGAGAAGAACTAAAAATATTTTTTTTGTTAATTGAAAAAATTAAAATTAAAAAAATAAAATTAGTGAACCTTATTTGGTACAAATAGTAGCTTTGTATCAAGAATAGTTATATCTAAATAAATATTTTATTGATTCTTTTAAAAAATATTTGTCATTTCCCAGTGAATCCCAACCACCCCACCTCCACACAAATGTAAATAGAGCCCTGCATTAGAACTCAGAAAAGTCTAGTTAAAACATATCAACACATTGGCTGTCTTTGTAAGCCTCTTTCCATACCTGTGGTCCACCACCTCTCTGCCAAGAGAAGAGAACTCTATTTTACTGTGAGTTGCTTCACCTCACTGTGTTGGTCAGAATTCATGCCTTTCAATGTTTTTCTTACATTAGTGCGATTACTGTGTAGACTGTACTCTTAGCTCTGCTCCACATAAGTCTTCCCGAGTGTGTCTGAATCCTTTATATTCATTATTCCTTCTGTTACACTTAAATTGGCTCAGAGAATCTGTTTGAAGCATCTGTGTATCCTCTGATCAGTCAAAAAGTCTGCTTCCTTAGGAGCTTTCATCCTTTGTCTAAAAGTACTTTAAACATTCTCATTTCTTTTCTTACCTGCTTCTCTTTCATTGGCTTAGAAACCAAGACCAGCAAAGACTCTTAGCAACTAGGAGATGATAACTTCCATCCCAGCCCCTCTGCAGTAATAATACTGTGTCTCATTCCACAGGATATTGTCAATAATTTTCAAAGTGGTCAGACAGGCTGGGTGACTTATGGACAATGTGCCTTTTGTGTTCACGTAGGCACTTTCAGTCTTGTCAAAGTTCCCTTGGACTTAACTGACAAGAGTGTAGAAATACTTGAATGTTGAGTGTGCCCCTGCTAGCTTCACAATTCACTTTCTCAATGTGATTCACCTCTGAAGAGGACCATTCAGGAACATTCTGGCTGTCGAAAATTGAGGAGGAGATAAAGCTAGCCTGCCACATGCATTATTTATTTAGGAGCTTTTGTTTTCCCTTGTTACATAGTAGTGTCTAGGTAGAGGCTTGTGGGGTGTTTGGTGGGTTAGTCTGTTTGGGGTACAGGGAAAAGAATGCCAAGGCACTTAAAAAAAGCATCTAAGCCTACAATTATCATGCACCTTTGACTCTGAAAGGCCAGTTGTGATATTGTTTGCTTCTGCCTCTGGGGAAGAGAGGCTCACTTTAATTTGGTTCACAGGAGGAAAAGGACAGTTTTGAACGATGGGGTGAATAGAAATTCTTCCATTTTGGGGGGCTCTTTGTTCAAGGTTTAAAGACATAAATGCTGTCCCAAGTTACATGACCAGTAAATGATGGAATAGAGCCTATAATAATTATAGCCTTTATGGAGATTTGCAATGCCCCTTCTTCACAGTAACTAGAAACAGGTAGTACAACAATTATGCTTATTTTACAGGTAAGGAAACAGGCACAGGTAATTATGGGACTTACCCACAAGTCATACATCTAGCAAATAGAGTCTGGATGAGAACCTTTGCCTTCCTTCTGATTTCATATTCAGTGTATTTTCCACTACACTGGGTTATCTTCTAATGCATGGCAGAATTTTTTGCTAGGTAATCAGTAAGTGACTTGCCCCAGGGTCACACAGCTAATAAGTATCAAGTGTCTGAGGCTGAATTTGAACTCAGGTCTTCTTGACTCCAGGGCTGGTGATCTACCCACTGCACCACCCAGATGCCCCCACAATATTGCTTATTAAGGATTTTGCAAAGCCAGTCAGGGAGGTAAGACAACATTATGTTTAAATTTCACTTTCAGAAAGGAAAATAGAGGTCAAAGCAAAACCAATATTTGCCTCTAATCTGCTATTTGAGTCAAGATTGAAGCTAGAAAGGGTCTGGTGGCCTCTGGGTTTTGTGGCTTAAGCTCTGAGAGATTCTATTGTTTTTCTAGCCTGTTACCCACCTGTGGAAAGCCCCCTAGTCTTTTTTGCATGTGGGGTGTATGGTGGCAAGAGCTTCCTTTCCTGGAAGAGAAAGATTTTTCTTCCATTTTCAGTTCCAGTTGGCTTTATAAAACACAGTGATTTGAAGCTAATCAGCTTATAGGCAAGGCACTTAACTTGTTTGAGCCTCAGTTTCCTCATCTTTAAATGCAGAAAATAGCACCTTCAAGGGACGTCGAGACTATTAAATGAGGTAACTCAAGGTGTCCCCAAAAGCTTAGTGTGGTAGCCTAAAATGCACTAACACTTTTAAGATGCCCTCTTACCTGGAAAGAAAGGGCTTTGCAAACTGTGAAAAAGTATAGGAACACTAGGTATTATTACTACTCTTACTAATATTTCTCTGCTGGTTTTTCAGTGACCTGCCTTTCAATGACAACTGGCCCAGCACTCCAGATACCTGAATATTTGGTGTCCGATGTGAGTGAAACAGAAATAGTGAACCAGAAGCCTTCTGGGAGCTGGCAAATAGGCCACTGCCAAATCCTGTTTTTTCCTACTTTTCTTGCTAGAGACACCCTGACTCTGCATATGTTGTCAAAACTTCATGGAGGCCAGTTCTTATCAGATGAAGGGCCACAATCCTCTAATAAGCTCCATAGTGGCCTCTTCTCTGCCTGGGAGCAGACTATCTATAGATAAAATCTGAGAAACACAATACAGCTGCTGTGGCCTCCGAGGATCTCATTTATTGACTTGTCTCAGTGACAGAGAAATTCCCACTGTTAGAATCAATCCTTTGAGGTTCAATCACTGTTTTCTGTCCCTGAAATGAATTGACCGCCCATTAAAGAGCAACAACAAAACAATTTCTTATTGAATGTTGTGAAATCATTATTATAAATTATATGATACGTACATATATGTATTCTATATTATATAGCATATTATACATATATACATATTAATATATAATTTCATTATGTGATATTGCATAACATGAAAAATAATATATTAATTATATGTATAATAATATAAAAATAAATTGTATAATTATAAATTATTATAAGGTGGCTCCAAAGAAGAGATGATGATGATGATAGTATCTGTGTAACATTTTAAGCAAAATGCTTTATAGATATTATCTCATTTTGTCCTTATCCCATTCCCTCCTTGTACTTCTTTGCAGAAATGAGAGTCCATGGAGTTGCATCAAATTTTTTTATTGTAATTGCTGAGGTTTTTTTCTCTTTAAAAAAATGGAATGGGGAGAATGAAAATGTGGGTGATGTGAAAACAAAACAAAAACATCTACATTTTTCTTAAAAGTAGTACCTATGATCCCATTGGTGATTTTGATGATGTGGCCCTGAAGGGAGTATGGGCAGGGATTTGCATAGCAACTGCTCCATCTCAGGCATTGTGTGTAAGCACTTCACAAATATTATCTCTTAATCCTCACAGCAACCCTGTGAGGCAGATGCCGTTATTATCCTCATTCTATAGTTGAGAATTCTAAGACAAACAGAGGTTATCTGACTTGCCCAGGATCACACAGGCAGTAAGTTTCAGAAACTGGATTTTAACTCATCTTCCTCAGTGCCCAGTACTCCCTCCACTGCACCACTTAGCCGCCAACAGAGGATGAGATCCAAGATAAATTTTCGTGGAGATTATAAAAGGAAGGCACCCAGAGAAGACATACCTGAGCAGGCTACCATGATGGAGGCCCCTGGGTGAGCCAGTGAGTGGATAGTATGAAGGCACTGACTCCCCAGGAGAAGCTGCCAAAAGAGGAAATGGAGCCTGGGAGACCCCCAACAACATTGTATTATGTCTTCATTTTGCCTGGGAATGATCCTTCTGAACCATTCACTTTTTCATGTCCCATCCACACTGGACCTTCACCCTTGGTGCCATATCTGGATGTCAGCATCTTCAACCTTCAGAATCCACGCCCCTCTGTCCTGGGGAAATTAATCCCTCTTCTTTAGAGCTCCCACTCTCTAGGCTTGGTCCTCTTGATTAGTACCTAAGTGCAAATTAGCTCAATACTATTTGTACTAACTGGTCCCTCCCCTTCACTGTACATCTAGTTGCCTTGTCCATCCACCCAGGTCATCTTGTTATCTATTCTCCACAGCACAAAACCCCTCCTTTCAAACCCCTCTACACTAAAACTCTCTGGGTATGGTAATCAAATCAATAATACCATTGCTTCTGGAAAAGGCATGCCAGTGGACCACCCTGTTTATCAACTCACTGTCTTTGTGACTTCCTAGACCAAGCTTTCCTTCCCTGGTCACCACTTCCCTACAAATATTGTTTTCCCCTATTGAAATGTAAGTTTCTTGAAGGTAGAAGACTTTCTTTTTGTATTTGTATCCCCAGTGTTCAGCAAAGTCCCTGACACATAGTAAATTTTTTTCATTCATTCCATTTATTCATAAAAGTAGTATCTCCCCTTTGTCTGCTAGACATCACATACACTGGAAACCTTGAAAACAAGTCAAACTAAACTCCTCACCTTCTCTAAACCAGCTCTTGCTCTCAATTTCCCTGTTTCTGTCAATATCAATAAATCACCCAGGCTCAACCCTTAAAAGTTGGTCTCCTCTTCACCCTAGATCCAGTAAACAAGTCCTATCAATTCTCCATTCATAATATCTTTAGCTAGCATCTATCTCTTGCTTTCTCCTCTGTCTTGTTGTTGTTGTTGTTGTTGTTGTTGTTGTTGTTGTGGCAATCAGGGTTAAGTGACTTGCCCACTTGTGTGACAACTGTGTCTGAGATTGGATTTGAATTCAGGTTCTCCTGACTCTAGAGCCAGTGCTCTCTCCATTTTGCCACCTACCTGCCCCTGTCTCTTGCTTTCTGCTCTCATTGTCACCACCTAATTCATATTTATCCTATTACCACTGGAAAACAAAAAGATCACTGGATTGGAAGGCAGGAAACCCAAGATGCAATCCTTTCTCTCTGCTCACTGTCTCTGAGTCAGTTTCTTCATCTGTTAGGTGGACAGGTTGAATCAGATGATCTCTAAGATCATAGTTATAAAATTCTATAATTCCATTGCCTTGATTAATCTGCCTGCCTTTCATCCTTCCTCCCATCTCTTTTCCATTCATTTTGCATATTCCTTGACAGAGAAATCTTTCTAAGGCATCACTTCGCACACATCCTACTCAGAAAATTTTAGTGGCTTTTAATTTCCAGCAGAATCAGTACCAAAACTTCCTTCAGGGCTCAGCTCATGTTCTATCCTCTCCAACCTTTTTAACTTAACTGGACTTCAGTTTCCTCATCTGCAAAATGAAGAGGTTGGACTAAACACTCTCCAGGCTATTCAGTAGATTATATGCTTCTTGAGGGCAGGGATGCTTTCATTTTTGTCCTTGTGTCCTTAGTTTCTAGCACAGTATATGGAACATAATAGACATTTAATAGATGCCTATTAATTATTCTAACCCTAACACTATTTGATCCTAGGAATACCAGGGTTGGAAGTTTATTAGGTAGATAAAGGAGGCATTTACTTATTGATTTTGGGAGGCAGTTATTGTGTAAGCACTTCACTGTTAAGTGACTTGCCTAGAGTCATATAGCCACTAAGTGTCTTAAGGCCAACTTCAGGGTCAGTGCTCTATCCACTCCTCTACCTAGCTGTCTTGGAGGCATTTACTTATTTAGTTAAAAAAAAGAATGTGATCTGAGCAATTCCTTTCTCTGTCTTCCCCTTTCTTTTCTGTCTTACTTTTTAATACTGTTCTTTTCTCTCTCTCTCTCTGTCTCTCTCTCTGTCTCTCTGTCTCTCCTCCTCTCTCTTCTCTCTCTCTCTCTCTCTCTCTCTCTCTCTCTCTCTCTCTCTCTCTCTCTCTCTCTTCCCCCCCCCTCACACACACACATTTAGAATTCAAAGCACTCCTTTGACATTTTCCCATTTCCCACCCCCTTTCCATTCAGTCATTTAAAAAAGAATTGGCTCTGTTCCTGTCCTTATGGAAGGTACCTTTAACCCCCCCTCCCCCAAATTAAAGTCTTGAGGCACTTGATACAGAAATGCCAACACATATGGCTACAGCTGTTCCCCCAAATTCCAACTCCATGTAAATGTGAAATCTACATTAACATATGGCAAGGTGCCTCTGGGAGAAGAATGATTCCTTGTCTGAGTGTGAGAATGAAAAGTTGTGTTGTCTGTGTAATTTAGGCACTACGAAAGAGCCAGGCTCTCCTTAAAACAACCCTTTTCCCTCAAGTATCGAACATCTTATGTCTTATGCATCATTAACAATGCCAGCTGTAATGCCAGGGTCTAGAGTTATTTGTAATCGCTGTCTTCTGGGGGCTCTTTTAATAAAATGTAGTGCTAAGCAGAGAATCATGGTTCAGAGTATGCTGGGACCTTTTTCAAAGGCCCTTTCCAGACCTCTTAATCAGTCATGAAAGTGAGCATTGCAAAGCTCACCAGAGAAGCCTTTAATGGAACTAGAGAGTTTTCCCAAATAAACATAAAAGCCACTGCTTTTCCTTCATGTTATTAAGTCTAAGTTTGGGTGTTCATTTTTTTTCCTCTCCAGGGGTAGCAGTGGGAAGGGCTAATGTTGCTTTGAAAACTGTATTTTGTATGGTCTCTGTATTGTCTGGATTCAGGAACCACTTGTTTCTTCATCTAGTGATGGAACATTATGAGGGAAGCTCATAAGAGGAGAGGTTTTTAAGTCAGAGGACCTGGATTAGACTCTTGAATCTGCCACTTAATACATGCTACAACAAGTCACTTAACTCCCATGAGCCACTTAACTCCTCCTCTCTATAAAGTGGGTTGTCTTAACAGATGTCCCATACCATTTCCAGGAAGCCACATTCAGTTATCAGAGCATGAATTTCTATGAAGATCTGCTAAGATTTTTCTGGGAAAGTCTTGGTATGGAAAATCAGCATCCTATTCTCTCCCTTTCTCAATGGTCAGCTGTCATTCTGCTTCAGTTTCTTTGTCCTTTGCTCCAGGCCAAACTTGGAGAGAGATGTCAGACAAAGATCCCCCTCCAGGGGAATGTAGGCATTAAAGATCTCAGGCATGCAGGCCATGTCAATGTGGCCCTATGAACATTGTTTGGGAGTGACAATCCCTGCTTCTTGGGCACAGTTCCAAAATTCCTTATCACTTTTGTATTTTGGTTCATAAAGAGAGGATAGATAGTCTTTGAAAGTCTCTTTCAGCTATAATTCTATGATCCAGCATTGATTTAATGCTTTACAGCACTTTTCCTGCTTTCGGGAACTCTTTGAATAGAGTACTTCATTATGAAAGATGAGTAATTAATTACCCATTTGGGAATTTGCCCTAGAACAATAAGATTAACTGGAGCTTTCCCCTTGATCCAAGCTTCCTGGCATCCTTTTCAAATGGGCAAAATTCAATCGTTATTAACTATTGTCATCTGCTGTTCACTCTTAGGAGTTATACTGATTACTAAATGATTCAGTGATCTACAGAAGCATCCCCCATTTACGCTTCCAGGCTTGGTTCTCTGACAGCAATTCTCCATTCACAACATCTTTATCTAGCATCTGTCTCTGGCTTTCTATTCCCACTGTCATCACCTAATTCATACTCATCCCATTACTCCTGGAAAGCAGGAAGATCACTGGACTGGAAGTCAGGCATGCCAAGAGATGGCCCTTCTCTGCTCACTTTACCTGTCTCGATATAATGTGTGTCAGCTTTTCATTCTGGTACTAAGTATTATTTTAGGAGATTAGAATAGTCACTGTGTAACTGGGTAGGCAGATTTGGTGTAGAGTAGTTGCACCGAATTAGTTGAATTTTTATTTTTTGGAAGAGGGTTGGGGGAGAAATCTATGATCTAGCTTGATTTAGTAAATAGAACTAGCCTAGGAGTCAGGCAGATCTCAGTTCAAATACTTCCTTTAGCATTTTTTCAAAATTAATTTATTTTTAGTTTACAATATTCAATTCCACACACTTTTGAGTTTTAAATTTTCTTTCCCTCTCTCCTCTCTCTCCTGCCTCCCCAAGATGCCATGTAATCTGATATAGGCTCCATCTACATTCACATTAAACATATTTTCACATTAGTCATGTTGTAAAGAAGAATTATAACCAATGGAATGAACTATGAGAAAGAAGAAACAAAACAAAAAAGAGCAAATAGTGTGCTTTGATCTGCATTCAGACTCTGTAATTCTTTCTCTGGATGTGGATAGCATTTTCCATCATGAACCTTATGGAGTGTCTTTGAACCTAGTTAGTCACCGCACAAAGTGGCTGTAACTGAGTACAATTTTCTCCTGGTTCTGCTCCCCTCACTCAGCATCAGTTCATATAAGTCTTTCCAGGTTTTCCTTTAGCATTTTTGAGAAAGTCACTTAACCTCTTATCCTTAGCATTTCTCCGAAACTACATGTTACAGGCCTATCTGTATTAATGGGAGAAGTTTCCATGCTGAGGAAATCACAGATTCTGACCAAAGTAAAAGTAAACCAGCTGGAGCTCAAAGAGTGAGCTCCATTGTTCTGTGCTAGACCGAGCATATGGATTAACACAAATTCAAATTTATATGCCATTTAAGATTTATAATATGCTTTTCCCATTAGAAAAATAAAACCCAACCCCAAACCTACATCTAAACCTTTTTAATGTAACATAGGTAGTAAAAATAATGGTGGTGGTGTTTGTCCTTCATTCTCAGAGAAGACCCAAATGACATCACTGCGTTAGAGTCAAGTTCTAGTGTGTCCAACTGTGGCTGATCAGACCAATACAGCTCAGAAGGCTCTACCACAGGTCGGGCAGCAAAAGTCCATGTGAACATTTGGGGGGGGGGATTCTCTAAATTTACACATCTTGCGTTTCTTTTGAGATATTGTCATCCCCATAAAATGGGGAAACTGAGACTTAGGGAGGCAAAGTGATTTACTTAGCTGGTATGTAACAAAGCTGAGAAACTCTATGTCTTCTCACTCTAAGCTGCTTCTAACAATGTGCTTGTAAATGTTTAAAAATCATCTCTCTGGGGAAAAAAATTACACAGGATACATTTTGAAGTTTAATCCACATTATTAAGATTTTCTCTATCATTTTCTTAAGTCCAAACAATCACCAAAACAATAAAGCAAGCGTTGGTTTGTACTGTTTGCTGATTTCTGAAACATATATCACTGAAAACTACAGCTAAAAGGAGCTGGCTCCAACATAGGCCTGTGGGTCTTACTATTACACCTGGGGATTATGCTGCATTCTTCATACTTGCATCCCAAATACCTAGCCCAGGTATATAGTTGGTGCCAGATAAATACTTATTGACTGATGTTCTATGAAGATTGGCTGAAGAAACTGGAAATGTGTATCATAGAAAAGAGAGATCAGAAGCATCAATTAATCAACCAACCACACAATTTTTTTTCTTTTTGGGGGGCAATTGGGGTTAAGCGACTTGCCCAAGGTCACACGGCTAGTAAGTGTTAAGTGTCTGAGGTCAAATTTGAACTCAGGTCCTCCTGACTACAGGGCTGGTACTCTATTCACTGTGCCACCTAGCCACCCCCAACCAGCAATTTTTTAATCATCTACTAGGGCACTATGCTAGTTATTGTAGATAGGAAAACAAAAATGAAGCAGTTACTTTAAAAAGCTCAAGGAGCTTACCTGGTGAATTAATGGATGAGTTAATTTATTAATTATTTTATTAATTAAATGAATAATTAATGAGAAAGCACAATGGGATGACCACTGTGCTGAGTGCTAGGGACCCAAGTAGAACATTCAAGATGGTCCCTGCTCTGAATAAGCTCATGCTCTAACTGGGGGAAACAATCCATAAAAGAAAGTTCAGCTGCAGGGGGAAGGAAAAAGCCCAGTCATCTAAAGGGTCCACTGGAGCAGAGCAGATGACTAGACACAAAGGTCCTTAAGATTACATAGGTGATTGAAATGACAGGGTTAGCAGACAGCCAGGACACATGGTATGGCCTGGTGGTCCTCTGTCTCAGGAATGTGAACAGTCAAGCAACATGGGTAAGGTGGGACTCAAGATGAGAGGGCTCCCCCATGGCATGGCCCTCCCCCATGACATGATTATCTTGTATATGAAGGCCTGAGATATGGAAGAAGGATTAAACTTATTCTGCTTGATCCTATGGGGAAAATCTATGTGGAAGTAGTAGAGAGCAGATTATGGTTTGATATAAGAAAAATCTTTTTATTTATTGAAACTATCCAAAAGTAGAATGAATTGCTTTGGGGAAGAGTGAATTTTCTTTCACCAGAGTCTGAATGATCAATTGTCAGGCATGCTGTTTAGTTCCTAAGTGTGCATAGATTACAGATAGGATGTGCAGCTCACCCACATCACAAAGCCCCATTGGTCCTGTGAGTCTGGTATGATGTACCAGCACACCTGGTCCATGCTCTCGTTCAGCTGTATCTGACTCTTTGTGAACACATCTAGAGTTTTCTTGGCAAAGATACTGGAGTGGTTTGTCATTTCCTTCTCCAGGTCCATCCTCTATGTACATCTAAGTACAGTTTGGACCCAGTAGTATCTCAGGTCCCCTTCTGGACCCAGTAGTATCTCAGGTCCCCTTCTAAGTGAAAGGTTCTGTGATTTTGAGAGCAGTTATGCCTTTAAATTTGCTTTAAAATGACTAAACTGAAGATTCCTGGTGCCAATAACTCAGATGAAGACTTAAGGATGTTGGTGAATTCCCTCTAGCCTCTACTGAAATACCACTTCATGGATGGATGGAAGTGACTCCAAGTTCTCAAAGGCCAGGTAAGCAGAGCATAAGCACAGGCAGGACCTATGAACTTGAAAAACTTTAACTACAGACCCAGAGAAGTATGGTGTGTTCATTGTCTTGAGGACAGGTCTAGCTAAATGTGGAAAGATTCATACCCAGGGTATAGGCCACCAAGTGATAAGCCCTTGGGCCCCAACAACTCACAAAAACCATCTACTACAGTCTGGAAGAGATGAACCTTGTGCCCATGAAAAGAATCCTCACACTTAGTAGAGCATGAAACCTAAAAGTCTTTCAATAACTAATTTGATAATTCTAAGTATTAGGCTTATTCATTTTGACTCATGGAGATGAAGTATCCCTCTAACTAAAAATTAGTCATAAATTATAAAAGAATTTATAAAATAAATTTAAAAACCACTAAACTTAATGAATCAAATAAGTTAGCTACTAAATTTATTAAATTAAAAGTAATTTATAAAAATGAATTATGAAAATAATTATAAATTAATTACCAAGATCGTGAGGTCAGGAATTCAGAGTTCGGAAATGCAATGATGAGGGACTAGACCAGTAGGGTAGGGAGGAAGAAGATGTGAAAGGTACTGTGGAGGAAGAATCATCAAGATGAGGACAGAATGAATATAGTAGGATGAGGAAAAGATGCCTTCAAAGGCAAAGTTCGAGGGCATAAGCTCTATTATTTTTATATGAAATTCCTATTATGTATTTTATAGCATTGACATGGTCCGTTTCAGATTCATCTCATAATACTCTTCATGATGCTTAAGTTTTTTAGACATTTTTTTTACTTTTGTAAAGTAACCCAATGTAAAGAATATGATTTGAGTTACTTTAAAAAATTGGAACTTTGAAAAAATATGTACCTAATTTGATTTTATTTTGGAGTTAAGTACATAGACAGGGGAACCATGATTACAAAGAGTTAGACGTTTGGGCAAAATGATCTCATCTCCGTTGTGGGGAACAGTATTACTAAATGATCAGGGGAATTCCAGTGAAGAAACTTCCTCTCTTAATGCAGTTTGGTCACTTACCCAGTTTTCCACTTGGAGAGTTGCTTGGGACACCCAAGTGTTGAATGAATTGTCCGGGGTCACATCAACAATATGTGTCACAGTAGGGATTTGAACCCAGTTGTCCTCATCCACTATGCCATACATCCCATCATTGATCATTTGGGAAGAATTAATAAGAGATTAATAACTGGTTTTTTATTCATTAACTTATTCTTTAATAGAGGTATGGCACCCAAAATCTAGAGCATTATGATGGATTCTACACTTCACATTATAGGAAGGATTTTGATGAACTGGCAAACATCCAGAGGATAGAGATTAGCATGGAAAACAGACTGAAAACTATGCCAAATGAATATCCATCAAAGGAACTGGGAATATTTAGCCTAGAGAAGAAAACAGTTGGTCTGGGATGGGGAGAAGGGAAAATGCTAGTTGTTTTCTGCATTTGAAAGATTGCCACATGAAGAGAGAATAGGATTGTTCTTTTTGGCTACAGAGGGAAGAACTAGGAAGAGCATATGTTTCTATATCACAGGGAGGTTGATTTCAGTTAAATATAGAAAAAGGAGTCTTAATAATTAGAATTGTCTCAGGGAAGAATGGGCTGCCTTGGACTTGGCTTGGTATCTCTGGAAGTCTTTGAGAGTGCTGGATGACCAGACAGTTGTTGGGGATGTTGTTGGACAGATTTCTGCTTCAGGTCCAGGTTAGATGAGATGACCCTCTGAGTCCCCTCCTAACTGAGATTCTGTGATTCTTTGACCACCTGCTTTCCCCTTGATTTGGCACTTTCCCTGTCTATAAAGGCCAAATTCTAGGTCTATACAGCTACCTTATCAATGCTGCTTTGTGAAAATGTTTTAAACTCATTCACACAAAGATTTAAAATCCAGTGTAAAAGCTCAGCAGTCACCATCAACTCTGGGGCAACAATCTACAATTTTTCTAAGAGGTTCTACACTCCTTTATCAAACTAGTTTAAAAATTCATAGAACTGTTGGGTACAAGATGATATATTCTGATGCATAGTTAACCAGGGATCAAACATATGGGTGGTTCTCAAAGCAGATCGAAGAGAAACTGATGAGGCTTAAAGCAATATTCAATCCTCAAGAGTGTTTATTTTAACATAGAACTAGTCTTTCTCAAGGGTTCTTAACTAGGAGTCTAAGAATTTTTAAAAAGTATTTTAATAACTGTATTTCCATATAATTGGTGTCCTTGGTAATCCTTTATATTTAATTTAATTTTAAAAATAATTTATTTATTTTTAGTTTTCAACATTCATTTCCACAAGATTTTGAGTTCCAAATTTTCTCCCCATCTTGCCTTATTTTCTTGTAAGGCAAGATAGATTTCTATACCCCACTCCCTTTATATCTTATTTCCCTATGTTTTATTTTATAAATTCTTAAAACATTATTCTGAGAAGGGGTCAATAGGCTTTGCTGGACCGTCAAAGCGCTTTCTCTCTCTCTCTCTCTCTCTCTCTCTCTCTCTCTCTCTCTCTCTCTCTCTCTCTCTCTCTCTCTCTCTCTCTCTCTCTCTGTCTCTCTCTCCCTCTCTCTGTCTCTCTGTCTCTCTCTGTCTCTCTCTCTCTCTCTCACACACACACACACATATACACATACATGTTAAGGACTCACAATCTCTACTGATGGAAGCTTTGGGAAATGATTTTATTCCTTGAGAAGCTTGCAAAGAACCCCAAGGGGATGACAATGAGAGTGAGGAAGAAATCTGATTTGCTTTTCTTAGAACTGTGGAACTGGCATGACATTTGTTGCTGGATTTTGGAATAGCTGAGATCTGTGACATCATGCTGTTATATTTTACAGATGACTTTCTCCTTTTCAGAACTTAGTAGATTTGGTGGAATGAAAGGTTTATCCTTCATGCATTTTTATCTAAAGCAAGATACCTCCTCCCACTCAAACTGGCTTTGTATCTCAGCCTAGAAACGTCCATCTGTCTTGGGTCAATGTTGCAAAAGAGAATGTTTCCAAGAGCTGCTTCCAACCTTCCTACAATGGGATGTATAGAACCTGGGGCTGCTGAGAAATCTCACTGTAGAAACCTGAGTTAGAATGGGAGGAGTTGGCAAACTCTCCATGGGAGCTTCTTAGCAGGAGTCTGGGAGCTCAGAGGTAGCGACAGAAGGAAGGAGGATGAGACAGATCCAAAAAGGGAGAATGTGGGAGAAGTAGGGTGCGAGGTCTGGAGGATCCCAGAGGATCTGGATGTTAGTTATTTGGGGAAGGCCTTGGGCTTGTTGTGTCTGCAGAGCAGGCCCAGACCCCACGTGATTCTAGCCAGTTAAGCTTTGAGTCATTGACTCCCTCTAGAAAGCTTTGCACCAGCATGCCATACCACCTGGCCTCATCACTCCCATCTTTTCCTAATGTTTTTTATTCATCTTTCAAAAATATCTGAGCTCTCTAAACACTTTCACCCTCTTACCTCTTTTCTGCAGCAGGGAAGGGTGAGAGAGGCTATAACAGATATATCCTAGGGATCTTGGGCAGAAACGAAACGGAGCCTTGCTGAACTTTTGTAACCATGTACTGGAAGGGTGAGTGCCCCACAGTAATCCTCAATCAAAACTCAAGGGTGACCTCTGCTCCTACCAAAGACTAGCAGTGTGAGGAATGAGTAAAGGCATAGGTGTGTTTGCCTTTGACGTTAGCTCTCAGCACAGGACAGGACCACCCACTCACTCCCCACAGTCTGAAGACCTTCAAAGGCATCTTAATGTTCAGAAATGTACCTCCCTTGGCACCTGAGCAGATTCAGCAGACGACAATCTGGTGAATATAGATTGGTTTAACAGGATAAATAGATCTCCCTATATATCTCATCTGCACCAGGGGTACTAGGTAAGGGGCCTACTCAGACATTGAGGAGAGACTGGCTTCTATCTGTATTGCCTTTGTAATAGTGGAGGCTGGGGAGTTGAGCCAGAAACTAAAAAGCAAAAGCCACTGCCACTGGGGTTGGAAGAATGTATTGGATTCACTTTCTCCCTCTGAGGATGTAGGTAATAGATTAGAAACAGAGAGTGCCTGAACCTTAGACTAATTAACATACCTAAACTGGTCCTGATATTGGGGCTGATTGTCTTGATGAGAGAGAGGAGTAGCAGGTCAGGAGAGACCTTCAGGCAGCTTCATAGGAAAGGTGAAGTCTAAGATCATAAATGTCCATAACTGTTAATTACCCCCAGATTACTGTCAAGGCCTTCTCTTCATACTGGCCGTCCTTGTTAGCCAGAGGACCCCCAGGATTCAGATCCCAAGCTTGTTTTCAGAGCAGTGCTGTATCCATAGTTGGACTCATGTGAAATGGGTGTACCAGGTGAGGAAGCAAGTGTGAAGAAAGGAAATCATCCTGGTCTAGACTCTCGGAATCCATTTCACATTAAGAGAGAATGAGAATTCGGCACAGACCCTTAGTTTTACTCTAGGGTGTATGAGGAATGGGTTTTAGGCCCCTTCTTCTGCAACTGTGTGGGAACTTGACCAGCTTGCTCCCTATCACCAAAATGGTGGTGGTGAAATCCTATATTGCCATGTCTAGATCTGAGAATACAAATTGACTGACTGTCTTTGGTGTTCAATGAACTAGGTAAGTTTACTCTGAGTTATGAATGGAGGGGAGAAGGAAGACATTTGGGGTTGACTTGCCCAAGGCCACACAGCTAGTTAAGTGTCAAGTGTCTGAGGTCCTCCTGACTCCAGGGCCAGTGCTCTATTCACTGCCCTACTTAGCTACCCCTTGCTGCCCCCTATTCCAATACTCTTGCATGTGCACCCTACAGAAGAAAGTTGCCACTTCAGGGACAGACTGCATCCAGTGTAAGATGATCAATGCCTGAAAGGATAAGGAGGAAAAGGGATAAAGGTCACTGGCAGGCTTGCCAATATAGGAAATTCCAAAGGACAATTGGGAATGCTTTTAGGGTCCATGAGAAATTCTACTTACCCAGGTACAGGATTGCCTCTGAGGAAAATGTCCCTCTGACTGATGATTTCCAACCTATTTAAATAATAAGAACCCATTTTTAGTAAAAAAGAATAATCTAGGGCTCCCCATATGAGAGTTGCTGTCATCTGTTGACTGAAAAAAGAATGGCAAAAAGCTATTCTGACAACTTTTAATTGGATTTGTGTTTTAAAAATTCTAATCTACTTAAGTTTGAAAATGATTAATGTATATATGTACAATACATATCTTTTTTTTTGCCTATAGAGAGCATATTTGTTTATATATTTGCTTATGGCTCCAAAAACAGCCTTTCAATTACACTTCTCTAAATGGCAGCTGGGTGGTTCAGTGGATAGAGCCCTGGTCTGGAAATCAGGAAGACTCATCTTTCTGAGTTCAAATCTAGCCTCAGACACTGCAAGTCCCTTCACCTTGTTTACTTCAGTTTCCTCATCTGTAAAATCAGCTTGCAGAAGAAGATGGCAAACCACTCCAGTATCTCTTCCAAGAAAACCACAAGTGGGATCACAAAGAGCGGAAATGACCAAACAACAATAAAATATTACTTCTGGGGGTCATAGGATCATGGATTTTTATCTAAAAGGGACCTTAGAGGTCATTTAAAAAAAAGAAAATAACAAACCCAAGAAACTGAAGTCCAGAGAGGCTAAAGGGACTTGCCCATGGTCATAGAGCATCAGAAGAGGGTGTGGACATGGGCTCTGTAATGAGTATAGCAATTTGTTAAATATGTTGGAGCTTCCTTTCTTTACAGGTAGTAGAAAAATGGGAATACACCACAACCAGCCAATCAGGAGGATTTTTGAGACCCAGGGCTGCTTGACATACCCATGATCCTTTGCAAGTGAACTCTAGTCAAATTTGGAGATGCCTGTAGCTGCCAGAGATCACAGAAGCAACCTCGACCAGCTCATGGCAACCTTGAGCAGAAGCTGCACACTCGAGACCTTGGTCAGGACTTTCTAAATATCCTGGCTTATTGTGTCTACACAGATCTCCTTCCCCTTAACTCCACCCCAGCTCCCCCACTACCTGTTACAAAGCCTCTAGAAACTATCATTATCTTACCCTTTTCCACACTCCCTTTGAGCAGTTGAAATCTGTCCCACTTGTCCTTCTCAGGTAATATATAATCAGTAATTGGACTCTGTTTCATTTCAGGTCCCTTTTGGGACTTGAGGGTCTTTTGTTAACAAGGGATGTAGACTCAGTTCTTCCTGACTCCAAGTATAGTACTTCATCCACTACTCGGGTTCTCCGTCATATAAGACTTATAGGTTGGGAACCACTGCTCTAGGCCAGATAGAGACTGTGAACCAAAAATAGTCTTACAGATATGTGGAATAAACTGTTGCCTCTCTGGTCTAGAAGATACAAGAAAGGCTGTTCTGCTGAAATGTCAGTTCACTGGAATTCCACCATTAGTGAGTCATTCTTTTCAATACAGCATTGCCCAATTTCTGAAGTCCTCCTTTAAAAGACAAACTCTTCAGAAGGATAGTAATAGTATTAACAATAGTAATAGTTGATATTTCTGTAGAACTTTATACTGGGGGGTTTTTTTGCATTCAATATTATTTTTTTCCAATTACATGTAAAGATAGTTTTCAACATTCATTTTTGTAAGATTTTGAGTTCCAAATTTTTCTCCCTCCCCAAGACAATAAGTAGTCTGATATAGGTCATACATGTGCAATCATATTAAACATGCTTCCAACATTAGTCATGTTGTGGAAGAAGAATCAGAACAAAAAGTAAAAACCATGAGAAAGAAAAAAAAAGAGAAAATAGTATTCTTTGATCTGTATTCAGGCTCCATAGTTCTTTCTCTGGATGTGGATGACATTTTCCATCATTAGTCCTTTGGAATTGTTTTAGATCATTGTATTGCTGAGAAGAGCCAATTCTATCAAAATTGGTCATTGCACAACGTGGTTGTTACTGTGTACAATGTTCTCCTGTGTCTGCTCATTTCACTGCATCAGTCCAGGTTTTTCTGAAATGTTCCTGCTCATCATTCCTTATAGCACAATAGTATTCCATTACATTCATATGCCACAACTTAGAACTTTATACTGTTTACAAAGTGCTTTACATAGACTCTAATTTTACCCTTTTAGAGTCAGAACTAGAACTCTAGGGTAAATTGAGTTTAGGGGCATGGTGCTAGTGGTTTGGAGGGCACCTCGTCAAGTGGGCAGAAAAGGGAGTAGCCCATTCCCCCTGATTTTAGCTCTCACACCTGGGGAATGGGGAGAAATGCTCACTTAGGAGAAAGGCATCCTTGTGACAAGACTTTGGAGGTGGAAGCCCAGGGGGCAATTGAGCTGTTTGCGGACTGCAGGGGAAGGGAAGGGAAAGTGGCCAGCTAGGTTTTTGGCATAGTGAGAAAGCCCAGAGGAAGATGCTCATTGTTCTGGATCCTTACAACAATCTCCTGTCATCATTCCCATTTAACTGATTTAGCCAATTGCAGTTAAGTGAATTGTCCAAGACAAGTAGGGAGGAGCCGTTAGAACTGTATTTCAGGGCTCTGCTAGAGACAGATCCTTAAGATCCGAGAGCTGTTAAATTCTCAGTGTAAGCGTTTATACCTTAGGAATCAGTAACAGCTACAAATCAGGGCTTGATTTATTTGTTTTTGTTGTTGATTTCCTAGACTTAGAAAATGATGGAGAAAATGTCAGTAATAGAGATTAAACTTTAAAGTGTGTCAAGCCTTGGGGCAGCTAAGGCAGTGCAGTGAGTAGAGCGTTGGTGCTAGAGTCAGGAGGACCTGGGTTCAAATCCAGCCTCAGACACTTAACACAAGAACTAGCTGTGTGACCTTGGGCAAGTCACTTAACCCCAACTGCCCTACCTGCTCCACTCAAAAAAAAAAAAAAGTGTGTCAAATCTCCAGACAGTTGGGAAGAGCTGGTTGTTAAACATTTAACAGCACCCTGCCCTATGGTATTTCAAATCCAGGGTTCTCTCTTACACCATAGCACGCAACAATGACTATATAAAGTAATCACTCACTTAACATATCTGTGTATATTCATTATTCATCAACATAGTGTCCAATCATAATTTCAGAACCTGATGGTGAAATATGTCTCCCACTTTTTTTTTTTGCTTTTTGGAGGGCAATTGGGGTTAAGTGACTTGCCCAAAGTCACACGGCTAGTAAGTGTGTCAAGTATCTGAGGTCAGATTTGAACTCAGGTCCTTCTGACTCCAGGGCTGGTGCTCTATTCACTGCACCACCTAGCTGCCCCCCTGTCTCCCACTTTTGGACTAAGACAAGGCAGACTACAGGTATGTGTAATGGAAATGCAGATTTGAAGATCTTCCCTGCCCCTAGGTCCTTTGATTGGCTTAAGTGACTCTGAGAACCTTCTTTAATTTGAAAATATACTCTGCCTCCTGATAGGCTGAATGTGGTCACATGGAGCCTGTGGTAGGAGGCTTGGTTTTCAGGAATGACCACACCTTGATGCTTTGTGATTGGGCAGTGGGTCAAGAGGGTGGTTACATTCTCTGAACCTGGAGAAGGCTATATAGGTCCTGATGGGAGGCTCTACTTTGGGGCTCACTTTGAGAAGTGTTGTGTGATTTGACCAGATGAGACTCTGGGAAGCCGTTGTTGAGAGCCCCCCCTGAGAGCCGCCCCCCCCCCCCCCGTATTGATGTAATGGTCGGGCAGTTTGGAAGCCTGTCTGCTTGATCTGTTTGTTTTTCTGTTTTGAAACTACTGTCTGTATACTCTGAAGTTCCGGGTGCTGACCTTTTTCCCCTGAACTAGGTAAACGATATATGTTTGTTTGATTAAAGTAAGCTTGTTAACTGATTTTGAGTTGCTTTCCTTTACAAAAGCAGCTCTAAGAACCTGTGTTGGCAGCCACTCTGGGGATGTTGGGGTGCTTGCTGCTACAGTATGATATGAAGCATACGTCTTCAGGTATGATCAATAAATGTATTTATTTCTGTTTGACTGTAATGATTTATTATAAGAAAGGGTTCTGCCATGGGGGTAGGGTCTCCATTGGGAAATGACAATGGTGTTAAAAAAAAAAGGAGTATCAATAAAACATTTAAAAAGGAAAAGATGATCAGATGCTTTCTTTCCTGATGGAAAGAATTTTGGTAGCATGGGAAGGCTACTCTGAGGACTAGATCAGAGGTGTGTTGATAAATGTTGAACAACCACCTGCCTGCCCACCCCCACATACTTTGAAATTTAATCTTGTTATTAACACTTTTAAATGTCTGCACAATCAATAGAACAATAAATCAAGCCATGATTTGTGTAGCATTTGCCAATTTCTGAAGTATAAATGCTCCCTCAGAAAATTTAACAAGCAGCTCTCTCTCCCAAAGCTGTTTTTATTGGCGTTAGCATACCCCTGACACTCTGAGGAAGAAGGAAGCAGGTGCTGAAGGGAAGGAAGAAGAGGTGGAAGGGATGGGAGGGCTCTGAAAAAAGAAGCCAAGTTGACTTGAGGAAGTGGTGGCCCAGATTCAGAGGCCCAGCCCAGTGTCTCCGGATGTTTGGGCATTTAATGGATTGTGTACAAAATATCATTACAATCCACAGTGTAAACAGCCAGCAACTGAGGATTGGGGCCAGACCTGGCAATCTACAAGATAAATGGGCTCATTTCAATTCCCTTTGTTGGTGTGAAAAAGCTCCTGGGATAATGGAGAGCTGGGCTTCCCCCACCTCCCAGCTTCCCAGGCTCCCATCCATTAACCTCTGTCCCCTGGCTTCCCAGCCTGGTCTGCCCAAGTTCTAGCAAAGGTTAAGTTAAAAGTTTAGCTTGGCTAGGTGGCGCAGTGAATAGAGCGCCGGCCCTGGAATCAGAAGGACCTGAGTTCGGAGCCGGCCTCCGACACTTAATCCGCACAAACAAAAACCTAGCCGTGTAACCTTGGGCAAGTTACTTAACCCCAATTGCCCGAAAGGGGCGGCTAGGTGGCGCAGTGAGTAAGAGTGCCGGCCTCGGAGTTGGGATGACCCGAGATCAGATCCGGCCTCAGAAAATGAGCACCCACGCATAAATAATGACTAGCCGTGTAACCTTGGGCAAGTTACTTAACCCCAATTGCTTTAAAAAAAAAAAAAAAGTTTAGCTTGGGAGTCGAGCCAGCTACTTAAATACTGGTGCCTTCTAGGCTTTTACAGTCAGCACTTAACAACCTGGCCCCTCTACATTCCAAAAGCTTGGCTTCTCCCCCCTTTCAAGGGATAGGCCATGTGTCTTTTTCCAGGTAGCTTCTCCAACTCAATCAGATGAAGAGTTGGCCCCAACAGAACTGTGAAAGAGGACCTCAGTTTCTTCATCTGTAAAATGGGGGCGACCAGTGTGTGTGTGTGTGTGTGTGTGTGTGTGTGTGTGTGTTACTACTCCTTTCTATTAATACATACATTATCCTCTTTAATCCTCAACCATCCTGGGCTCCTGGGCTCTGGTAAGTGAATTTTCCCCTTATCTCCCTCAGACCCAGACCTCCACCTCATCTCCAAGGTGTTAAAAAAAAGCCTCATTCCTATACATCTCATCTTTATGTGTTGACTTCCTCCAATAGAATGTGAGCCTCTAGAAGGCAGGGACCATCTTCCATGTTTTTATTTGTATACTTAGCACAGAGCCTGGCACATGGTAAGACCTTAATAAATGTTCTATCTATTCATATATAGAAGCAACAAGATGGATAGAGTCCTAGGCTTGGAGTCAAGAAGACCAGAGTTCAAATATGACCTCAGATACTTACTGGGTATATGACCTTGAACAAGTAAACGATCCTCTCTAAACCTGTTTCCCAAACTATAAAATGGGGATAGTCTTAGCACCAACTCACAACAAAATATTTGTAAAGTGTTTAGCATGAGTGATCCCATAGTGGGTACTTAATAAAAGCTTATTTACTTCCTTCTTTCTTCTATCCACCCATCGACCCATCCACCCATGCATCCATCCTTCCATCTTTCTGTCCATGCTTCCATCCATCCATCCTTCCATCCATCCATCCACCCATCCATTCATCTATCTATCTATCTATCTATCTATCTATCTATCTATCTATCTATCTATCTATATCTACCTCATCTGTCTCTTAAGAACCCTGTAAGGTAGATGTTATGAATAACCCCAATTTACAGATGAGAAGACTGAGGTTTAGAGAGAATAATTGACTTGGTCAGAGTCACATAGCCAGTAGGGGTATGAGGTGGGATGTGAAGCAGGTCTTCCCTACTCCAAGGCTCTGCACACTATTTCAGGCTACCATACTTGAGCAGATCATAGAAGAAGGAACCTTCAAGGCCATCCTGTCCAATTCCCTCACCTTACAGACGAAGAAACTAGAAGTTAGAGAATTAAGCAACTTGCCCAAAATTATAGCAACAGTAGGATTTGAACTTCAGTCCTATGACTTCAGAGCCAACACCATTTTCATTGTACTACCCAGCTTTTCCAACTCTCATCCAATTCTAAAGCCCTGTAAGTCTATAATTCTAAGGTATAAGATACTGGTCTTCCAGTTGAAAGATCTGGGTTTGAATCCTGCTTCTGATATTTATTTAACTATGTGCCCCATAACAAATCACTACATAGATGTAGTCTTAATTTGTCTTTCAAAATTAATTATTAATAATAATCATTCAACCTGCCTCCCAGGTGGGAACATAAACCTGAAAGTGCTATGGAATTATGAATTAAAGTACTTTCTTTATTGTTCCTCCATCTCCATTACTGGGCTCCCTTTCGACTTTCCCTCTGGTCTCCAGGGCCCAGTCCATCCAGGCTCGCCACTGTAGGGCCTACTCTCTTTAGAGTTCTGGTCCTCTTTTGAAATTTATCCGAACTCTCCCAAGTAGCTCAAGTCTCATCTAAATGATGGGGAAACTAACCTGGTTAGCTAATTTGAGTTAAGTTACTGATAGCAGCAGTCAGGGACTTGTATCACTCCTATCAAATAAATAAATAAAATAAATAAAAGTTTTTTATTTTAACAGTTATGGATGTTATGTGAAAGTGAAAAAGATGGGGGCGGAACCAAGATCCTAGAGTAGAAACAGGACTTCCCAGGGGCTCTGGCTTCCACCTCTTCCAATACATGTAAAAAATTACTCTAACCAACCTTTAGAGCTACACAACCCACAAAGTGACAGAGAGAAACAAACCTCCCGCTGGAAGAAGCCTGGTAGGCCAGCAGGAAGGGTCTGTCACAGCATGCTGGGAGCTGAGCACAGTCCTGACTAAGCCATGTTTTTAGCCCCAGGGTGGCCCAACTGGTACAGACTTTCAGAGAGTGGATCACCAGCAGCTGTAGTGGTTTCTAGACTTCTCAATCCACAAATGCCAAAGACAAAGTAAAAGGTCAGTGTGGAACTTTGTTCAAACAGGGGAAGCGCTGTCTGGCTACTATCTCCAGGGGGAGAAGTGGAGGAGGCACGGTGACTGCAACATGGCTGCTTCTGGAGCTCCTGACCTGCAGACTGTAGGGGGACCAAGTGACCATTCAGAGGGTAATCTAACAGCTTCTACATTAAGGGATTGAAGGGCTTGGAATATGATATTCCAGAGGTCAAAGGAGCCGGGATTATAACCAAGAATCACCTACCCAGAAAAACTGAGTATAATGCTACAGGGAAAAAGATGGTCATTCAATGAATTAGAGGACTTTCAAGCATTTTTGATGAAAAAACAGAGCTGAACAGAAAATGTAACTTTCAAATACAAGAAGCAAGAGAAGCATGAGATGGTAAGCAGGAAAAAGAAGTCATAAGGAACTTATTAAAGTTGAACTATTTATATTCTTACATGGAAAAACAATGATTATAACTCATAAGACCTTTCTCAGCATGAGGATAGCTGAAGGTAATATATATGTATATATAGGAAGATGTATGTGTATATAAATATATATATGTGAGTGTGGGCATTTGTATGTGCATGTACAGAGGGCTCAGGATGAGTTGAATATGATGGGACAATATCAAAAATAAAATTAAGAGTTGAGAGAGGAATTATTGGGAGAAGAAGAAAGGAAGCAATAGATTAGGGTAAATTATCTCATATAAAAGAGGCAAGGGAACACTGTTACAATGGAGGGGAAGAGCAGGAAGGTGAAAGGGAATGGGACAACCTGATTCTCATTGAATTTGGCCTAAGGGGGGAATAATATACGCACTCAATTGGGTATCTTACCCTACAGGAAAATAGGGGGATGGGATAAGAAGGGGGAGGATAGAAGGGAGGGCAGATTGGGGGAGAGGGTAGTTAGAAGCAACATTTTTGAAAAGGGAGAAGTCAAAGGAGAAAATAGAATAAGTAGGGGGCAGGATAGGATAGAGGGAAATATAGTTAATCTTCCACATTATAACTACTATGGAAATGATTTGGGTAACTACACATGTACAATCTATATTGAATTGCTTATCTTCCCAGTGGGGGTGAAGAGGGAAGAAGGGAAAAAAATCTGGAACTCAAAGTTTGAAAAACAAATGTTTAGAAATTGTTTTTTTTACATACAACTGGGAAATAAGATATACAGGTACTGACTGGTTTATAGAAACCCATCCTGCCCTACTAGAAAGTTAGGGGGGTCAAGGGGAAGGACATAAAGAAGAACAGATTGAGGAAAGTGGCATTCAGTAGGCTTGCTATTTTGGGGTGCGGGGTAGGGGAAAGATGGGGAGAGAGAAAATTGCTGCTACCTAAAAGTTTGTTTTCTTCCTCTTTCCTAGGTTCTTTTTTTTATAATGTCTTTCACTTTTTATAATGTCTTTTTATAATGTCTATAATGTCTATAAATGTCTTTTCAATAGTCCAATAATTTTTAAATTATCTCTCCTGGATCTGTTCTCCAGGATCTGTTTTCTGGATCTTTTTTTTTCCAATGAGATATTTCACATTGCCTTCTATTTTTTCATTTGTTTGGATCTGTTTAATAGTATCTTGATTTCTCATAAAGTCACTAGCTTCCATTTGCTCCAATCTAATTCTGAAGAAATGATTCTCTCCAATGAGCTTTTGAGATTCTTTTTTCATCTGGCAAATTCGGTTTTTTAAGGCATTTTTCTGCTCATTGGCTTTTTGAGCCTCTTTTGCCGTCTGAGTTAGTCTATTTTTTTTTTTATATTTGAAACATTTAATGTTACGACCTCGAATTTCAGATCCATTTCCTTCCTCCCTTGTCACCCATTCCTTCTTGGGAGATAAGTAATTCAGTATATGTTGTACATGTCTAGCTATGCATGACATTATCATAGTAGATATATTGTACAAGGCTGCTTATAATTCCCTCCCACTCATCCCACCCCCCACCTGGTCCATTCCCTACATAATCCTGTCCCTCTTCTATAGTGGGTACTTCCAACCTCCCCTCCCCCCAAGGATGCCCTCCCATCCATCATCCCTCCTCTCATCCCCCTTCCCCCTATCCTGCTGCAGGTTGAGATATCCCATTTAGTATGTATGTCATTTTCTCCCTGAACCAAATTCAATGTGAATGTGGTTTTGCCTTTTTAGCCTTCCTTATTCTCCCCCTCCTTTGCAACCACTTCCCCTTGCTTCTTCTACATGGGATAGTTTACCCTACCCTGTCTCTCCCCATCTCCTCTTGCCACTTTCCTCTCTCACCTCATAATTTCATCCCTTGAGTATTCTCCCTTCCCAACAAATTCAACCTATGCCCTCTATCCATATATAACTGTAACCATATACACACACATTCACATATGTATTCATATGACCACACCCCCTTCTTCCATTATTTTCATAGTGAGAAAGATATCAACAGTCACAGTTATTGCTTTTCCATATAGGAATGTAAATAGTTCAACTTTGATAAGTTCCTTTTGATTTCTTTTCCCTGATTACCTTCTCAGGCATCTCTTGCTTCTTGAGTCTGGATGTCAAATTTTCTATTTAACTCTGGTTTTTTCCTCAAGAATGCTTGAAAGTCCTCTATTCCACTGAATGACCATATTTTCCCCTGAAACAAAATACTCAGTTTTGCTGGGTAGGTGACCCTTGGGTTCATTCCCAGTTCTTTTGCCCTCTGGAATATCATATTCCATGCCCTTCGATCCCTCAGTGTAGAAGCTGCCAGGTCCTGGGCTATTCTGATTGTGTTTCCACAATATTGAAATTGTTTCTTCCTGGCTGCTTGTAGTATTTTCTCCTTGATCTGGGGATTCTGGAACCTGGCTATAATATTCCTGGGAGTTTTCTTTTTGGGATCTTTTTCAGGAGGTGATCTGTGGATTCTTTCAACCTCTATTTTGCCCTCTGGATCTAAAACATCAGGGCAGTTTTCCTTGAGAATTTCTTGAAGGGTGATTTCTAGGTTCTTTCTTTGATCATGGCTTTCAGGTAGTCCAATAATTTTTAAATTGTCTCTCCTGGATCTATTTTCCAGGTCAGTGGTTTTTCCCATGAGATATTTCACATTGCCTTCTAATCTTTCGTTTGTTTGGATCTGCTTAACAGCATCTTGATTTCTCATAAAGTCATTAGCTTCCATTTGCTCCAGTCTAACTCTGAAGGAATGAATCTCCTCAGTGAACTTTTGAGATTCTTTTTCCATCTGGCAAATTTGACTTTTTAAGGCATTCTTCTCCTCATTGCCCTTTTGGGCCTCCTTTGCCATTTGAGCTAGTCTATTTTTTAAGGTGTTGTTTTCCTCAGTCAGGCTGTTGACCCTCATTTCATACTTTTCCTGCATCCTTCTCATTTCTCTTTCTAATTTTTCCTCCACTTCTCTTATTTGATTTTTTTTTCTTTTTTTTTTCTTTTTTTTTTTTTAAAGCAATTGGGGTTAAGTAACTTGCTCAAGGTTACACGGCTAGTCATTATTTATGCGTGGGTGCTCATTTTCTGAGGCCGGATCTGATCTCGGGTCATCCAAACTCCGAGGCCGGCACTCTTACTCACTGCGCCACCTAGCCGCCCCTTTAGGGCAATTGGGGTTAAGTAACTTGCCCAAGGTTACACGGCTAGGTTTTTGTTTGTTCAATGGATTAAGTGTCAGAGGCCGGCTCCGAACTCAGGGCCTTCTGATTCCAGGGCCGGCGCTATTCACTGCGCCACCCAGCCGCCCCCTCTTATTTGATTTTTAAAGTCCTTCTTAAGGTCCTCTATGGCCTGCAACCCGCTCATGTTTTCCCCTGGGGCTTTTGGAGCAGGACTTCTGACCTCACAGTCTTTTCCCGCTCTACGCCCCCAAAATAGGAGTCTAGGGTTGCATTTTTCTGTTTCCTTTGCCTTGGCATGTTGCCACTAAATTACTTGACTTTTGGGCTTGTTGCCACACTATGGCTTTAAGGCCAGATAGAGGAATTTTCGTCCCGAACGTGTGGGGTGGCAACTTCCGTTTCTGGCAAGCTGTAAACCCACCCACAGCTTCCACCCTAGATCACAATCCAGCTCCAGGGAGGTTAAAGCAAGAGCGATTACCCCCCAAGACTGATCGCTGGATCTCCCCACGATTTGTAGGCTGGGAGCCAGAAATGCCTCTGAAAACTACAAAATGGCGTGTGTCCTCAGCGGCTTCTAGCCCCCAGGGGAGGGAGCTGACGCATTCCCCAAATACAGGTCCCAAAGTCCATAGGACACTAACCTCTTACTTTGTCCTAGGCATGTCTATGTTGATAATTCTGGAATCGCCACAGCTCCTGGTGTTCTGGGGTTCCTCCAGCCGGCTGCTGGCCCTGCCGCCCTGGGGCTAAAACCTCAGCTCTCGCGGACCTGGGCTCGGCTCGGCTCGGCTCCTGCGCTCTGCGCTCTGCTTGCTGCGGGCTCCCAGACCGTTGCGCTGGTCCTTCCTGCAGGGCTGCTGGGCTGTCCTCAGCGGGAGGTTAGCTTCTCTGTGTCGTTCTGTGGGTGCTGGGGCTCCAGAAGCTGTTCACAGTCCTTTTTTACATAATTTGTGGGGAATCTGGGGGCAGAGAGGCTTGGAAGAGCTGTTTCTACTCCGCCATTTTGGCTCCGCCCCTGTTAGTCTATTTTTTAAGGTGTTATTTACTTCAGTCAGGTTGTTGACTCTCATTTCATACTTTTCTTGCATCATTCTCATTTCTATTCCCAATTTTTATTCCACTTTTTTTTCCGCTTTTTTGGAGGGCAGTTGGGGTTAAGTAACTTGCCCAAGGTCACACGGCTAGGCTTTTGTTTGTGTGTGTTAAGTGTCTGAGGCCGGATGCGAACTCAGGTCCTTCTGACTCCAGGGCCGATGCTCTACTCACTGTGCCACCTAGCCGCCCCTAGTCCACTTTTCTTATTTGGTTTTCAAAATCCTTCTTAAGGTCCTCTATGGCCTGTAAGCAGCTTATTCTTTTCTTGGAAGCTTCTGGTGCAGGATTTCTGATTTTGTTGTCTTCCTCCCGTTCCATGCCCTGATCGTTTTTGTCCCCAAAAAAAGTAATCCAAAGTTGGACCACTGTGTTTGCCTTGTTTCGCTTGCTTGCTTTGAAATGGACACTCGGACAGAATCACCAGGCCAAGACCGTCAATAATCGAATTCAGGAAGCGTTTAATAGCTGGCCAGCGACAGTCCTAGGAAAAGTCCCAGGAGCTGCACTGAACCCCAGTAGACACACAGTTTAAATAGTCCAAACCTACCATCATATCAGGGGCAGGTTGGTCGGGCAGGATATGGGGTGGGGGTACTCTTAGATAACGCAGGTTGTTCAATGACCGAAGGGAGGATTCTTGGGTTTGGTCGGATGAGATAAGAGTGGGCTGGGGCACACTGGGTTAAAGATGTTCGATAACCTAGCGGAATGCAGGATTCTTGGGTTTGGTCTGATGAGATCAGGGTGGGCTGGGACACACTGAGTTTCGATAACCTAGAGGAATGGAGGATTCTTGGGTTTGCAAGAATTCAGGATACAAAGATGGGCCCCTCCTAGGCCAGTGAAATGTCAAGGCATACTACTTCAGCTTATGTTGCCACTCAATTACTTGACTTTTGAGCTTTTTGCCGCAGTAGAACTCTGCTACCAGAGCAGGGACCTTTGTCCCAATTGCTGGGGGTTTTCTCAGCTGCTGGAGCTATTAGTTGGGTGCCCTCACTGAAGCCTCCACTGGTTCTGGCACACTGGTCACGCACCCCAGTACCTCCACCCCTGACAGTGATCTACATCCAAGCAGGTTAAAGCAAGAGTGATTACCCCTCAGACTGGTTGCTTGGTCCCCCTAAAACCTGCAGGCCAAGAGCTCAGAAGCAGCCACATGGCAGTAGCTGCAAGGCTGCCACACCTCTCGCCCTGGGGGCAAAGGCCCAATCACACTCCAGAACTCCTATGTCCCAAAGTCCACACTGCGCTGAGCTCTTACTTTGTCCTTAGCATCTATATGTTGATAATTCTGGAAACCACCACAGCTGCTGGTGATCTAAAGTCCCTCCAGCTGGCGGCTGGTTGTGGCTGCACTGGCTCACAAGATATATAAAACTATCGAATAGTCACAATTAAAATTAGGATTTTGTTCATTTCTTGAATTCAACTGTGTATAAGAAATAGCATTATGGTTTTTGTTTTGTTTTGTTTTTTGTCTTTTTTTTTTGGCAGGGGGAAGGTAGGGCAGTTGGGGTTAAGTGACTTGCCCAAAGTTACACGGCTAGTAAGTGTTAAGTGTCTGAGGCCGGATTTGAACTCAGGCCCTCCTGACTCCAAGGCTGGTGCTCTGTTCACTGCATCACCTAGCCAACCCAAAATAGCATTATGTTGAGCAAAAGAGATTTGAATTAAATTTAAAGTCATTAGCTTATTCAGGAATTTGAGCTCAATTTATAAAAGGATATTACTTGTGACTATCAATTTCTTAATCTTTAGAAAGCATTATTTTCACTTAGTTCAGTCTGAGAATTACTTCTAAGTGTCTTGCACGTGGAATCATAGATTTAGAGACTGAAAGAAATTTAGAGGACACTGAGTTTGACTTCTTCATTTTACAGATAAGATAAGAAAACTGAGGCCCAGAGAAGTTAAATGTACCTTTACAAAACATCTGGGACAGGATTTGAACTTGGGTCTTCCTTCCTTCAAATATAGCACTCTGTTCTTTATGTCATCTAGGTACTCAAACACAACTTACTCCAGCTTATTCTTATAGTACAGGTTTTGTGAAAAGTCACTTCAAAAAGTGATAGATTTCCAGAAAAAAATAAATCTTCATTAGCCATTCAATGGCTTTCTGAGAGAAGAATCTCTCTGGAACTTTGGATTTTTAAGGCATTGTTTTTATATATCTCTTGTATATCACTTTGTTCTTTTAAAGTGCCTTATAGTCAATCACTAATTCATTTTTCTCCATTCCACAAACGTTTATAATGTATTGTCTGTATACAGATTACTCTGCTGGGTGCTTAGGAGATAAACGATTTAAATAATAATGAAGACTGACATTTACATAGGGTTTTGAAGCTGGCAAAGGACTTTATATGTATCATCTGATTTGAGTCTCACAATAATCCTATGAAGACACCATTACAGGTTAATAGTTATAACTATCATTTACAATTTACAGATGAGAAAAAACAGTTACAGAGCTAACAAAAGTTATATGAAGACCTGTGAAGGAACCAGTTCATGTGTTGTTAAATTTTAAGTGTGAGCATTTACAGCTTGGGAATCAGCAAACACTACAAATCACGGTTCGGTTTACTGAATTGTTGATTGTCTAGACTTAAGAAAGTGGTAGAGAGAAGTCTGGAATGGACTTTAAAAACAGCAGCCTTGGGGCAGCTAGGTGGCACAGTGAATAGAACACCAGCCCTGGAGTCAGGAGGACCTGAACAATATGCTCCCATACAATTCAATTAAAAATGTATTACCTTTCTAAGAGCTATGGAAAATATTTAAGCAACAGTTACTAAATACTTGAAATGAATGAAGGAAAAGGCAATTGTTGTGCCAAGCACTGTGCTGAACTCTGAAGATATAAATAGAAAAAGTGAGACATTCTCTATCCTCTCAAGGAGACAGCTCCTAAGAACAATTCTGACTGCAGGGCAGAGGGAAAGGTCCAGAAATCCTAAAACTTCAGTAGCAAGACTCAGAGACGCTTCGGCTGCATTGTCTGGGGAGATGACAGTGCCAGGGGTAGGAAGGTTATAAAGGCAAGGATCAGCATAAGGCCTGGAGAACCTTTGTAGCCCCATATGGATCCTGGGTGGTCCAGAACAACAGGAGCAGAGGTGGGCAGGACATCTAGAGTGGTAGGGAGTTATTGCTACTGCCCAGCTATTCTAGACTGGGGAGTGGGGAAGGGGAGGAAAAATGCATTTATTATACACTTAAATAATATGTGCTGAATTATGAGAAGCAACTTTAGGGATAGAAATACAAGAGCAAAGACAGTCCTGCCCCCAGGGAGCTTACGTTCTAGTAGAGGAAGTACACACATAGGGGAGTGGTATCCAGGGAAGAATATTTTTAAAATTGATAGGACAGTGAATAGAGTCATAGATGAGGACATTAGCACACCCCATCCTGGGACAATGGAAGAGTTGATTTAATTATGGTGGTGGGTGACAAAGTTTCCCTGAAATCAAAATCATATTCTGGAAGGGGGAGGCAATCAACAATGAGAAGATGGGGTCCTAAAATAGAAGTTCCTTCAGGGCATGGTATCTGGTATAGGCCTCTAGGGAAACTATAGAAGAGGTAACTTGGGAGGAGGGTACAAAGTGAGGTATTATTTGGGTTTTCCTGAATGGATTCGGTGCCGAACTTGGGCTCTGGAAGACTTTTGTTCAAATCTGTAAAATGAGGAATTTGGACTTGATGACCGGAAATCCTATGTGTGGTTATACTTGGCATAGCAAACAGAGCATAGAACTTGGAGTCAAGAGAGGGCTGGGTTCAAATCCTGCCTCCATAGGTGTGTGATAATGGGCAAATGGTCTTACCTTGGCCAAGTCTCATTTCTTCAACTATAAAATGAAGTTAAGAACTGAAACAGTTTATATCAGTAAGGCTATATTAAGTATCTAATGAGATAATGGATGTAAAGTGCTTGGAAACCTTGAAAGAATTCTATAAATGTCATCTATTGTTATCAGAGCTGACGTCAGCCCTAGGAGTGGTGTGTGGAATGTAGGGGCTAAGAGTACTTATAGGTAAGAGCCAAGAGAGTGTCAGTTCAGCCAGGGCTGCCATTGTTCTCATGCTCCTTTGAACATGTAGCTCCTTGTCTAAGAAACACTTGGCTCTACTTCTGCCTAGGGAAGAACATTTTTAAAATAGGCAGGACAGTGAGCAGAGCCATAGATTAAGAGATTCGCACACCCCATCCTGGAACAATGGAAGAGTTGGTTTGGTCATGGCCATGGGTGACCAGTAGATACAATGAAGACTGAGGCTTTCCTAAAATCAAAATCATATTCTGGGAGGGGAGGCAGTCACCAATCAGAAGAGCTGTGTCCTAGAATAGAATGATAGTTTAAGTAACTTGCTTAGGATCACACAGCAAGTGAGATTTCTAGGGAACTTGAACTCAGATCTTTTTCCTCCAAAGGCAGCCCTCTAAAGCCACCTTCTTCTTTAGCACTCATAGAAAACTAAAGTTTACAAAGCAATTCCCATGTTATGTCATTGGATCCTCACAACAATACTGTGAAGTAGCCACTAGCATTACCCCTATTTTGCAGAAGAGAAAATGGACTCAGAGAGGTTTAGTCACTTGCCCAGGGTTACACAGCTAGTAACTGTCTGAGGCTGCATTTGAACTCAGATGTTCCTGTTTCTGAATCCAATGCACTTTCCATTATGTCATAATTTATCTGTCTTTTGGTCATAAAATTAAAGGGTGCATGATCCTCGACAGTAATGTACAAAATAAAAAGAGTTTGATGTTCAATGATTTTCACTGCTGCATAACGAATATATGTAGCTACAAAAACAATTAGAAGAAACATCAATGTCCTTTAGGGGAATGGTGGGGAAAAGGCAGTCATGTAATAAAAAGGATAATGCAATTAACTTAGACACTTATCAGAACACAGTAAATTCTGGAAAGACCTTTATCTATGAATAGACCCTGAGTCAGAACAGACCTCAGATATTGTCTAATCCAACCCATTAATTTTAAAAGATGAGAAAAATGAGGCCCAAGAGTGTTAGATCATTTGCCCAAGGTGACAGGTTATAATAATCGGAGGCAGAATTTGAACTCGGGTCAGGAACTGGTGCTTTTATCCTCTATACCAGCTGCTCCTATGTTAGGTGTATACACTATGACCGCATTTTTTTTTTTAAGGGGATAGAATCCTGATGAAGATGTATTGGGAGGAACTGAAAAAGGAATCATGATACTTTATACCCCCAAATTAATTAATTAGAATGTAAATGGATTCTCAGCAATTGATTTGTTTGCATTGGTATTTTAAGTCCTAATCAAGGATTTTAAAAGCTGCAAAGTTATGGGATCCATTCACTTGGTGGAGGGTTGGTGAAAGGTCTTATAAAGGAATATAATAGAAATATGGAATGGTTTCCAAGGAGAGAGAAAACACTGGAAAGTCAGATGAAAGATTTTTTTCATGCAAGAACAAAAGATTTAGTTCGGGGTGACTAGGTGGTGCACTGACCCTGGAGTCAGGAGGACCTGAGTTCAAATCAATCCAACCTCAGACACTTAACACAAAAACTAGTCGTGTGACATTGGGTAAGTCACTTAACTGCCCTCCGAAAAGCAAAAAAAAAAAAAAAAGATTTAATTCAATTTCTCTCATTAACATTCCTAACATCTCCAAATACTTGAATACACAGGAGCAAACTGGAAAGCACCCCTCTACCCCCATCCTGTGTGGGACAGTGGAAGCTGACATGAGATGCCTCCCTATTGGGATAGTGCCTGAGGTCATTCAGACAGCCAGGAAGGGAAGGAAACCAGCCTTTCTCAGGCGCTTCTTTGTGCCAGGCATTGTACTAAACAGTGCAATACAAATACTATCCCATCTGATCCTCATAAGAACCCTCTGAGGTAGGTGTTATTGCTGTATACCCATTTTATAGTGGAGTAAATTGAGGCAGGGGTTAAGTGACTTGCCAAAAGTCACACAGTTAGATATGTTTAAGAGAAGAATGCATACCTTCCTATTAGATGATGATAATAACAATATTATATTTATTACTATTATTATAACAGCAATAATAATAGCTAACCTTTATAGGATTTGCAAAGCATTTTACATATGCATAATATACATATACATTACATATGTATAAGGTATTATTACCCCATTTTACAGATGGAGAAACTGAGGCTCCGAGAATTTCAGTGGTTGACTTACCCAGATTAACACGACTAATGTACCTGAGGCAGGCTTTGGATTCGGTTTTTCTTGACTTCCAAGTCCAGCACTCTTCTATCCTTTCTACCAGCTGTCTGCCTTCCCTGTGGGCCACTTGAAGTCTGGTTCATGCCTTGCCTCAAGGGAAGCTTGGAATTATCAGTACCTCGTTATTTAACTCTTTGCCAAAGGAACTGAGGTTCCCTAT